>NJDD01000726.1:541650-592898 GCA_002245505.1 Calephelis nemesis
CGCCTTTGAGCGTCCAATGTAATTGCTACTGTAAAATGGCAAAAATATTTCACTTGTAAAACAGACTATATACAGTACATGTTCTGTTTTACAAGTGAAAGTGAAAGATTTCACAATTACGTGAATTACATATTTAAAAAAATGTTAATAATTAAAATCACACCCAATAAAAACTTGATATTAAAATATTTTTATTACATTTTATTTAAAATAATATATATTTTACTCAAATTGAAATTTGCACACCATACTCACGTCTCCCGATTCGTCCCACGGAAAATTTTCGTTCGAGCCGTTTCTAAAGCGCCTTTTTTAATCTCTATAAATCAAATTTATGACTTGTGTAAGCTTTGTGTTCTATTTACCCTTTTATAATTCTGTTGCTTCTGCGTACGTACCTATAGATAAGGGTAAGGGGTAAGAGGGTGTGATGTAATTACCCCCCAGTTGCTTAAGGACCCCTTTTACAGCAGGACTATTGTTTTTATAGACCATTTGGATTTCGCTCTACCTTTTTTCAATTTCCGACCTATGAATGAGCCAGAATAATTGGTGATATAAAGTTGTTTATTTACATAATGAACGCTGGAATTTTCATAGATGTTTTGATTAAAGAAACATAGTAATATCACATCAATGATAGCTTTTGCTTTTGTTGGCATGTGTTTTACAGCATTGACAGCCTTTCTGATTGGTAACTTGTTTCAGGTGAGTTCAGGAGTGATGCACGGGACAGACGTAGACTTAATAAACCTGCCCCATGCGCGTGCGCATCTTGACATGTGAGTGAAGGTTTCATGAAAC
The DNA here is from genome assembly GCA_002245505.1 of Calephelis nemesis. Taxonomy (NCBI): domain Eukaryota; kingdom Metazoa; phylum Arthropoda; class Insecta; order Lepidoptera; family Riodinidae; genus Calephelis; species Calephelis nemesis. The sequence continues at coordinate 542,455 of NJDD01000726.1, forward strand.
TTGAGTGATTTTAAAACGTCACTACAAACTATATTAGCGGCCCCCTAGGATGGCCGGTTTGACGTTTGTATTACTTATGTAAGCATTTTCATTTTATTTATTTTTATACTTAAATAATCGACTTACATCATTCTAATGTACCAAACCAGCTATCACAGCACGTCGCTAATTTAAGTATAAGAGTTTTACGACAATTTAGCAAAACGAAATAAGCATAATGTCAGTTTGACGTGGAGATGTAACAACTGCATCGCATCCTTATAGTGCCGTCAATCAGATGATACAATTCTGAAACGATTTAATTGGACACCGTCTTGCTACCTATTCCTACCACTATAAATCTATACTCGCCATCGTCGTGAACCGTTTTGGCACAATTGACTGACGTAAGGCGTTTAAAATCTAACCCGGTTGGCAACGCACTTTTGGCTTTTCATCGTGAAAAATGTCGTATAAGTTACATTGTGGTTTTTAACCGTCATATATCTATAAATTTAATTATATTTCTATATCTTCTATCAAAAACAATAAACTTTTTATATACCTACTGGATGCACCTTTTTTATGATATTCGAAGGCAAACAAGCAGACCGATTTCCTGTATTTTCAGACGGAGTTCCTTATTTTTTTTAGTAGCCTAACGATGGCAAAAATCACGCAATATTTGTACATAATTGCTAATTGGTAGTGAATAACAGACAAAACCGTACGGTTGCTTACAGTACTACTATTTAAACTATGCGCTTCGGCTTTACATTTTGTACTCTTTTTACACTTTATACTTTTATGTTTAAATTGGTTGACCTAATCTAAATTTAAGCGAAATGATTAATAATGTGTAATAACAACTCTATACAGATATTCTTAAAATACATTCGGATTTCCATAGCTTGACGAATATAGCCGAAGCCCATAAATTAAATAGTACTACTGTACTGATTGAGTTTAATTCGCTAACAGCAATTTTTTTTAAATAATAGCTCTCTCGGTTTCGTTTAAGGTCTTGGTCTTGATCTCGTTTACTTTGCCCATCACTAAAATCTATTGGTATTATATCTCGAAAGCTATTAACTTGTCTCGTCATAAATTCTCGTCCCCCAGAGTGTCTGCCGATACGTTTCTTACTTTCCATCTGCGTTTGAGAGGAGGGTAATTATTTTTGGTATTGCACACCCCCATTTTTAAAATAATTCGTGTATTACTTATTGTGAATATTTTGAGGATAAGTTTTCTTTATGAGGAATGGCACCTTTTTGAATAATAATTGAAATTATTCCTGTCACTACAACGTCAATTATTGTCATTCCAGTTTGCAGGTCAGAGTACCTTAAGCAGTCGGATTTTCTAACGGTAAGAAATTCACACAGCTTAGGGACGCCAGGTGGTAAAGTTGCGTTGCCAACCTTAGGCCGGGAAGTTAGGTCCGAGCAAAAGTAAGTTTGCCGGCTATCTTACCCTCCAAACCAGAATACGTCAAAGGCAACTATTGGACGTTATGGCGGCAGGAATAGGTAGGGCGGTGGTAACAATCTGGGCGGGTCGCTGTGAAACTCTACGATCTAGGATGTCACGGTGATAGTGATAGTAAGCCTATACTCGCCTTTTGCTAGTTGCCTGTCAGGTAGGTATCTACCTATCTATCTGCAAAGGAGCCCGGGCCAACACGAGAACTTACCTCCAACTATTAACGAGCTATCGAAAATTTGCAGGCATCACTGATATATATAACTAATTCCATTTGTTTTCTCTTAAAAAAAATTAGAGATATTGATTTAAATTGAAACACGTTTGTTTGTGCTTTGTATGTGTGGTTTGCTAACAATAATCTTAAATCTTTTTAGAGAAAAAAAATGGAAATAGTGCAATGGGTCCGTGATATTTGCAAATTTTCGTTAGTCGTAAAAAGGTGCATTTACCTCACTTATTAAAAAGTTGATGGCAATGCTTTCTATCTATGCATCAAACGCAAGTATGTAGTCTGTTATATAAATATATCCCTGAACAAGTAACACAAATAGAATCTAACCCACAAAGGTAAGGAAATAGATTCTAATATACAAAAATACTTAAAAAGTTACATCAGTATGTTTAACAAACACCTAGTCCTGAAAATGCAGACATTGCTGGTTCATCACGTCAATGTCAATTTCTGTCGGTATGGTCCATGAAGTAAGGCGTGTACACTAGCCCATGGACCAAGGAAGCGGTCAAGTACAATAAAGTGTTGGCTGTGGAACAATCCTTATTGTACTAGTACCAGTTTTTATTTATGGTAACTTAGTAAATTTTGATAACGTTTGAATAAAGATGCAAACGGGTGATGGGGACAAAACAAAGCTATGTTTGTAAGTTAACGACCTACACAGAAAAATGTTTGGTGTTTGTAACTACACATAAAACAAAATTATTGTAACTACACATAAAAGTGAATTGCGAACTGGGTGCTACCTACAACAAAACCAGATTTTGTAAATTGCATTAGAAGTTCTTAACAAAATAAGAACAACATTTTTTTTACTAACTCTACGGCTTGGTAAAAATTAAAACAAAGCAGTATTTATGAACAATGTGATTTAAGTTTTCACCAATTTTTTTTCGACAAAATTGGCTGAGTGACGGTGGGTGTTGACGTTAGAATTAGGTAAGCATTTGTTACTATCTACCCAAAACTATGGACTAAACTATATAAGCTTGTATTAATTACAATTCGAGTTATACCGAGCGCCGAAATTGAAAAGTGTAAAATTTTAAAATTTAAACTTTTCACAAACATCATTGAAATTAAATTTGAAACCTTCGCCAGTAAAATTTAAAAGCTCGCGTCAACATAGCAATAATAAATCTGAAGCACCGGACCTCCCTACCCCGGTCTCCCCTTCAAGGAGGCAGCCATGACTGTCAAGCTATGATAGACGGCCCAGCATAAACCTGACGAGACGACTACCCGCGTTGGAATGGCTCTACGGAGCCCACTATATCATTTTTATTACATGCCATCTTCATTTTCATATTTCATATTTGCATTTTACCCCCTACCCACCCTTTTATTCGCGCTTTTTTCTGTAATCGTTGTGTGGCGATTTGAGTGGCCAGTTCTTCAAGGATTAGGGTTTCGGCTTGGCTCATGAAATGTATAAGCATTCGTTCATACGTGCAGATTTTTATTATGTAGTTTAAAACATAGCTCAAGATCCATACACGACCAGACCTTAATAATTTTTCATAACTAAAAATTTCTCTGGTTTGGATCCCCATCACCTTAGCAGCTATCTCCATAATATTATAAATAAGATTGTCTATCTCTTACGCATTAAAGGCTAAAACGCTGCATTGATTTTGATGAAATCTCATATGCATTTGTTTAAAGACCCAAGTTCAAACATACTACTTTTTTTTAATGAACTAAAGGATAATGATTGGGGGTGAAAGTTTGTATGAAAATCTATTTTAAGGTAACGAAGTCGCGTGTATATAGCTAGTATAAAGTTTAGCAAAAAATAATACGTATTAATATACTATCAATTAGACAAAGCCTGTTTTGTTTAAATTTTAATTAAAAATGGTAAATATCACGTTATTTAGTACTTTCAAAAACTGTCTTACATATTTAAACAAATGTAGCCATATAAATGCCTTATAAATATATAAATTTTATACAAATCAGTGATATTTCGAAGAATTTTTCTCAGGAACCGGACACTTCCAATGTAGAATCTATTTTTGTACATTTTTGCTTTTAAATTCTTGCATAAAACATTAAAACAAACACACATAGTAGAATATGATACATACATACAAATACATGATATTAGAAAATACAATGATTTAAGGTGCAATGTCGACAGGCGTAAAGTTGCAGCAACAGAATAACTTACCGTTATACCCTGAGCCGGGATATTGCAAAAGTCAACCTTGTTTTTAGATATCGCCACAGTAAAATGGGGCTATGAAAAAATTTTCAAGTAAAGTCAAACAGATATCTCTTAGCTTTGTATAAAAACGCCTTCTTCGCTAATACAAAGCAAAAGTCACATAATATCAGCAGGTGAGATCGGGAAGCTGAGTCTCTTAAACATGGCTCTATAAATAGCGGGCTAAATACCTGGCCAGCTGTTAAGGCGAAGTGCTATTAGCTTCCCGAAAAAATAATAACAATATACTATATCACTAATACATATAATGTTATCGCTTCTGTGGTCTAGCAGCCCAGGTGTTAGACTTGGCTTCATGAGGTCTTGGGTTCGATTCGGTCGGTCGGGCAACAAAAAAAATGTGTTTTTTCCAATTTTCGTGGGTACCCACGACTAGCCGACTGGTTGTGCCTCTGCCTATCAGTTCGGGGATATGGGTGTGAACATACTAATATATATCTCAAAAATGTTTTTTGTGTACATAAAAGATATTCTGGAAAACATTGAAATATTTCATTTTTGTAGAACTTTTGAATTAAAATTTGTAGGACCGTATGTCAGTTTTTCTGGTTGATCCTCAACAAAAGTAAAAGTTTTTTCAAAAACAAATATTTTTGTCAGATATTTAACAAAGAAATAATTAATTATATTTTAATTTATTATTTTGTATTATAATCTATAATTATAATATATTTCTACTTAAAACCTAAAATCTATATTTTTTGTGATTGTTACTCTTGGAATGTTGTTATGTAAGAAATACAGAGTTAGAACTTTAAAACATTAATGTTTTCGTAGAAAACAAATTTTATAATTTAAATGTACTCCTTCATATAAGATTCTAACGTACCAAATACTACTATTTCGTTCAGATGTTTTTTTTTCTTTTCACGTATATTGTTATAAGTACAAATGTGTCTTCCTCTTAACTATGCGGTGACCACGAGCTCAGGAGACAAAAACTGCAAGTGTACAACCCTCTTTACGACCAGTGTGCGGTGTCCGCCAGAATTATAAGAGGTTTTAGCGGAACTACTAAACAGATATTAAATTCAGCGTGCAAAGGTGCTTTGGTTTTTAGAATATACGCTTAGAATATTTTACCTAATACGGGTGGATGTGAATATTCATGTTGTGTTTAGCGCTGCGAAATATTAGGTGGCGTTCACATTAGGACATTGTTGTGATATAGCGGTTAAACTTTAACTACAATTTAGGTTTACTAGTGGTCGCCCGTTGGTCGAAATTCAACCATAATAAATTTTAATATCTTGTTGATAAGAATGCCGTCTTCATTTCTCAAGACCAACTACTTTATTTCCAAACTTTTTAGGGCGCCATCTGTGATCTTTTATCATATTTTTTTTGTGCGTGTCAAATGCATCGTAGTGTGGGTAATGTTTTATTTATTAATTTAATGTACTTTATAAGCATTATTATTGAAAAAATATTAGCGGTCTGCACTTTTCCTACACATAAACTATAAGTGTACCAAATTTTTGGCTCCTGCGTCAGCGCAATTTTCATAAAAAGGGGTTCAAAGTCTTGGCATCACGTATTAATATATAGATTACATTTTCCGTGATCAGGATAATTTTTCACATATTCGAAAAATACAAAATAATGATAGTAGTAAAATTTTATTGCGGTTATACTTTTCGGAATCCAGAATTTATTATTTATTTGTTTTAGGCAAGTAGAGGTTTGAATATGGATGTAACGATCCAATCGCTTGCTACTGGAATTCGTTTAAAGTAAAACAACTAAAAATATTGCACTAATCTCCATTATTATTTTGAGGTGTGTATAATATCATAAACAAGAAATTAATCGTACTCATACAGATTTTTAATTTATTCAAATCCTAAACTATCTAGCAAGCCAGACACAAAAATTAATATTCCCCATCGTAAAACCCATTTTTGCGACGATCAAACAAACATAACAATTTATGAACGGTTTAAAGTGCAACACAGTAATAAAGAATAGTCTGACTTATAAATCTATAAAACAATATTCTTCACACACTATTAATATAAATATTTAGATCGTCTGTACGTCTATACAGATAGAACACTGTGAATCAGGTTGTTACCTCGAATAAATCCGTCGTTGCCTGCAACTAAAACAGTGCATCCATATTTTGTTACGGACTTTAAATCAAGCGCACGCGCACTTTAACGGTGACCATACTATGATTTCATATCAGGATAAAAACAAATGAGCTGACAGATTTATTAGAAAATATTCTACTAATATTATAAACGCGAAAGTTTGTAAATTTGTTTGTTATTCCGATTTTCATGAAATTTTGCATATAGAAGGTAACTTTTTTTTTTTTTTTTTGTTCACGCAGGGGAAATGCCTTTACGCACGACCGGGCCCAGATGGTCGGGCCCGAGTGTGGGACTCGCTAGGGCCCAGGCCCTCCTGCCCCGGCGCCGCCGTCGAGAAGCGTTGGCGGCACCCTCCTACGGGGGGCAGTCCTACCCACTAAAACCCCTGCGGAGACCTTCTTGCCGCCCGGCTAGGAGCGAGATGGGGTCGCGTTGGCATTCACCATCTCGCTCCGCGGCTACGGCCCGGTCCTTACCGGGCCTCCCTCCGCGCTGAAAGAGGAGCGACTCCGGCCACTGGAGTCGCCCCCCAGGCGTGCGAGGCCGTATGGATTAACATATTTTATCCTAAAATAATATCCTACTAATATTATAAGTGCGAACGTTTGTATATTTCTTTGTTACTCTGTTTTCATGAAATTTGGCACAAACATAGAGGTGACTTGGATTAACACATTTTATCCCAAAAAAAATGTTCATGTGGGACCATTAACCATGCAAGCAACGCCATAGGCAACAGCTAGTACGTAAACTAGACGTATTAAACAATATTGCAAATGGATCATTTTGGATGGATTGTCAATCTGAGGATCTTAAACATAATTTTGAAATTTGTTAGCTAGCATACCCTTTATACCAGAATATGGCAGTAAAAGTTATGGTGGCGAAAATAGTACAGGTGGTACAACATAAGTTAGTCGTTGCCTTTACCGCTTATCTAACCCTAAGCCATTGCCAGTGTTGCTAAAACTGCTACACAAATAATATACAAATCAATTTTAAAAAACAACATTTCAAAAGTTATGCAATTTATTGAAAACTTTCCTTAATAAAAAAAAACTTCGCATACCGTACATTTGGTAATATTCATTGTGACAAGCACTGACGGCAAAATCTGAATCAAACCCGAGCAACGTGGTTGGTCGGAAGAGCTACGCTATCTCCTCGACCAACGAGGTACATTTTGTAAGAGAAAACCAAGTAAATAAATATCACACTCAAAATCAAAATCAAAAAATATCAAAATATTACAATAATAAGTAAATAAATTTTTATCATAATAATGAAATAGAAAATCTTGAATTGTCTTATAATATGGCCACCATACACCGATGGGATTGGCAGCCAAAGTTTACTTTAGGATAGCGTGAGATCGCTCGAACAATTCGTCATCAGGAGAATGAATCTCTCAACACGTTCTCTCTGATCCACATGCATTTGAAATGTTATAGAAATGACAAAAAAAAAATAACCTCTAGTGGTCTAGTGTTGGACTTGACTTCAAGAGGTCAGGGCTCGATTTAAGTGGCGGGTAACAGAAGAAGTTATTTTTTTTATGTCAATTTGCTAATCAAAACAACATTGCTTGAGATTAGATGTGCGCCAGATTGGCGATAAGTTTACCACCAATCTATAAAATTGAGGACTTCGGCTAGTCGTGGGTGACCTGATTGTATCTTTGGCTATCACTTTAAGCCTAACAACTTTAAGTTAGTAGTTGATAATGAACTACCGTAGTTAAATTTATTAATAGTTATTAAACAAAAAGCTACCAAAACTACTCGTATCGTACTCATATCGGAAACGGGCAAAAGTCAATACGTACTCAGTTCTATAAAAAGATATTTGTGTTTATCAGGCATATTATATCTTCCCCATGGAAATGCAACCCGAGTTGTTTGTGTAGTTGGTGTAAATTCCAAATTGGATCGACAAGGCTATCGATCCAATTTGGAATTTACACCAACTACTTAACAAATTTTCCTCCTTATTCCTGCCGCCATAACGTCAACACTTGCCGTTGACGTGTTCCGGTTCGGAGGATAAATCACTGACTTTTGCTCGAGGCCTAACATCCCGGCCTCAGATTAGCAACGCACCATTACCTCCTTTGGTGTCTCTAGGCAACGTGAATCTTTTACCAACAGAAATCCGTCTGCTTGTTATCCTTCCAATATCATAAAAAAAACAATTAGGCGATTTTTGTAAACCCTGTCTATACGTTAGCAACTCTATGGAGGTATGGAATGATTACCAACTCTCAATCTCGATGAGTTGTGTCTGTCGGCGGGCGCTTAGCTGACGACAGACAGACGAGCTGACACGTGACGAACGCGAACTATAACATCATTCCCAGATCCTGGAGTTATTTGCGCCAGTGAATAACCATTTGTTACTTGTTTAAAGTACAAATATTATTTTTACTAAATACTCGTACATATCAAACAGGAAATGATGCACAAAAAAATTAACAGGATTTTTATACGGAACAAAGATGTTATGATATAAAAACAAAAAGACAAGAAACCTAAACATCTTATGTCCTTATCCAAGTTATGTTTATATGTTGTATTAATTATAAAATATTTTTAAATATTTTTTCCCTGTTTTGGTCCGGGTTTCTTTGCAGAATAGACCATCCGCCTTCCTGTGCTAGGCAGCTCGTAATAGGCAAGCATAGGCTTACCGTCACTACCACCGTGACATCTGACTAGGTGGTAGTCTTGCAGGGACTCGCCCGTATTGGTACCACCGCCTTACAAATTCTTGTCGCCATAATGTCAGCGCTTCCCATTAATGTGTTCCGGTTCGGAGTGTAAAGTAGCTAGTAAACTTACTTTTTCTCGAAGCCTAACATCCCGGTCTAAGGTTGGCAACGCACCATTTCTAATTTTGCTGTCTCTAGGAGCCGTGAATTTCTTATCATTAGGAAATACGTCTGCTTATTTGCCTTCCAATGTCATTAAAAAATAATTCAAACTCAGCTCGTGTAACAACATTTAGCATATTAATGGAATTTAATATTATTAAGTTACTATGTTGTATATTATATAACTTAATAGATGTTTATCTACATCTTTGTATTATTACGTTTATGTAGATACATTATAACATATCTTCCGTGTTGGTCCAAGTCCGCAGGGTAGAATAGACCATCTGTTACTCTTCCGGGCAGCTCATAAGTGGCGAGCACTGATTAATATATAGGTCATTACTAACAAAACCACCGTTGGCAGAATGCTGTGCAGCAACTTGCCTGGATAGGGATCCACAGCCTTACCTATTCATACTGCCAAATATCTCTATCATGTTCCGCCCCGGAGGGAAGGGTAGCCGGTAGTCTTGCACAATAGGCCTAACATCTCGGCCAAAGGATAGCAACGCACCTGTAATATCTATAGCATCTATAAGTCATGGTTGTCTCTTACCACCAGGAGAACCGTGTGTTTTTTCGCTGACCTCTCACATAAAAACATTATTTATAACATTGATTTATTTTATGGTTATTTCTTTTGGCGATTGACAATACAACCTGTTATGTTTTATTTCTATATATATAAAAGATAGCGGTGTTAGTTACACTATTCATAACTCAAGAACGGCTGAATCGGTTAGGCTGAAAATTGGTGGGAAGGTAGCTTATAACCGGGAGAAGGAGATTTGATACTTTTAATCCTGTTCGATTTTGAGGAAACTGGGAAAAACAACATTTTAATTTTTCCCAAGCAAACTGAACAGGCGGAACGAAGTTTACGGGAACAGGAAGTTTAAAATAAAAACGTAAAATATTTTTTTATTTACTTAATAAATTAAATCCTTTACCATCAATTATAAATTAGGCTTACATAATTGTGTTAAATGGTCCAAACCACAAAACTAATAATCAATAACTAAAACATGAAATAAATTCGAATAACCACACTAATTCCAATTATGCATAGAACGAAATAACAAATATTAGACGTAATACGAATAACCGAATCGCACAATTAAATCACCGTCGAACAATTATAACGATAATAAAGCATCAAAAGCAGACAGTGTCCTTACTATAATTAAAATAATTACCAGACAGACAAACAATTTCACCACCGCAATCAGACGCAGATGTGCATTTAACCCTATTCATTATTAACAAAAATGAGTTTATATTTATTTGTGCGATTGTGGCGCAAATGTCAAAGCAACATACCGCCTGCCGCTGTCATTTACCACAAAAACTAGATAAAACCGATTAAAATCGGATTCAACTAGTGATGTGCTGTGTCGCGAATGCCTGGGGCATTTATTTTTACTATGAAGTAATCGAGTATATTTATAGAGTTGTTACAACGCTTGCTCTGATGTTTTATTAATGCTTATGAATAATATTAATGATGCTAAAAGAGTGCACTTTAAAACTTTGTTTGAAAGGTGAAATTTTTTTATCTTACAAAATTGTAAAAATAAAATCCATAATTTTCAGCAGTAATTGCAATTTTGTAGTAAACTGTAAATTTAAGAAACGAGCGGCATCATCCTAGTTTTTTTGGAGTGAAAACTTTTTGTGGAATGGGTAAAAACTTCTCAACTAACGTCAGGACACGTGACCTGATCAAAAATTTGTAAGACGGTGCAAGGTGCTTGCGCAAATAAGACGGCGCAAGGCGCTTACGCGAATGTTCGTGTTGTCATGTTTGTGTACGATAGCGCAATAAATGAATATTGTATTCGACCACATAAATGATAGTACTTTCATACTGATAATTAAAGAAATTCGTGCAAAATTATCAAAAATGCACTAAGTTAATATTCAAGTTTTCACTTCTGCCGTGCCGGCACTCCCGGAGTGCAACCTGTCGTTTTTTTTACTGTGGGTGCCCTGGTTGTGCCTCTGCCTAAATCTTCGGGGATATGGGCGTGAAGATACTTTTTTTAATCAGCAAGGAAATCTTTTGCACTATTTTTCACCTATGTTCATCAGGGATAGTATATCCTTGATAGACATAAGTTACATTACTACTACTAGGAAAAATTAGAAATATGTCCACCCGTGCGAAAATAGGACCGGCTGATAGTGTAAGATATTGGTGTACAACCTTAGGCCTTAATGTAATAAGATGAAAAATATTGAGAGCTAGCCTAAAACTCGAGAACCAAATAGTATCTCATAATGATAATCCAAAGAAGGGAATAACGGTTATCTGATAATGAGGACACATTCATGTTGCCATTGCATTTAATGCTTGCCATTATCACTTTCCGAGCCAGAGTGTACGGAAGATGTTTGACTTGAACTTGTGGCCATCATTTTCTCCAAACTTAAAGAAAAGTAAATTCGATGGTGACGGTTGCCTCTTATTATCAAAAAAGCGGCTTACTTGTTCTATATCTTAAATAATTATTTTTTTAATAATTAACAAAAACTTCTCAGGTGTACTCTTATAAAATTTTTAATACATTTTAGGTAATTTCAGCTGCTTTTAAAGCAGTGGAAAGATGCACGAAACTAAAAAAAATTAAAGCAGCGATTAAAATAGTTTCCATTTTTTATGATATTGAATGGCAAACAAGTATACTGATTACCTGATGTTAAGAAATTCAGGTCGCCTATACACACCAAAGGCGGTAAAGTTGCATTGCCAACCTGAGGTCGAGATATCAGGCCTCTAGCAAAAGTACGTTTACTAGCTATAACGGCAAACATTGACGTTATGACGGCAGGAATAGGTATGGCGGTACCATTAATCCGGGCGAAACTCTACCACCTAGTCAGATGTCACGGTGTTAGTAACAGTAAGCCTATGCTCGTCTTTTACCAGCTGCCGACAGGAAGGCAGATTGTCTATTCTGCAAAGGAGCACGGAAAATTATAAAACACAGGGGGAGGGGGTAGTTTTGAGGATCACGAGCTGTCAGTTATAATAATTAGCAGTCAACCGTTTCTCTCTGAGTTTTGGCGCCATCGAGAGAAAAGATGGTCGAAGTTTTTTCATAATTATTGAATTTCGTGTTGATATTGAGTGAAATTAGTCAATTTTGGTGGCATTTTGTACATTTTTTTTAGTGGAAGTGCACAAAAGAAATAATCATGAAGAAATTAGCGCGTCGTGAGTTTCCTTTGTGCCACCAAGTCTCATTACATGAGCTTGAGTAATGAGACCACCGCTTTACCCAAGAGCCTGACATGATTTACTGACGACTTATGACTGATGACTAATTATAATTAATATATTAAAATTTGATAAATTTCTTCTTGACTAATGGAATATTTTGCCATTAGTCAAGTAAAGGCCAAAACCTAAAGAAATAAAAGAAACCGTTTCTCTAAAGTAAATAATCGATTATTGACGATTGCTCGATTTTTTGTATGACAAGATAGCAAACAAACACACATGAATAATGACAGTAAGAGACAATCATGTCCTTTAGACACCTTATAGGTACGTTGCTGTGATGTGGCCACGAGGTTAGACCAATTGTGCAAGTTTTTTTCTTTCTGTCTCTTGAAAAATATTGGATTTCCGAATTGTAATACTTATTATTTCTTATTTTTTTTATCAAGTCAATAGTACTTTTACATTTAAGTACAAGTTTATTTAGTGAAATTTGGCGACAACTAGCAATTAGTATACGATACATTTTTTTCCTTTGTAAATATTTCATTTGTACACTATCACTGTACAAAAATGACACCAACATTGGTTAATTATACTCAACATGTGCACAAAATTTAATAAGTATGAAAGCACTGGCGCCAAAATGCTAAAGTATCTTTACGCCCATATCCGTGAAGAGGTAGGCTGAGGAAAAATCAGGGCACCCACGACTAGCCGAAGACACTACGTCCTATAATGTGATAGGTGGCAAGTCTATCGCCAACCGTGCACATATCCAATCCTGAACACCATTTTTTTTATTAGAAAATTGGAAAACCACATTTTCTTTTCGTCGCCTGACCCGGGAATCGAACCCGGGACCTCATCAAGTCAAATCCAATACCTTGACCGCTAGACTACAAATTAGATTTAGTTAGATCAGGTTAGATATAAATTATCTTGTCCAGGGACATTTATTTATTTTATTATTTATCTAAGCAATCAGTGGTCGCTCTGACCAGACAGAAAAATCTTCAAAAGTTGCGATCCCCAAACTTGCTGCCTATTTGCTCATACCTATTATTATTTCCCCGTACTGGTCCGAAGCCTCTAAGTAGAATAGATCATATGCCTCCACGAGTCAGCTCGTTAGAAGCGATCGTTGAATGGGTTGTAGGTAGCATACAAGGCCACTGGTTGCCGCTTAAGAATCTACCACCTTATCTATTCCTGATTACGTAATAACTAGTATGTCACGTTCCGACCTTTAGAGCAGGGCTGACGTGCATAATTTTCGAATTGGAACAGCGATACTGTTTTTTCTTACCATTAATAGAACCGTGAGCTTGTCCGATGGCATTTCACATAAAAAAATATTAAAATTCTATATTGCATAACTATGCATTTTGTTTGCCTTCCAATATCATAAAAAAACGTAATCGACATTTTTTAAACATGTTTCTAATAACTAATCAAATAAGTCGAACGTTTAATTTAAGTAGTCAAAGTTCACCCAACAGGAACAAGTACACAAAGCGACGTGCATTATTATCAGCCGTTAATATCATTGGCGTTCTAAATTTCCTGAAATTTATTTATTTATTGCTTTTATAATACGTCCGCGTATATATCACTGGCCTGTCGTACTCGCGGGTGATAATGCAAAATTTGTGGGTTAAATAGATCATGGAGTGGCTATTCTTTGAAAAATATTTAAACTTAATTAAAATGACTTTTCTTTAGATTATTTTCACATAAGTAAGACAAGTTTGTCTCGTAGATTTGTCGTGTAAAACTTGATTTTAGTTTTTTTATGAATTTGTCTGATATTTGCCATGTTTCTATAAAGGACTATAAGCATTATAGCAGATTTTTTACAAGTTGAGCTCCCAGACGAGCTAATACCATAACATCTTAAAAGATTTTATATATATATTAAATTTGCAAATATTTAATTACATATATTATGATCTTATGTGGGTTTTATAATAGAAACTCTCTTTGCAAATAATATTTAAAAGAATTAAAGTTTTGCAGTGATGAGTATAGGTGATTCTAAAATGCATATCAATATTTGTCCGTAATAATGCACTAGGCCACTGGAATCTGGGTTACAGATGCATAGGATTTTTTTAACAAGACCTGAAAAGAAAACTTAGTAAGCTTGATGCATCCCGCTAAAAAAAATAATTTAATATGTGGATTACATCATAATAATAAAAATAATTTAATATGTGGTGCTCAGGTCGGCAATAGCTACGAAGTTTACTCCCTTCGAGAAGCATCACTTTAATTATTTATTTTTACAATATTTAAGTCATCCTCCTAAGAACAAATTCAATACAAATCGACTCTACACCATCCGTGTCCCAGCATCAATAGCATCAAAACTTACTTGCTCCGAAAGGCATCACAATAATGTCGCATAACTAAGTTTGATTCATCCCGCAAAAAAAAAAATAACACAATCAAGCGGCTCAATGCCACCTGTGTCCCAGTCGCCAATAGCGTCGAAGTGTGCTCGCTCCGAGAGGCGTCACAATAATTCTCCCGTATGACAATGCTGTAATACGCGTTTGATTCATCCCGCTCTACAAATGAGGTTATCATACGCAGTCATGTAATGAATTTCGCCATTGTCAAGCGTTTGGTGGCGATTACCATTTTAAATGCCCCCAAAACATGAAACATGTGACGGGAACTAGAGATACAGACTATTTATTTGAATCGCGAACTCCTTTAGCCATTTTCAGTAAAGTTTTTACGTGTTACCAATACGTTTATAGGACACTAGCTGTTGGCCCGAGAGGTTAATGGTCTTATTGAAACATTTTTTCGGGTTAAAAACTACCTTTTGTGTTAATCTAAGTTACCCTCTATGCGTGTGCCAAATTTCATGAATATCGACTTAGCTGTTTTTTGCGTTAAGGAGTAAAAAACAAACAAACATGCAAACTTTCGCATTTATAATATTAATAGGTTTCTAGCAGTTAACATTTTTGAATTAGATTACTAATGCAGTAAGTCAGAAATCAGAATATAGGTAGAATAGTACGGCACACACAAATTGCTACTTCCATCTTACATATTTCTGCTATAATTACGTTAGTACTCGCTATTGTCGTGTTCTATATTAAGCCAACGTAATAACATAAGTTAATCCTCAATATTTATTCCATCTATAGTGTGTATTTTCTATCAAAAAACCGTCTATCCTCTTTCGACTACTCCTTATTATTTAATTTATTTATCTCTTTTACGGAACCTGTTTAGATATCGGGACAAAAAGTAGCCTGTTTCTTGTTTTAGCTTCCTACCTCCACTTGTAAAAATAAGCAATAACATTTTTATGATATTTGAAGACAAATAAGCAGACGGACTTCCTGATGGTAAGAAACTCACGCCGGTTAGAAACACCAAAGGTGGTAATGGTGCGTTGCCAACTTGAGGTCGGGATGTTCAGCATTAAGCAACAGCAAGCTTATGCTCCGCCTGGAGCTAACGTCAATGCTTGTCGTCTGCTTGTTGTCGTCATCGTCGAAACCTGTTTAGATATCGGGACAAAAATTAGCCTTTGTCTCACTTTAGCTTCCTATTTCCACTTATATTTATTAAACAATAAAATTTTATTGTGTGATATTTAAAGGCCAATAAGCAGACGGACTTCCTGATAATAAGAAATTCTCGCCGCCTAGAGACACCAAAGATGGTATTGGTGCGTTGCCAGCCTGAGGTCGGAATGATAGACCGCGAGCAACAATAAGCTTACCGGCTACCTTATCTTCCAAATCGGTACCAACCCGGACGAGTCGCTGCGAAATTCTACCACCTAGTCAGATGTCACTTTGTTAGTCGCGATAAGCCTTTGCCTATATTTTTTTAGCTGCCTGGCAGAAAGGCAGATAGTGTATTCTACAAAAGAGCCCGGAACACCATGGGGAAATAACATCGCTTACGTGAACCATAAAACAAGGACAGACAAACACTTCCCCATTAGTTATACCCCAAAACAATTTCCGCATCAGCATATTCAAAACAGCCACTTCGATCTGCACTATCAACTGAAACGACTCCAACATACATCATCTTAAACGCTGATGCCGCTAAGTTATCCAACAAACTTTTCACCCGGACACCTTGAGGCCATTAAGGCCTTAATGACTGGCTGTAAATTGGCCATAACTCAGGCCTGGTCGTAAATAACTGCGGCTCGTGATAAGGGCTTGCTGAGTTGTCGCGACGTCCAAATGTGTCTATCTTAGTTTAGCATGTGCGGGAATTTATCGTTGGGTACATTAATAGTGCAAGGGTAGTTATTTATTTCGTTGGGATGACGAAATTCCTCTTAAGGGTAGGCTTTCCAGATCATATAGCGGCTCTTTTGTATCCGCACTAACACCATACGGCCGCACTTTACTTACATTTTAATCTGTCATTAAGTTAACATTAAACAGCCGTATTCCGAGTCGCCAATTGTTTTTGAATCATTCATTAAGTCGTCATTTTCAATGAAAAATTGTGACAGACCGACTAAATTTTGATAGTGCGGCTGCTTTTCTACTTCTGTTATAATTTAGAGTAGAACTATAACGTTGCCTAAAGTCTCCTCTTATAAGCTTAGTGTGCCTTCATCTTATACCGTTTCTAGTATCGTTTCATTAGTGGTAGAGCGTTGAGCAGCAACTTTCCGGGTACTGATTCACTGCCTTATATATTCCTGCCGCCATAATGACTCTATCATAATCCGTTATGGAAGTTAGGCTTAGGTATTCTTCCCTCGTGTTCCTTTGCGGAGTAGACAATAGAATATCTGCCTTCCTGCTACGCAGCTCGTAAAAGGCGAACATAGGCTTACCGTCACTAACACCGTGGCCTCCTACTAGGTTGTAGAGTTTCGCAGCGACTCACCCAGGTTGGTACCACCGCCTTACCTATTTCTGCCACCACAACGTCCAATGCTTACCGTTGACGTGTTTCGGTTCAAAGAGTAAGGTAGCCAATAAACTTACTTTTGCTCGAGGTCTGACATCCTGGTCTCAGGTTGGCAACGCACAATTATTACCTTTGATGTCTCTAGGTAGCGTAAATTTCTTACCATATTGAAATCCGTCTGCTTTGCCTTACATTATCATTAAAAAAATGGCTAGCCCGTAGACTTTCACAATAGAGTCCCTATAAGATACGGTTAACGGTTGACTCTAAGCATGAGGAGACCGTGAGCTTGTTTGTTGACCTTTCACATAAAAATAAGATGTAAGCATGCTTAGCTAGACAACCTTCATTCTTGATAACCTAAAAAATGTACTATTAAACATAGCGTAAACCCAACTATTAGCTTTTATGTAATATAAAAACCTATGTATAATTTTTTGAAATAGCACGTGTGTTTTGTACTGTATTATGTAAAAGTACAATGGAATTCCACCAACCGCCGACGATGGAAATAGCACATGTAAAATCGTAGTCATCAATAAAAAATACACAAATACATTATGAAAACATGGAACAAAAACAAACAATTATCCGGGGAGCCGCAGTGCGCCGCGAAATTAACAATTACTTAGGCGAAATCTTCTCGACCGCCCCATTATCTCGCTCCTCGTAACTCCCGGGTAACTGTTATAGCCATCATTCCCGCTTGATTTAAACAAGACGTTATACCACAGTCGCCTCAGACAGACTTACTGCTAACTAAGAAAAGTTGGACCCGGTTTTATAGTAATGGGAGAAAACGCATACATTACGCTTATGCAATGTCTTTTACAAAGTTGCGTAACTACGCTTTATGTTATTAGTTTAATAAGTAATAAGATGTTATTTAAGTGTTTTGAAAGAACTAATTAAAGTTTCTACAAAGTCATCGCTTCTATGTTAGTGGTCCAAATTAGGTATTGTCCTTGATAAGGCCAGGGACTGTAAAAGTGTGTAGTTGGCAATAGGATTGCCTTCTAAATTATTGTAGAAATAAGTACCCGCGGTTCTTCTTCGTGGGCGTATTGATTGTAGCTCTGCCGACCTCTTCGTTGACATTATGGGCGTAAATACAATTATTTACTAACGTTATTAGTAAAATATTTTAATTGTAGTAAGTGACATCGCCTTGAATAATTTTAACAACTAGCGGACCGGTACGTGCTTCGCTACGTATATGACCGCGTGAATGACATAACACAACAAATCAAAAAAGAAAAAAATAACTAAAAAAGTTTCAATATGACAGCACGATCCCCATCTGTAAAAGTTTCAATTTGATTAAAAAATACCCGTTAACAAGATGATCCGCCATTGATTGAACTCATTTGTTACAAAAAATGTGATAAATGAATAACAGCTCGACCGATTTTATGCAAACTTCACATGAACCATCTACTAAATAGTCCGAACAAAGCCTAAACATTTGGTTTGGATAGGTAAGTCCGTTCTTGAGTTATAAAAATACAATAAAAGTGGCATTGATTTTTATATAAAAATAGATTTAGTATTAAACTAATAATTATTGCAAATTTATTCGCCGTTGCTTATTTTGCTGATACATTGATTATAAAAATAAGTAGTAACTACTTTAAGCGGTTGTATTCTGACCTGGAGATGTTAAGGTATTGGTGGTAGTTCTGATGTGCACTAACTAAACTTGTTTTAAATGCATGCGATTTTAAATTTTAATTGTTTTTTTAAATTTTAGTCATGTCAAATTAGTCCATACCTATCAAAACGTGACCAAATCAACGTTTTCCGAGGTATTGAATAAAAATCTGTAGAAATTAAATTTTAAAACTGATCTGATATTTTAATGTGTTTAGTCTCTTTCTATTACTATGATAATGATAACTAAAAATGATGTTAAAGAGTGCGTACCAAAATTACCACTATGGCAAATAAGGCCTTACAAACGTATAGCAACAAATATTTCTTTGTACGAAATATCCCCATCTGAATCTGGCAACACACTGTTACATCTTTGATAATTACAGTTGACTTGTACTTTTTACCATCAAGCCTTATTATGCTTGTTTGCCTACTGATCCCATAAAAAAATTATTTTTATTTTGTTAACAACTACATTCCAAAATAACATAATATGTCAAGTTTTTAGAACATATCAAACTACATTTAAAGAAAGTAGCGTTGAGCTGTAACAAATACCTTAACACACTACCAGCCGACCCGGCGAACTTCGTATCGGTTGACATTAACAGCTGTTAACAGTTTGTATGGATTGCAGGGAAAATGGGAAAAACAATTCTAAAGAATGAACGGTTTTTCCCATTTTTCTGTAAAAATTTTCTTCTTATTTTCCCTGATTTCAAAAAATAACCCATCCCTTCATGCATGATGTGAAGACCACACGAAACGGGGATTCATTATTAAATAAAGGATGTTCATACATTTTAAGTAAATAAATAATAACGTCAAGCTAGCCGTCACAAATTTAAAAGTACCGTATCCAAACTTGTATTCTATACTGAATGTTCAAGCAGTGTCAATGATTTGCTATAGGTAAGGGGATAAGGAGATAATTCTGAAATGGCCAAAGTAGCACCTCGCGTTATCTAAAGAAAAGATATTGTAGCACAGGATGAATAATAAGACCAACACCTAAATATAATGGTGTTTTTAATAAAAACAGATTGATTTTTTGTCATTTTCATTGTTTTAACTATTAAAAAAAAATCTTTAATTGTGGTAGAATATCAGTGCCTACATCGATCTACACCGATCTGATTATAAAAAAAAGATTTTTACGACCATGTCTCCGGAGAAGAAGGTAAAGGCACAACCAGGGCACCCACAACTAGCCGAAGACACTATGTCTAATGTGATATGGCGAGCTTATTGCTAACCGGGATCATACACGATCCCGAGCAACTTTATTTTTTTTTTAAATTTTAAATAGATGTTTTTATTTTTATTTTGTTGCCCCACTCTAACATTGAACTGGACCTCAAGAAGTCAAATCCGACGTCAATCCGCTATACCACCGAGGCGATGATCATATTTAAAATAGACTGCCTAAAAAATCTTGAACAGAATATATTTAATTGTTTTTTATTGTGATTCATTATCATTAATTGTCTTTCATTCTTATGGTACACTATATCACCGTGTTTAATAAAACATGCCTTAAGTATTTTTTTTTGGAATAAACATACCTGTTTATAGCTGCCAACCCCGGTAAATAACAGGTAACCTAACTTATGAACATTTTAAACGTCTTATAATTTAGGTCAGATAAAAATTTTACATATAGAAACATATTTTACTTTTAATTTTTTTTTCTGATTGTGGGAGGCTCAAGGCGGTTTCAGGTCTGGAAGAGGATGTACGGATCAAGTGTTTTCGCTCCGCAACATTGTAGAAAAACATCTGGCTGTGGGTCAGAGGGTTTCCTGCGGTTTTTTGAATCTCAAAAAAGCGTTTGATAGAGTTGTACGTAAGGAACTTTGGGACATTTTGCCAGATTATGGGATAGATGGGTCCCTGCTGCGTGCGGTGCAGTCAATGTATTTAGACTGTAAAGCATGCGTGCGGGTGGATGGCAACATGTCGCCTTGGTTTGATTTTCATATTGGCATCAAGCAGGGTTGTGTGTTGTCAGCACGCTTGTTTATCTTATATTTGGACAAATGTCT
This sequence comes from Calephelis nemesis, assembly GCA_002245505.1. Lineage (NCBI taxonomy): Eukaryota > Metazoa > Arthropoda > Insecta > Lepidoptera > Riodinidae > Calephelis > Calephelis nemesis. The sequence continues at coordinate 563,190 of NJDD01000726.1, forward strand.
GCAAAGGCTAAGATCATTGAATGTGCGTATGGGTGACCAAGTGGTAAACTGCCTGCTTTATGCAAATGATGCTGTACTTTTGGGCTCTACACCATCTGAGCTGCATACTCTGGTCACAGTTATGGAAGAAGATTGTAAAGAAAGGGGCTTACATTTGAATGCGATGAAAACCAAAATAATTGTATTTGAAAGAGACGTAGCCAGAACGGATGTAAGAGTTTTGGTTGATGATGTAGTGCTGGAACAAGTGAATGAAATTGTGTATCTTGGTTGTGCTTTTAGCAGGGATGGAAGGTACACCGCGGATGTAAAGAGGAGAGAGAGTGCAGGGTAAGCTATTCCAAAGCGAGGTCTTGAGTCAAAAAGCTAAACTCGCTTCGCATAATTCTGTGCTTATCCCAATGTTATTGTATGGAAGCGAGAGTTGGGTATGTCAGAAAGATCATGAAAATAGGTTAAATGCGGTCGAAATGAGAGCACTACGGCAAATCTGTGGTGTAACACTCGCTGACCGCATTCGTAACAGTGAGATCTGAGAAAGAGTGGGATTGAAAGAAAGTGTTGGTGTTAAAATGCGAAAGGGCATGCTCCGCTGGTTCGGTCATGTGAAAAGAATAACAGATGAAAGATTGACAAAGCAGATATACAATGCGAATGTGGATGGATGTAGGTACCCGGGGAGACTAAGGCTGACATTTCTCGATCAGATCAATCGGATATTATCTGAGGGTGGTGTCAAGAGTCTCCGAAACCGGCGTGTTTGTATGAAAAGGGTAATGAATATGAAGAAAGCAAGACAGGTTTGTCAGGATCGTGTGGTCTGGCACTCGATACTCTCTCCCTACCCCGTTAGGGACTTGGCGTGAAGATATGTATTTATATATGTATGTACTATTTTATATATAATGTGTTTTAACCTATTATCAGCTCGAAAGTCGACTTAGGTCCGGATCCTAGACGAATATTTAAGTAATGGAAGTACTATTTTAAACAATTGAAAAATAAAACGCGCCGAATGATAGTAATGCAAAGATTGACAGACCTTTCTAAACTCTAATTAATTAACATATCAGCTTCTTCACATGCTGAATTTCATTGTTGGATTATTTCACTTTAAATGAGAGATGCATTTACAAATAAATATAGTAAAATAATCCAAAATGTCATGTCATGTTACTTGGAAATTGCAGTTAAAGTTTTACATCGTTTACGTTACATTCAAAGATGGGTTTTAGAAAAACTTAGAGATTGTGTATATTTTAAAGTATTGTTACATTTGTTTGTGATTTTTTTTGTTGTGTTAAGGTTTTAAATAATGCCTTAGTAAAATAATCTAATCTAACATTGGATTATCTATTAGTGAGAGCCTTAGTTGCTACTTCTCTACAGTAAGTGTCAAAAAAGTGTTTTCTATTTTATTTAATTCTCTTATAATAGGTAACAATAAATAGCGTAAGTTAAAATTTTTTTACATTTTAATAAGCACACCGTTATTTTTATGGTAAACTACAACGTGGTCTATAAACGAATAGAACAAGTCTACCGGGTACCCTTTCTTTTGAACTAAACCATGACAAAGTCATTTTGTCGGCACTCGGCAGGTAAGGCGGCAGATCTCTACCCGGGCAAAGTTTTACACAGTACTCTACTACCAGTGAAAACATTCCGCTCTCTTACAGTTGACATATTATTTTTTGTCAAAAGGATGCTAGTAGCGGATGATTCATAATATGTGTTTATGGTGAAGTGATGATGTCATAAAAGAGAGAGTAAAAACTTTCGCACATAAAACATCACTTCCTTTTTGGGTGGTCAAGTTTCAACGAAAATTCTAAAATAAAGCGTTCCCACTTTAAAACTATTGCAGAAACATTACAGTGAATCGAAGGACATTTGTCTCCTCGTCTTCCTACCCTGGATTACTGGGGTAGGGGGAACGTTTAGTCGTGACATTCGGAGTATTTATTCGCATAATAATAATTCCTCAACGCGTCGACGGGGGCACTGTCGCCATTAAGAATTATGGCCTGGGGAGACACCTTCAAGGTGATGTCTTCAGTTCGTGTAAAATGGATCTTCCTTTTTGTTAATTCATTTAGTTTTTTATGGACAGAATGCGTTAAAGACTTAACGAAAGAAGTTATTTTCGACTTCAAAAAAGAGGCATGTGATCAGTTTGCCCATGTATTTTTTTTGTACGTTTGTTACGTTATTGCTCGTCCTGTAACAAAAATTGCTATGGAGTAATCCCATATAAATTTGGTTAAGTCACGCTTAATAGTTTTTGAGTTATATTTAATTAAAAGTATGCATTATACTTTTGTATACTTTGACTGTGTTGGTAATGACATTGGAGATGTTGTTTTGCTGTTTTACTGCGCTTAATTAATTGATTTTTTACATTTATGTAATATATTATTACATTTTAATATTTTAAAGAAATACCGAAAAACACTGCCACTTTTCGTCGTAATTTTATATTTCACTAAACTAAAATTTAATTTCATTATAATAGTGACACACAATTGTTATTGTGAAATTGGTGTTGTTCAATCAAATTGAAAAAACAAATGACAGTTTCGAAAATTAAAAAGTAATATGTTCGTATAGAGTTCGATTTTCAAATTTTGTCATTTTTTTTATTTTATTTTTTGTGAATGGCCAGTTCCAGAAACTTTTAGTATGCCCCACGCATATAACTTGTAGTTAAAGAAACACGTTATAAAACAAGGGATTTTCTTGCATAAAAGTATTAATTATATTATATTATCCTACTTATATTATAAATGCGAAAGTTTGAGAGTATGTATGTATAAAGGTTCGTTACTCTTTCACGCTCGAATATAGATCGAATAAAGAACACAGATAGAACCAGGTCACAACCTGGATTAACATATAAATTTTAAATCTCGGTTGCATATAGGGTTCCTGTGAAAATGCGGGTGAAACCGCAGTCAAAAGCTAGTTGGTAATAATAATAAATTTAATATAACTAAAGAAATATTGATTTGCCGAGAAATTTCTTCCGTTTCTTCTACTGACTAAGATTGGTTTGGAAACAGTGACAGTACAAAGCAAATGGGTTAAGGTCCTAGTTGCCGGTTAAATTTTTTTCCATTTCTTGTCCTGACTAGCTAGGTTTAGTAACGGTGGTAGTTTACGATAGGTAAGGTTAAACTTATTTACATTTGTAATTGTATGTAATTAATGATTAAACTTGTAGTAAATATTTTAAAAAACGATTGAAAATTAAAATATATGTAAAAAAATATTGTTTTGTAAATATTAAATTGTGCACACCACAATGTGGTAAAATATGTTGGAATGTTAAATAACTCAAATAAATATTTTTTTATTTCAATGCTGACCACTACAAGACTAAAGTTAAAAGACAGCGTAAAGTCTGACGAAGTCACATCCATAACATCTTTCGCAGTCGGTCTTCTCAAGATTAAGGCATTAGCGTTAGAAGCGTAGCGTCCCCGCCGCGTTGTAACAGGCCTCAATATTGTTATACCTAACATCACTTACTGATATATATCGTCTAGATATGACTCTCTTCAATATTGTACGTTTTACAATTTCCAAGGTTGGCACTTGGTAAAATTATATTATTATTATTAAATAGTCTCAACACTTTCGCATATGTTTATTATTTGTGCTAGCCGATTTTCCTTCTTTACTTTTTTTTATTTTCTCCTATGTTGGATATTTCACAATTCCCGTTGTAAGCACTTGGCGATATTTCGTTGCTGTGATTATTAAGTCACTTAAACTTTTTTACATATCATTTTATTTTTAAATCATCTTCAGAGTTTGAATATTAAAAAACACCAATATTACCTAATAATTCTACACCATACAAAGAACATAATTACTAATACAAACATACACAACACAAATAATCAAAATACAAATGAATAGCCTGCTAGACGGTCAACTATTTCAAAATAGTGTTCAGCTATGCCTTTTTTTTCATTTCTTTAAAGTACAAAATTCATTCTTTTACTTTTTTTATATTCCTGTTAGGAGGAAATTTAAAAAAATGGAGTAGATTATCAAGTATGATTAAAACACATTAAACCAATAACAATTAAAAAATGAATATCGGATAATTCTATTAATGCAAAATAGCTCAGTATTTATTAAAATTTAAAACATATTGTACCTAAACACTTATTTTTAATGTGTCAAATGCATTAGAGGTCAATGGTCAAATGCGGAATCATTTGACTGTTACAGCAATGGGATTGGATGTTGCCATTAAATCGCTTTAGCATTATTTTAAGGTTTGAAACATATATAGACAGTAACAATATCGCAACAAATGTGGGCTGAGCCCGGTGAAGTTGTAAAAACCGCGAGGTTGGCAACACATTAGTAATTTTCAAAAAAATCGCATAAAAATAAAAATTAAAAGTTTCGTATTTGCAATGTTGTTATTGAAAGTAAAATTTAAATTAGTAAAAGTTATGAATGCAAAATTTCATTTCAGCCATATCTAGTGTGGTTATATCTTTTGCCCTGCCATTCGTGGTTTTCCAGCATTAAAACAATAGCCATGATTACCTCATCAAACGCGGCAAATATTCAAAGATTAAGATGTAAGAATTAGGGCCAGAGTCGCGGCCTCTCCGCTAACGGCTTAAGATGCCACTTGTCATAAATAATAGTTAATATTTTGGGAGACAGATGCTAATGTTCAAGAGACAACCCCAATGACTTAAACTCCACTAAAAGAGGAGAATCCCAATTCGACTGTTGACTAGACGTCTCCTTGTCGTACCAAAATGGTTTCCTAGGTGAACCCACATTGATTCTTTAAAAAAACTTTTTTTGTGGCAGTTGCAATTTATTCCTTTTATTTTTGTTAAAGTAAATATTTCCATAACGTCTATTTCTATTGATAATCATTAATTAATTAAATGACATAAAATTACTCCTTTTTTTGTTTAATTTTGTATTTTAAATAAAAACAAAAAAAATCTGGTTACTTCCATTAAAATTTAAATAACATGTTTTTTAACCATTCGTCAGACTTGCACAATAGGTCAATGACTAACAACTCAGACACAGACACAGACACGCACAGATAAAGCTGCAGACACATACACATACACAAATGCCTTTCCTTGTGGGGAAGTCGATAACTACCGTCTTTAAAAATATAAATCCCTCCACCAAAGCGAAACTTATTTCAATCTAATTAAAAGGCACCAAAAAATGTAACCTTATGTAAAAGTAATACAAGTCAACTGAGCCTTTACCGTAAGTTGGTGCATATTACGTTCAGTATTTGACATACCGATATTTGACATATCGACTTGTGTTCTCTCAGTTACCGATAGAGGCACTGTTTAAAGTTTTCATACAAATGATTTACGAGGACGCTAGCGACTAAACACGACCAATCTTAAACTCATGATAAGGGCAACGATTATCTACCAATCAACTCATAACAGGACAACCAAAATGTATAAGTCAATTGCACCTAGGTTTTAAGTTCTAAAACAATTCAATTCATTTATTTATTTGTAGAAGTAGGTACAGTCATAGGTCTTAAAAAAAGAGCTTAATTAGGATTGCAAATACAATATAACACAATAATATTTTAGTATAGTACTAGGAGCAATAATGAACATACAATAGATTTCTAAATGTGATTGAAGCCCTGCAAGTAATGTTCTACAAATTGACAATCCAAAGAATTATTCTTTGTTCCGTTAACTGTCAAGAAAAAAAAACATCCAGAACAAATCCTGACAGAGTGCAGCTTGAAGGGAAAAATCTCTCTGTATATATCCTAAGATATTGGTGTATGTTGACATATTTACGACCTTCTCGACTATTAAGTGGTGATTTAGTACAGGCATATCAGGATGGATACGTTTTTATCGCGGGCCATATATCCAGTCAGCTCCCGGCTCTATTATGGCCGCCATTGTATTAAATCTCAAGGTTTTCACTACTCAATATTGTCTGTTATATTTACTTTGTAACTTCTGTTGTATTTGTATGTTGTGTATTTCGTTCTAAGTATTATGTGTTTATAATTAGATGATTAATTCAAAAATGAACTGTATGAATCATTATTAAGTACAAATAAAATTACCTTTATTAATTTATATATAATTTTGCTTAAGCGCTTGCGACCTAACTATTGAATGTGACACTATTTGTTGTATATAATATTTAAAAAAAACTTTTGTTGTTAAATCCAAATAAAATAATTAAATTTACAATTTCCGTCATTTTTGCCTTCTGGTAAGTCCAATTCATTCATAGCGCACTATTTTTCCTGTTTTATCATGCTATAATACATGTAGATGGTTTTCATAATTAAATTCAAAATTCATTTAAGTATGGACTTCCGCCAAAGTAGCACCTTCTTCTATCAACTATTGTTTCGTTGGTTTTTGATTTTAAGTCTGGATGATTTACCCACCAATTTATTCAATCTCAAGGTTCTTATGAAGTTTTTTCTTTCATATTTATTTACGGCTACTGATATATAAAGTATGTGTTGTGCATTATGTTGTTATGAAGTATTGTATTTGTTATTAATGTCTGTATAACCTTTTGTAATAGGAGCTGTAATTATTGTAGTATTTAATCTTCAATGTAGACCGTCTCATTGGTCAAACCAGCTTTAGAACACGCCTAACCCCATTTCGCTAACCGTGAGGCTCGGGTTTGATTCCCAACAGGGGCAGGCACTTGTGTAATGGACATTTAGATATCTGCATTTCTTTGTCTGGATATTTATTAAATTTATTCTGTAATCTTTTAATGTATTTCTGTATATTAGTATCGTTGAATAGCACTTATAACAAAATCATCTGGTGTGTTGACTTACACTATGGATTAGGTATTCAATGATTCTTATACATATTAAAAATTAAATTGATACCAGAATCATTTTAATAAAGATCCAGACACGAATATGCAGATATCCAAATGTTTAATATAAAAATGCCTGCCTTGGTCAAAAATCGAACCCTAGCCTTGCTGTTAGTTTGTGCATTTAGCGTGTACGCTACGCCCTCAAAAAGAGGTGGTCAAAAAGGAAAGGTTCCTTTGTAATTTCTCTAGTCCACCACAAGTCTCAATGCAGTTAAAGTTAGATTGCGGTGTACGCAGTGTGCAGTGATCATTATCAAACAAGTGGGAGACTAATTACAATTTTCAATTTAATAATAATATAACAAAAGGCAGCCCTTGCAGGCCTTTGCCGTTTACTGTCAAACGAAGTCCTCAATGGTTGTACGACACAAAAAAGCTTTTTTATGATCTTGGAGGGCAAACAAGCAGACGGATTTCCTGATGGTAAGAAATTCACGCCGCTTAGAGACACCAAAGGTGGTAATGGTGCGTTGCCAACCTGAGGCCGGGATGATAAGTCTCGATCAAACATAAGTTTACCGGTTACCCCACAATCCGAACCGGAACACGTCAAAGCTCTGACGTTATGACAGCAGAAATAGACTAGGTAGTGGTACCAATCTGGGCGTGTTACAGCGAAACTGTACCACCTAGTCATATGTCACGGTGTAAGTGACGGTAAGCTTATCATCGTCTTTCACGAGCTGCCTGGCAAGAAGGCAGGTAGCCTATTCTGCAAAGGAGCTAGAACCAACGCGGGAAAAAAATGTATAGACTAGAACTGAAGGTTACACACCTAAAAATGAACTGATGTCGTTTCTAAACATTGCTGACTCTTTTTAATGTACCAACCTCTTTTTCAGATAGACAAATCAATTAACGAAATCAAAGTGAGAGAGAGGCCGGTACATTAGATAGATTCAGCAATATTTGGAAATGACATTAGTTCTTTGTTAGGAGTTTACATTTATCCTAATAGATATCATATCATAATATTATAATATAATATATAGATTATATCATAATAGATATGAAAGGTGTGCTATGCTTGGAATTGAATTGACCACTTCAAAATCTTTCATCTTAATTACAGAACTCTTTTCTTAAAAATAATAATTTTGAACTAAGAAACCTGAATACTAAAAGAACAAATAAAACAGGCATACCTAAACAATGCGGTAACTAATTAAATTCAAATTAATTGTAAAAAACCGGAATCACGTCAAATTAACCGTAAAATTTCAAGGAAGAAAAACAATGGGGTACCGACGATAACGGGCTAGGACTTAAATTAAATCGGAGTCGTTTCGACAAACCCTTCACTTTGAAAACATACGGGTGTGAATTGTTACTGGAGAAAAAAACATATTTGATACTTTTCATCGTCGGCACTTGGTAAAACTTCCAAATATTCATATTTTTAAAGAAAGAAACACATGTACTGTTTTACTTATCACTTATAATTTATTACTTTGTAATTAATAGCCTACCGGTTTCGCTTATACAGCATCATCAGGGCTAAAACTTTAAGTTTTAATTAGAACCCGGGACCCTTATGAAATCAAGTCGAACACTTGGACCGCTAGGCCACAGAGGGGATAATCACTAAGCACTCTTGATTACTTGATCAATCATACCAACGACATAGCGTATAGATAAATCTCTGCTAAGATTATAAGTGCAAAAATGGTTTTATTGTACGGGTATATCACGTACTTACTTAACTGGTTTAATGGTTTTTTCATACATAAGATACTTCATGATTAACTTTTATCAAGGGAAGAAAATCTTTAATTCTCTAACAAACTAGATGTAGTTTTTAAGATATTGGAACGCAAACAAGCAGGTGGATTTCCTGGTGGTAATAAATTCACGCCTTCTAGAGATACCAAAATTTTTAATGGTGCGTTGCTAACCCAAAGCTGGAATGTTAGTCATCGAGCAAAATTATGTATACCGGCTACGCTAACCTCCCACACAGAATACTTACTTAAAGAAAAAAACGCTTCATAATAATTTGACTATTTAGACAAGTAGTTCACATGCTTTTAATTAAGCACGCAAAAGAATCGCAACAGTAACAAGCAGAAAATTAACCCGTAATTTTTCAAATTCGAGGGTTAACTTTGAACTCGGGTCGAGGTATGAATATTTACGAAAGCATTAATTATTTTTTAACTTTCTTCAGGTTTAAGAGGATTTCCTTGGCGCGGACCGCCAGAACTGCTGAATGACTGTTATTATTTTTAGTTGGAAAAGTTTAAGATAACATCGATGTATATTTGAATATTGACGGAAAATTTAATTAATTTTTAACCCAGACGGTTACATTTTTAGGGTAGATATTTCATGAGGTATATAACCTTATTTATGTCATAAATAGCAAAGATAACTCTAATGATGGTAAGATATAACCGTTGCCTGTAGACACCACGAATGTTACTGATATGCTGCTAGCCTATGACCGATATCTGTCTATATAAGGTCTATAAAGTTTAGCATGGCACATAATTTTCAAAAGTCTATTTTTGGGTCAAAAAAATATCTTCTTAGTTAGGTTAGGCATAGGCTCAACCTGGGTACCTACGCCTAGCCAAAGACAATAAGTCCATAATGTGATAGCTGACCAGCCTATCACTAAATGGGCCCAAGTCCAATCCCGGAAAACGTCGTTTTCATTATAAACTAGCTGTCACGGCGAACTTCGTTTCACCCGTTCAGTATGAAAAATAATAAAGTATTATTTTTCTTATTTTCCCTGCCACTGTCCCGGGTTTTCTCTGCATAAGAACCTGAAAATAACTAACACAATAATAAAAAAATAGCCAAATCAGTCAAGTAGTTCGGAAGATATGCGCTTACCAACACATTTAGCGATTCATTTTTATATTGTAGACTAGATATTAAAGAAATAATAAATAAATAAATAAATATCCCTGGACTAGTCGCACAAATTGAATCTAACCCCAAAGTAAACAAATTATATGCTTGTGTTATGGGTGTTAGTCAACGATACTAATACATGTAATTACTTAAATAGATACTAGAATAAATTTAATAAAACACCCAGACCCGGAAATGCAGACATCTAAATGTTCATCACACAAATGCCTGCCCCCGTCGGGAATCGAACCCGAGCCTCGCGATTCGTCGACGCAGTTAGGCGAGTACGCTAGCCACTCGACCAACGAGGCGGTCAACAAATACATTTTCTTTTTGTTGTCTGACCCGGGGACCTTATGAAATTAAGTCGAACACCAGACAACCGGACCACAGAAGTGACGCTTTTAGGTACTTTTTTAATTGTATTTGTTTTCATTGGTAGGAAATTAAAGTACTCGTAATAAAGATTTTGTTAACATTATTAGTAACTGTTACTAGTTAACACCTGTTAAAAAGCGACTAATATTATGGTGATAAAAATACGCCTTCAGTCACTAAATATGTTAACAGAGCGTTGAGAACGTGAGGTTGTAACTTAAGGCCTCAAAAACAAGCTCATTGGCCACACTACTTTTGAAAATGGAATATCACAGTAGTGAGTATGATAAAAAAATAGCTAGGATGAATACTTCAATCTGGGCAACAATCAGCTTAATTACTTTAATAAGAATTAACTCTATCGCGGGCAATAGGGCTTAAATAACCAAAACCAAAAACGTTATTCACATAAACTTGTATTTCAAATAAGAGTTCAAATACTTCTTGTACTCGTTTATATGCGAAAAACAAAAGTACATCATAAACCATAACCTAATATCGCAAACATTTTTCGTAGCATTTCGTAGACCGTCGTAGCTTTGTAGCAACAACATAAAAACCCAACTTTACGAATATTCTTAATTCTGTTTATTTAATTTACAATAACAAGAAAACACGACAAATTAGTAATAAACACGGAGAAATAATGTGCGGAGTTTGATAGTACATTCAAATCTAGCATGTACATTAAATATAATAGGTAAGGTCTGCGCCTCGAGATGTTGGCGAAAGATACTTGTGGATATGCTTATACTACGTTTGGCACCGTGCAGACGATGTCCTATAAAAATATGTTAGTTTAGAATGTTGAAGTTTAACCGTCTTGTTAATAAACATAGACTAAAGTACTCCGAGGTTTAAACTGGTATGGTCTTTAATTTTTATTTTTATTTCACTGTGACAAACTGTAACAGATAGATAGAAGAAAAAAAGAATTTGACATAAAATATTATAAGTTTCGGTCAATTTTTTTAGGTTTTTAATATATTTTTTAAATGATTCCTTATCAATACTAATATTATAAATGCGAAATTCTGTCTTTCTGCTTATCTGTCTGTTACGGTTTCACGGATTTTGATTAAATGTTATATGCAAATACTTAAAGACCCTAGTTCAAAAACCTGTTTTTCAAAAATCGATACCTTAAATTTAATGGGAGACGAAAATTTGCATAAAATGTGTAACGATTCTAAGCTGATGAAGTTGCCAGTAAACAGGTAAATATTATGATAAAGCTGAGTTTTTTCTAAAGCAATGGAAATTAGCAACCCACTTCTAACTACCTTAAAGCCTTCGTTAGGAAGCACATATTAAATCTTAGGAATACTAGAAATTTTTAATGTCTAAAGTGACTTCACTTATTTTCTATCAGGAGACCCGTGTGCTAAGTCGGCTTCCAATAGGTTGTACAAACGGCATGAATTTTTTTTTAAATATTAATTAAGCAAATACTAGGAAAGTTGACCAAAAATATACCTATACCTTCCTCACCTTCTATAAGCTATAAGACATTACATAGGTAAAGTAGATTCTTTAAAGGAACCGAGAACCACATTCCAAATTATAATGATATGGTATATCCACATTATCCCAACGCCATCACCTTACCGCGGCACACCAACAAATTCTCGGCTCATTTGTTTTTTATTCATCCAGCGGCCGTGTAATCGAAAGTATAAATCGAGTTTAACTGCGCTCGCAGGCCTCCGATAGCGACTCCCCGTTAACTGGTAATAAGAAGAATAAACTTAAATTATATTTAGCTCGCCTTATGAAATATCAAAGTTTAACTGGCCGCCAAGAGCATTCTTTCTTCTTAGCCTGGACAAATGAATATAGCTTTGTTCGCTCGTTCGTTCAAATGATAACATAATCTTTGTTCTAAATATTATCATAAAGATATTAAGATGGAGGCGGCAAATAAGCTTTTTGTAAATAGTAGGGTATGGTATTATTATAGTATGTAAAATAATATAATTATGAAACAGTACTGTCTAAACTCTAAACAAATGATATAATATAGAAATAAAATTAGTTTCCAAGTATTCTATCCAATTTTTTAGGTATTGTAATAAATACTTTATTTTCACTTCATGCTGTTAACAAAGTATTCAGCTTAGAAATACAATAGCATCATTATTATCCAAAAACGAAGTAAAAAAATAGATTGACATATTAAATAGCTTAACTGATATTGAAATTAAAGTTCCGATGATTACTTGGTTTTTTATGTACAAGGTCAGTAAACAAGCAAAAGGGTCATCTGATTGTAAGAGATAATCATGGTCTATAGACACCATAGACGTTACAGGTAGGTCATTGTACTGTGGCTGATATGTTAAGTCAATTGTGCAGTCTAGCCAAGTCTAAAGTCGGTTATTATCAATCTGAGAATTTCCAAAAATGTTTATAAAAATTCGTCCGTTCTGAAGTCCACAGAGTTCGACATATTAAATAATAATGTGTTATTATTGTGTATCTATAATATATCTAAATGTATATCTAAATTGCTTTTAATAACAAACAGATAGGAGTAAGACTGCCTTATTCAACATAACCTAAAAATAAATGAATGTCAGGATAGATAGCTAATAATTATTTATTGTTGTTAAATAGCTATAAAACTACAAAAAAAAACGATTTTGAATTGGTTTCAAGAAGTAAATCATTTAATATAAGAGTACATAAAAATTAAGTATTTTCCTCGAGTTCACTGGGACTCTTTCATTAGATTCAAATTTTTTATCATTTTGGAAGGAATACTCTTTCAAAATGAAGAAAATTTTTGAAATTCAGAAACGACGGAGAAATTGAATATTTAAAAAAAAATACAGGCGTTGAAACGTATAAACTCCTCTTTTTTTAAGTTGGCTAAAGACATCATGCCTAGTGCATAAAGCATAGTTCAACAAGAAATATGTGCAATTTCATTTTAAATACATCAGGTTTCTTCGATTTTATGAACATTCAAATTTGTGTGACCCATTTTAAAATTAATAAGTTACTAAATATTTTTTTTCGCAACTTTGGTTATCAAAACAACTTCCGTAAACACAACTTTTTAATAAAGATATTAAACGAAGTTCCTGTTAAAATATATATTTTTAACTAAACCGTAAAGATTTTTTTGTTTGAAAACTTTAACGGTCAATATTAATAACCTATCTACAGATAGAGATAGGCCTTTTAAAGTTTTGTTATATAGTAATACGTGATGCCAAAACTTTGGACCCTTTTTAGGCAGGACGCAGGAGCATAAAATTTGGCACACTTATAGTTTATGTGTAGGAGAAGTGCAGAACGCTAATATTTTTCAATAATAATGCTTACACATTAAATCATTAAACAAAACATTACCCATACTACCCCGCATTTTTTGTAAGAAATATATTGATAATAACGATAAAAGATCACAGATTACGCATTAAAAGTTTGAAAACAAAGTAGTTGATCTGAAGAAATGAAGATGGCGTTCTTATCAACGATATTTTAAAATGCATTATGGTCGAATTTCGACCAACGGGCGACCACTAGTATCAATAAAACTATGAAACAATGTCCAATAGCTGGTAAATCGGGGGCAATAAACAAGAAGTGGCCGTTGTATTTCAGCGTCGACTGCGGACTGGCGATACGCACAATCCTCTCGTCACAGCGATATCGTAAACTAGAGTTAAATAGCCAGATTTGCCCCCCATCAAATCAATATTGGGTGATTCAGGCTGATTGAACGCTCGGACAATGACGTTTCTATCAGCCGAATTATATTGGACTACGGAATATGGATTTCGTTTTGATTGGGATGTATTATATTGGGATTATTGGAATGTATTTAGTTACTGAGATTTTATTTTAGTTTCAAAAAGTAGCTACAGGCAAACAGTTTTGGAAAAATCTATATGATCATAATTATACAAGTCTCTTATCGACATATATGTTTTTTAACAAAAAAATAAAAATCAGGATTATGATGGTAAATAATATTTGAGGGTTCTCGAAATCAATTGCCTGAACGTGAAGTCACTTGAGGATTTTATTGCCAAAGAATTGTTGTTAACATGTATTGGTTGTTTTTTTTATAATTAAGGTAGTTTGTTATATTAATATTTACATTTTAGAAATAATTTAATACTAATCAACTTCAAACATGTTAATAAATATTTGTTTTAAAACGTTTTTGGCTGTCAAAAATTACTATTGATGTCTCAATCTTGTATTTTAAGCTTTAAACGATACACATTTTACCATTTTGAAAGTGTACCTATAACTTCCAACAATCATCTTTGGAAATAAAAGTATAATTATGTATATGTTATTTTTAAAGACCTGTCTGTAAAAAAAGTCTTGTCATTTATATAGATATAACCTTAAAGATTCGTATTCTTGGAACTATCTTATGCAACTAAAACTTGTTTATCCCGGCAACTGGATCCCAATTACGGTCAAGTGTACTAAAAATTATAAGTCATTTAGCTAAATTTTGATATAAATCTGCATTTCAGCTCATATAGCACATAAATAACAATGTTTATCCGATTTGTCCGTCCATTCGCTGTAATTAGCTAAACTTAATGAGTCACTTATTTTATTTAACGACCGACACACACAATTATTAAACACGCTAAGCCCTAATGTTATAATAATCATTTCAAATGGCTTTTGCAGGGTCGAATTCAACGATTTGCTTTTGGGACAGGCCCCGTGTATTTATTATGCCCGTCTAATATACATTTTTCCCTCTTCTTACTTACTAATTTCTGTACTAGATAAAGAATATGCTTATTTCTTTAAGCTACCCCATAAATATTACTAATATGTTACCAGGCTAGATCTAATTTCAGTCACAGTTTCTTGTGTCAACGAACTAGAAAAACTATAATAATATCTTTTTAATTTTCAAATACATTTTTAGATTTTTTTTCTCAAGACACAAAATACCATTTTCTTACCACATGAGTCAAGTCAAAATTAACAAGAGTCTAAAATAGTTAAACAGAGTCCTTATTTTCTGGATTACAGATTTAGGAGAAAAGATAAAACTTAAAATTAAGTCATCTGCGAGCAAAATTAATAAAAGAAGGTGAGATGTATTTGTTTAAATAAAAACATTTTATTTAAAGAAGACATTAATATCTTCATTTAAAAACTACCGTACAAACAGTTACCTTCAGATATACAAAATATTATATTACATAACAAAGTTGCAGTGTACAGCAAATTAAATAAATATAGAATAAGCCTATATTTTGCTATTTCTATGGAACATATTATGTCACTATAGTGGCGAGAAAACTTTCAAATGACATAGAATGTGTCAATCTTGACGAACGTTCACACCGTCCACGACCGACCAGCGACCAGAAAATCAGTGCTCGGGAAGCAATATAAATCGTCACGTTCTTCGCCTTTTTTTATCGTGGGGTAATCCATTATGGATACCCGCCACTTTCGGGGGAAGTGGCTGGTTATGTCAGACTCCTACTGACTAACACGCCTCAACACCGCGTAACACGAGTCTTTAGTAAGTCAGTACCTGTACTTCTTTGCCACAATAATATTAAAACCGACTGCCTGATTCAATAAAATGAATTATATGTTAAGCCTTTAAAATGAAATCCCAAAATTGACCCTAGCGCACTGCTCCGAATGCTTTCCGAACGTTGCTACATTCCGTCCCTGAGTTTTCGCATACAAATATAATATTAGTAATTGACATATTTAATGTTAATAACAGTTAATATGCATTTTAGAATATTACTGTTGAATAATATAATTATGAACTAAATTGAAGATAATTATTGTGTATTTATATCGTAAAATAAAATAAAATTACAGTTTTCGGTATGTTTGTAGAAAGACATGTATTTAGTGTGCGTTAAATTTACCAAAACATCAATAATAAATTATTAAAAGGTAAAACAAAATAAAGTGTATTGGTCGATAATTAATAACATTCTAATGCAATGCAAATATATTTAAAAAATATTATTATTAATGGTGATATAGAAAAAATAAGAATAGCTCATGTTTGTTTCACCTTTTGCATAATAGACCATCTGCCATCCTGCCAGGCAGCTCGTAAAAGGCGAGCATAGGTGATACCTGACTAGGTGGTAAAGTTTTGCAGCGACTCACCCGGATTGGTACCATCGCCTTACCTATTCCTGCCGCCGTAACGTCAGTGCCTGCCGTTGCCGTTTCCCGGTTTGGAGAATAAGGTAGCCAGTAAACTTACTTTGCTCAAAGCCTTATATTCCAGCCTCAGGTTGCCAACGCACCATTACTACTTGTATTGTCTCTAGGTGGCGTGAATTTCTTACCATCAGGAAATCTGTCTGCTTATTTGCCTTCCATTATAAAAAAAAC
Source organism: Calephelis nemesis (assembly GCA_002245505.1). Classification (NCBI taxonomy): domain Eukaryota; kingdom Metazoa; phylum Arthropoda; class Insecta; order Lepidoptera; family Riodinidae; genus Calephelis; species Calephelis nemesis. The sequence goes on from NJDD01000726.1 coordinate 579,699, forward strand.
CTATTACAGTTTTGTAGTAGATGAATAAGCTACTCGAGCTTTAGGGAGTGGAGCTTTGATAATAAGACCATAAGTAACATTTACTTCTAGTTGGCGGGAAAAATGAACAATAATACTCAAACATATAATTACGTCTTTTATACATGACATATGAACCTTTTGATGGTTATGGAGCCTTTTAGTGGTGTACTTCTTGTACACGCCGCCTGTAAGCACAAAACAAGTGTGTTGTTGAATTAAAGGTAGGATGTTACAGGCGTCTTGCATAAAGCTTTCCAGTTACCTTTCCATCGAAATCAGGCAACGACAACGATGAGCACCGACTTTATAATTGCAACAAAGGCAAGAAAAAAAGTCAAATGCAAATGAGAATTGATTCAGAAACCTAAATTATTTGATTGTTACACTAACAGGTAATTGGATCATCACATCCCTACCTCTGTCACAAGACAACAGAACTATTCAACAACAAGATCATTTCCAAAATCCACCTATCAATAACACACAAGCAAAAACTTACAAAAATCACACCGATTTTCTGTAAGTATTCATAAAAACCGGTATATTTAATTCGAAAATTAAAGTTGCAGTATCTGCACTCTTATTTATGATAAGCATTATAAACCTACCATTGTAACATTGCACGTATAATTATCGTAAAACGTCACATGTTTATGTATTTTTAATTCCGTCGTATATCGCGAACTGTGGTGATAAAATGGCCGACAGTACAATATGGTACCGATTCGGAAATCGTTCGACAGTAAAGCTCTGTTAATGTGATTTGCACAACTATTGGCTCTTGCGTTTTCGGTGCGGTACTTTTTGATTTAAAAAGTATTTAAAATATATTAAATCTAAATTTTGTAAGAAGGTTTTCGTGAGATTGTACAATTTCAGATAATATTTGGCATTTAATGCGTTGATTTGGATTTTATAATATTAAGATCTCTATATAGGTTATGATATCTTAATACTTTACTTATAAAGTTATAATAATAAAAGAAAATTAGCACTCTTATTTTCTTTCGTTGGACATTTTTAGTAAGTTAGCATGTTCCGAAGAGGTAAACTTAATTTTTTCTTTTACTACTAGTTGTGGCCACGACTTCGTGCACGGGGAATTTAACAAAAAAGTTATTTAGTTATAAAAGTACTCTAAGTTACTGTTTATTTAATTAGCTACCTGCCAATGCAAGTCCTATCAACATTGTTCTAGATGTTTCAGAGAGTAGCCGGAACAAACAGACAAATCTTGTAATAAAGATTTTGGTGTATGTACTTATCGTATCATTTGCATTTAATTAGAAGCGGTTATTTTAATATCACAAACAGAAACACCAATTTGTATACTTTCATATTTAATATATACATAATGTAGACCAACAAGTCTGGAATTTTATACCTATTATATTATGTAAGTTTAGAGTTTACTCTTTTCTGTAAATTGTAATTAGGTGACTGTTAAACTAACGTTATAGTTAAGGTAATCCAGTAGTAAGACTTCCCCGTGTTGGTTTGGGCCCGCTAAGTAGAATAGAAAACCTCAATCTCTGCCAGACAGCTCATAAGTTACGAGCCTAAGTTAAATAGGTGATAATTGACAACTACATCAATGATTGAAGAGTGCTGTGCAGCACGGGTTTTTTAACTAGTGCGGCTGCCATAATGGTTCTGCCGTGTTCCATGTTCCGGATGGTAAGGTAGCCGGTAGGGTAGAAATGTGTCCTCTTACATCTGTGGTCTATAAGTTGTCTCTTATTGTCATGAGATCCGTATGCTTGTTTCCTGACCTCTTACATAAAAAAATTAAACAGCAACTATCTAGATAAGACGTTGTAGAACTCTACTAGTTAAATTGACTGACTGACTGCCTTACTTACTGACTGAACTTTAAGCACAACTTAGCAACCGTAATCTATAAAATAGATATCATATTTTATGGGTACTTTAGTATCATTAGTAAATGAATGTCTGATTTGTAACATTTCAGCGAAATTAAAATACTGAACTGACTAACTTACATATTCCAGCCACTTCAATGACAAAAATTACCGTTGTTGTTTTCCGGTTCGATAGTGTGTAGCTAGGCATGTACGCTAGCCAATCGACCAACGACCGCTGTCCTATCAATTTAAATGAAATTTTAAACAACTAAAATACTGAAGGATTTCTTTATGATTTTCCCCATTTTTAGTGCAATGTCAAAATGCTGAATTCAGTTGATTCTATCGTAAAACATAACTCATTGTTCGTTACTGACACTGTGTCCCGCCAAGCAAAACATGTCCGACTACCGGAGAATTACTATACAACATAAAATCCATCAGATGCAATCTAAAATAACCCTTAACACCTAACAATAAAATCCAAAAGACCCGCAAAGATAAATTTGCAATCCAGAACATACCAAAATCAGATTGTTTATAGTTATGGAAAATTCAATCTTATTTCAATGATTTAAAGGTTATTATGATTGAAGATAACAATTTTGTATGTCCAAGTGTATACAACTTTAATTTTGTACTTGGGTATTACAAACTAGATCTTATTTCTCTAGACATAAGTACATTACAAATGTATATGATATTTTGTGTCCGATCAGCTCAAGCGTCACTATCTCGACAGTAGCTTGTCACTCAGATGCTTTTTTCAAAATCTGTCCCGCCCGGGGACGTTCAGAAGATTAACGCTAAAAATGGTTTTGTCATTTTCATTGTTTAATTCTTTATGTTTCGATACTATTTTCAAACGAAATAATAGACAAGTATTACATAAAAATAGGCACATTAATCATTTAAGCTTAAAGCTCGTCACACACGTAGCTATAATATACTCGTATATTAATATGAACTATAGCAAGACATATTACAATATATTTTCTATACAAATATTTAAACGACCACACACGCAGCTATAATATATATTTCTTTGAGGCCACCAACGAATAAATTATCGCATATTAATACATATTACAAAACTTGTAATAACTTGGCAAAATATATATTATAGCATAATCTCCGTGTGTGGTAGTTTACTATAATATATATTATAGAAGGGCGTATTAATATATATTATAGCTACGTGTGTGATGGGCTTAAAAAGTACAAAAATGTAAACATTAACAGAAGAATACACTTGTGCTGTTTCACTTACTATATATTTTGTTCTTAAAAAAATGTAAATTCAGCAACAGCTGGTTTGGCTTTTGCAAATTTTCTTTAGAGTTATATTATAAGAGGAGTTTCACCAAAAGCCAAGGCTAAAAAATGTACAGAACACATTACTCATTTAATTCTGTAACCTAAAATCTAAAAGAACAAAAACACGTAGGTTTTGTAGGGTCAAGCTAGATATTCGAGGGTACATTTTTTATAAGAGGTCAGTCAAGAAGAATAAGGCTGTTCAGATAGCTTCACTATAGGTGCAACGCTGTCTTGTGGCTGGGGTATTCGGTCAATTATTCAAGTCTACCGGCTTTGCCACCCACTTTTCTTAATATTTTTTCCGTAAGAACCTTATCCTAATAATAACAAATACAACAAAAAAAGAATGAGTGAAATCGGTCCAGCCATTCACGGGTGATGCGATGCACGCGTGACCAAGGAAAACGGGTTTCTTTTTTATATATATAAAGATACTCGTGGTCAAAAGTTAGTAGATAAGTTTTATTTATTAACAGTAGATAAGTTTTATTACAAAATTACTGAAGACAATAATTATAGTAAATGACAATTTTTTTTTATAAAAAGTACCATTTTTTTTGTAATTTTTTATATTAGGTTACTTTAAAAACTTAACGTTTTAAACTCAATCATGCAAAACTAATTTTCTTGACCTTAGAAATCGGGTATTTTTTTCCATGTAACGGAACAATGGGAAATTTTAAAATGTCGTTTTTAATTTTATTATGCTCTTCCAAAAAAAGATAAATCCGTTTTAATCAATGAACTTTAGCGGCCACATCATTTACTGATTTTACTTAGTCACTTTAGAATAAACTTTTCGAGTTTAATTTATTAACTTTTAAAGTTTAATTTATAAACTTTTCAAGTTTAATTTAAAAACTTTTCAAGTTTAATTTATAAACTTATCAAGTTTTATTTACAAACTATTCAAGTTATAATTAATATTCAAGCTATAAACTTTTCGAGTTTATTCTTTAAAGTTTTCGAGTTTATTCTATTAACTTTTCAAGATCATTTTATAGGTATGGAATAACTCAAAAAATAAAATACAAAAACCGTAATATCAAATAATAAAAACCAAGGAATTGAAAAAAGAAAATACACAAACCATACTATTAAATACTAAAAGTCATTTGAATCACGTTTTTGTGTGGATTTTTGTTAATTGACCGCCTCGTTGGACGTGTGGCTAGCGTACTCGCCTAACTACACCAATCAATCGCGAGCTCAGGTTCGATTACCGACGGGGCAGGCATTTGTGTGATGAACATCTAGATGTCTGCATTTCCGGGTCTGGGTGCTTATTAAATTTATTCTGGTATCTATTTAAGTATTTTTATGTATTAGTATCGTTGACTAACACCCATAACACAAGCATATAATTTGCTTACTTTGGGGTTAGGTTTAATTTGTGTAAGATTTTCCTGGAACAAAAATTGATGTGACGAATACTGGCAAAAAATTACAGGAACTATCTTGGGTGGACCTTATATATCCATATATAAACATAACATTTCACATTTTTTATACACTGTGAAATAACTGGTCGTACAGTTACTAGTGAGCGAGAGAAAAAAATTTCCATCAGATGAACAGTATCCTCGTTTGTCTCGTAAAAGTGAGTCCCTACCTAGTATGATAATAGGTAATGAAAACCTTTGTCCAAAGTCTCTTCACGTATAATAGCATTGGCTGTACCCATATTAATGACATTATCAAAAACCCATCAGTTACGCTCGTTGAGCTCGTCGGCGACTGCACAATGGCCGAATTAAAACTGCATCCAATCCAGGCCGTAACGATAATTATCTGTAATTAGAATTAACGATCACGGTTGGTTTACGTTATTGTTTTGTTTTATTGTAAAATTATTTGTCATCATCATCATCATCAGCAGGACGGACATGTGATAATTTTTCAATACAAACTACAAAAATAAAATATTAAGGTAATTTTACTCAATCAACAGTTACTTTGATAAAATACATTATTATTCGTCAAATTATTAACTAGTTCATAAAAAAGTATCTTCACTCCCATATCAAGCAGAGTTAGGCAGAGGCACAACCAGGGTACCCACGAATAGCTGAAAACACTAAACTCGCCAACGTAATAACTGCAAAGCCTATTGCCAACAGGGCACGTAACAATTCCCAGGTATCGTTATAGTTTTAGCTAAAAATTGAATATGCACTTTTTTAGCCCGGGGATCGAACCAGGGACCTTGAGAAGCCAAGTCCAACGTCGTAACCCTAGACCAAAGATTATTTTACGTGCAATGATATAACACTTTTTAACACGTGTATTGTCACTTAGAATGGTGCAGCTATGGAACAACCGATGCAATAAGTAAGACCAGACCAGAGTAACCGATAAGAAAGCAATAAAATAGGTAGCATATTTACATGATTTGATTCTTCAGTAGCTCAACTCGTTAGATCTTCGCCAGAGAGATGCAAAGTATACGAGTTCAAAACCTACCTAAGGTGGATTTTTTGTGTGTAATTTTTTTTATGATAATAGAAGGCAACCAAGCAGACGGATTTCCCGATGGTAAGAAAGTCACGCCGCCTAAAGACACCAAAGGTGGTAATGGTGCGTTGCCAACCTGAGGCCGGGATGTTAGGCCTCGAGCAAAAGTAAGTTTACCGGCTGCCTTACCCTGGGAATCCTCCAGGAATAGGTAAGGCGGTGGTACCAATCCGGGTGAGTTGTACAAATATAACTTATTTTTTGCACATATTTTCGAAATCAAATCTTACTGAAGACTTTGGACCAAAACCATTCCAGCTATTTGAAATAATTGTTACAAATAAAAATTAAATAATCCGTTGTGGTTGTTTCCCTTGCAACAACAGAATTTAAAATATAAAAAATGTAATGAGTTTTTGTTCAAAGTAAATAAAAATATAAATTTCCTGAAAGTCAAATGGTAAAACATACATAATGTTTATTTCATTGGCAATCGCATGGAGTAAGCAGTTGTTTGTCATTGAGAGTTAAAATCCTAAGGATGTTTCGGTATTTAAATGAATGCTTTACTTATATTGTGCAAAACGCTCCGACAAAATTGGTGATAGATGATGACATGTACCAGTGTGCTGAGTGTGAGTTTCGCACGAATTTACTTTACTACCGCGTTTGCGTTTGGACGATCCAAATGTCTGGAATAATTTAGTTGCTTCGACTGTCCGCTAGAGGCGCTGACAATAACTCTATACATCAAGGTCGTCAAACGTAAACGCGATAGTAAAGTAAATAAAAAAAAAGTATCTTCACGCCCATATCCCCGAAGAGGCAGGCAGAGGCACAACCAGGGCATCCACGACTAGCCGAAGATACTAAGTCCCACAATGTGATAGGTGGCAAGCCTATCGCCAACCGGGCACATTTCCAATCCCGACCAACATTTTTTTTATTATTATTAGAAAATTGGAAAAATCCAATTTCCTTTTTTTTGGAAGACCCGGGATTCGAATCAGGGACCTCATGCAGTCAAGTCCAACACCCGGACCGCTAGACCACAGAGGCGATAAAGTAAATCATTTCAAAAACTCACACTAGGCACGCAGATGAATATAATATTGTGAGATGGCTTAAGGATCATAGTTATACACTTTCGGTACTATGTATGTTTCGTTATCTTTGCAGTTCTTTTAAAGCACATCATAGAAAAGAGGTGTTGTAAGTTTGACTTGCTTAAGTCAATGTGTGTTTGTCTTTGGCATCGAAGCACCTAAACAATTGTAATGCGTTGTTTCGAACTCTGACGCAAAATGATGGATTTTATTAATGCCTAATAGAAAATCTACCTACATCGGTGGCAATAACTTTTGAACGGTTTGACCGATTTCAATGTGGATTTTTTTAATGGATAGCTGATGTAATCAAAATGATTCTTAGCTACGTTACATATAGGTTTCGTCAGAGATTCATTGAAAATTTTTAATTTTAAGATTATAGTTTTATTTCTTCAATTTTGTTCTAAATGTTTATCTACAGGTTGTTTCAAAATCTCACAAAGCTGGCAACGCATACAGAGTTTGCCCGCACGATTGTCAAGCTATATCGGCGCAATAAAGTCCGCTGCAATACGGCCGGTCCACACTCGGTCGCGCCCGTAACTTCGGCCCGTGCGGTTAGGACATACTCCCTGGACCTATACAGAGCTGCCGGTGATATCTGTTATAGCACTAGAACATCATTTGTTATATAGCCCTGATGATGTTTGTATATCGAAACCGGTTGGTTAAACTATAAAAATAAAAATATGTTGTGGAAAGTTTAAACGTTTGTAAATAAATTGAATCAACAATAGAACATCCTGTATCGGTCTTTTTTTAGAATAGGCAAAAAAGCAGATGAGTTTCTTAATGGTATGAAATACAACATTGCATCTACGGTTAGAACACATCGCACCTTCAGTAATATAAGGGCGTCTCTGCATAAAGACGTACATATATTCACGCCAAGTAGCTTATAGGGTAGGAAAAGACTGATAAATGTCATGATACTTGCAGAACTGTCTGACAACTTTTACATTTATTACACTTTTCCAGTTCCAAAACGCCAGATTCGGAGTTTTTTGACACCACGCTATGATTAGCCCCGAGTGATTTGATCGTGCCAACATCCATCCACACTCGCAATTTTTTTTTATGTTATTGGAAGGCAACAAGCAGACGGATTTCCTGATGGTAAGAAATTTCCGCTGCCTAGAGACACCAATGGTGCGTTGCCAACCCGATGTTAGGCCTTGAGTAAAAGCAAGTTTACTGGCTACCTCACCCTCCGAACCGGAACACGTCATGATGCTATGGTGGCAGGAATAGGTAAGGCGGTGGTACCAATCGGGGTGAGTCGCTGCGAAACTCAACCACCTAGTCAGGTGTCACGGTGCTAGTGACAGTAAGCCTTCGCTCGCCTTTTACGAGCTGCCTGACAGGAAGGCAGATGGTCTATTCTTCAAAGGAGCCCGGACCAACACGGGATTTGTCAATCTATCATCAAGTCACAATTAACAGTTTTACTAACACGACTTTTTTTTGTATATAGATTTCCAACACTGTTAGTGGTGGCAGAGTAAAATGCAGTGGGGAGGGTAACTGACTCTACGAAACGCCTTATCGAAATTGTCATGTTACGATCCGGACGATAGGGTAAGCTTGCTTTTTACGCCTAAGTCACTACTTATATGCCTCCAATAGGCCACCGAGCATAGGAAGGTCGAGTTGCCGGTAGACTGGCACAGAAGTCTTAACACCCTGGTCATAAGATGATGACGCATCCATAATTTTTATGATTTTTATAGGCTACTGTTTTTTCGTAAAATAAGGAGAGCAGTTACTTGTTCGCTGTTTAATACTAATGAAATTTCCTTCCAATCTCACAAAAAGTAATGTATAACTCATTCACTATTACAAATTTTAAGGTAATTATAAATAAATGCACTTGGGTATCTATTTATAAATGCAAAAAGTCGTGTAAACGCTGTGCGCCACAAAAATTCTTGTAAAACAATCCCTACAAGCTATTCTCCTTAAATTCTGTGAAGCTAAAATCTTAATTACAAGCGCTAATTACTCAGATAGAAGCGCAACAAATACCCTTTCTTATAACACAATGGTGAAAATTTTGGTAAGAATTTCTATTTTAAAATTCATACAATCGCGGCCCGTGGAATAATACATGGGTATTTTAAACGAAAAAATATTTTTGTCATAATTTTCTTTACATAACTTTTACTAGATGTAAGGTTTTTAGTGTAGAGAAAAAGGTATGTTTCATATCTGTTGTTGTAAAAATCTCCACAAAAACATTTTTATTTTTAAGATGGCAATATTTTTAAGACATTTTAATTCTACTTCGAAAAAAGAAGATGTTATATTGTGTTGGACTCCTATACTTTTTAACAATTTTCCTAATTGAAAGAATCTACTTTCAGTGGTCCCATTGTCACCAAGTCTGGATCTGTTGATGAAATATAAAATCAAAGAAAACCTTGAGTTTTTGCGTTCATATCAGATGACATTATATTAAAATCGATGCCGGTTTTTTGACAATTCACTGCGCTCAAATATTACATTCTTATGTGAATTAGACAGAAAACACACACTATTCCCCTGATGGTAAGAAACGACGTGGTCTATAAACATAGTAGAGGTTCAAGGTGAGTCGCTGTCTTGTGGGCTGGAGTATTAGGCCAAATCGTTGTGAGGAAAATAATTAAAGCGTAGTTTATTTTATCTTCGCATTGTGATTTGATTGTTGATTTGTGACCTCTGTGGCCTAGTGGTTCTGTTGTAGGACTTGACTGCATGAGGTCCCGGGTTTGAATCCCAGGTAAGGCAACAAAAAGAAAATTGGATTTTTCTAATTTTCTAATAAAAAAAATGTGGCTCGGGATTGGTGATGTACCCGGTTGGCGATAGGCTTACCACCTATCACATTGTGTGACTTAGTATCTTCGGCTAGTCGTGGGTGCCCCGGTTATACCTCTGCCTACCCTTTAGTAGATATGGGCTTGAAGATGCTTTTTTTATTGTGATTTGATTTTTTAAACATGTGTAATGACACCGAGATGGTAACCAAATAAATTTTATTAACATCCTACCAGACACCAGTAACGAAGATATATCCACTATTTAGTTTGACTCAAAAACAGCAATTAGTCTAGTAGATAAAACTAATATTAACCATCTCCAAAAAATACTACCTTTCCAAAAAAATAACTTTTAATATCGGTTAGTTATTGGTCAAGTGATTACTTAAAAAAATATAAAAAATAGAGTCAAATTGGTAGCAATTTTTTTGTAGTTAGTTAAAAAGAATAACCTGCTAGAAGCAATATTTAAACAGAATCAAAATACCTACATTCAATTAGTATTTGTTTGACTCAGTGCAGTTCACTTATCCTCCAATTGCAAATATAATCTTCATAATATTGATTCAACAAAAGTGTCCTTTTGCACTTCTTTACCTAATTACAATGACGTTTTTTTATTTTACATTTTTTGCGAAATGCCAATAATCATCAAAAATGCTAAGACACTTTAGAGACTTTCTGTTATCCCGAGAGACTAAATTGAACCGAATATGATAATATTGTTTTATGTTTTATTATTGTTGGCATAGTATAAACAAAACACACGATTTTTCATATTAATGTTACCAAAATAGGTAAGATTTTATAGCCAAAGTTCTTGTAACTGTAGTAACTTTCTAAACAACATTTTTTATCATAAATAAGTAGACACTGCAGTTCATGCACTAGGTGCAATAGCAGAAAGACTACAGTTTAAGGTGGAATTGTGGATTATTAATAACTTAGGTTTTTTTATGATAATGGAAGGCAAACAAGCAGACGGATTTCCTGATGGTAACTAACCAACCACCAAAGGTGGTAATGGTGCGTTGCCAACCTGAGGCTGGGAAAGTAAATTTACCGGCTACCTTACCCTCCAAACCGGAACACGTCATGCGTTATGGCAGCAGGAATTGAGAAGGCGTTGGTACCAATTCGGGTGAGTTGCTGCGAAACTCTACCTAGTCAGATGTCACGGAGTTAGTGACGGTAAGCCTATGCTCGCCTTTTACGAGCTGCCTGGCAGGAAGGCAGATGGTCTATTCTGCAAAGGAGCCCGGACCAACACGGGTGGTGGAAGTGTGGTGGAAGTGATTTTGTGAAAGATAAAAGCTGAGCTGATTGACCTAGGACTGCAGGTATAATACCAATGACAACAACTGTAAGTATAAAACTTCTGAAAAGAAGACAAGACTACACTTCTAGTAAAAAATGAAACAATACTCACTTCTTGAGTCATTTGACACTTGACATGAAAGTATTAAGTCTATATGGCGCGAAAGAGTCTGAAACCAACACAGGAACAAACAATTGAAAATAGTTATGTATTTAACCCTTGAAATACTTATTTTTATGTTTTTGATGTGCTCTCTAAATGTTATAGTTCAAAAACAGCTGTTTCCTGGTTTGTAAATGTTTGTGAAATATTTAGACAAATAACCTAAAATGTTCCGTAAAGAGGTTATAAGTTAGATATATTTAGATAGATTTTTTAGATAGTTTAGATTTTTTAGATTTGCAGCTCTCTATAAATCTGAGTTAACCAGCCAATTAAAACAAGGCAAGTCGACGTCGGCCATCTTAAATCTGTGTAGCCGTGTATTGGCAATATCTGGGTGCGCACCTATTACTCTGCGGATGCGTGCACACGCTGTATATCGTGGATTTAGTACCGCTGGCCGATTGTGAACATGCTGTAAGCATACTTGAAATGTGTTATTTTGGAGGTTCTCTTCATGTGTTGGGGAAGCTTGCCAAAGTTAACTGGTTTATGATTTTAATTTGTGTATTCATGGGATTTTGTTGTAGGTAAAGTATAATACGTTAATTAGTATAAAGTATTAAAAGAATGTGATATATACAAAACTAAACTAAAGGAAGAATAAAAGAAGTGGAAGCAAAAGAAAGTCGAAGGTGGAAAGTGTGAATACTTCTTCGAAGAAAACCTGGAATACATCTTCGTCGCGATACTTGAGTTCGATTCCCGACTTAGAAAAGCTTTCAAAAAACAGGATTGTTTAATTATTTAAAAAGAGCATTAACTTATCATTGATCAGTAGGCAACATGACGTGTGTGACTCCTCTCATTTTAGTAATATCTCTTGGATATTACTAACGTGATCACTTTGCAACAAGTGGTACGTTTGCTTGCTCATTTTTTTAAAAAACCTGACCTTCAGTGCTTGCCGTTGACGGGTTTTCGGTTGGGAGGATAAGGAAGCTGATTAACTTAATATTGCTCGAGAACTAAAATCCCGGCCTCAGGTTGACAATGCACCGTTACCGTCTTTAGCGCCTCCAAGCTGCGAGATTTTTTTACCATTACGAAATCCGTCTGCTTGTTTGCCTTCCAATATCATAAAAAATAAGGATATCATAAAATACGAGTACCTAAGACCTATCCCGATCATGTCAGCTATCAAACGAAAAATCCGCATTGAAATCGGTATATTTGTTTAGGATTTATTATTCCAAAGACACACATATATACATTCATGCTCATACGTCTAATTCCTTTTTTCCTTCGAGATATTAACAAGATGTGTGCTGACGTATTAGTGTTAAGTAATATAATCTGCATACTAGTGTGTGTGTAATCTGCATACTAGTAACAAACAATGCTCATCTCTAACGAGCTGCCTCTTAGTCTATATTATTTCAAAGAATCCTGCGCCAGCATAAGCTAAAACGAAAGAGAACATTACACTCTTAGATTACCTCAAATATATTAATTTAAAAATACCCTACAAAATTCCAATAACATTCACTTCTATCTGCGTCTAATCTCATGACACAAATCTGTGGATATATTCATTTTTTTAATATAAAGTAGCAGTAAAAATATAAAGCGAGTCGTTATCCACATTCAAATCTACCTCCCACCTTAATCTTATTATATTTATCGCCGGTTCCAAAGCGTCCTGAGCAATTAAACGCATCCAGTGCCTGGCCGTGTATCATACACAGTAATCCGGGGGACAGAATGATAATAACAAAAAACAATAAAAATAACGAATTACCTCGCGAACTGGGCTCGGATCGTAGGACAGTGGCTGACAGAAAAATCCATAGAGATGCCTGTATTCAACATTTTTCTAAAATAAGTAATACAAATAAGATTTTAAGAATTTATTATTACTTATGACTGTCATATTTTGTTTTAATTATTTTAATTTCGATTAAGTGATAGACAATGGTTAAGACAACACTGCGGTTGCGGCAATTATTGTCAGATTACCGGATATTATAATATATTTACTATTCCTGTGCCTTCTTCCTAATACTTTTCTTGATTAAAATTTTAAATACTTGTTACATTTAAAAAAGTACTTAGTCTGGCCATAAATACTGTTACACTTAAAAATAAAAAAATATTACATTTGAATTTCGAATCTGTCATTTTTATACGATTGTTCATTGTGTTTTCTC
>NJDD01000726.1:593319-605042 GCA_002245505.1 Calephelis nemesis
ATGTATTAAACTAACACACTGTAAAAGTAATATATGTTATTTGCAGTTAAAAAAATATTTTTTTTCTTTATTACAATATTTATGGCAAGACTAGGTATATATAATAATTCTAAAACTAAAAATATTCAATATCCTCTGATTAAATTAGTACGTAATATAGCCAAGAATTCGATAATTTCAGCTTACAAATAATAAAAACATCGAAATAAGTCTATCCACCCCTCTTTTTTGCATGGTTGAAAAACAATAACACAGCGAGAAATTTAAAAAATTAATATGTCGTCCGCGATAAACCGTTAAGTTATCACAGTTAAAAGTATCCAAAAATTTTCTCCAAAGTATTTGATTTCTATTAAAATAATCTGGCACAGTGGTTTAGCAGTTTTGACGTAAAAACGTAACACACATACACACATATACATTTTCGCAAATATAACATTTAAAGCGACAATGTCAACTCCATTTAACTAGCTGACCTTGTTCCAAATCCGACTTCTGTTTACGCTCATTCTTAATATGGGGCAAAACTGTTGGAAGAACAACAGTTTTGTTGTACATTTTATGTTGTGTGACGCTATAACTCAGCGAGTGACACGACGCCCTGAGCCCCTGATAAACTCACATACTGTATACTCGCCTTATTTATTTTGGGGCAGTTATTTTTATTTATACCCCTCTTTTATTGGTTTATTGCGACATGGACTGTTGGCTTCGTTTTCGTTGTAAGAGGCTGCCTGAGATAATAAATCCGTTGATTTTCATACCGCAATGTTATATATGTATTGGGAACTTGTCGAGAAGTATAGCTCTGCAAGGAACATCCGTTAGCAATAGCAAAACGAAAAGTAAAAGAATTTATTTGTAGGATAAGTGTGTTTAAAGGTTGTTACAAATATACAAACATGTCCTACTCATCATTTACTTTTAAATATTTTTACAAATTTTGTACCCACATATAAGTTTTTAACAAAATGTTTTGTAATGACATTTTATTTATAAGAGTTTGTAGGCCGACTGTTTGGGGCTTAAAAAATACCTACTAATCAAGATGTGATATTTTAGAAAACCCTATGATAGCGTTTCGTCTTCATCTTTTTCTCAACTCAATTGAAATTTAAAATTGTACCATTTAAATTACGTGTGTATGCCCGATATCAATTCGGTTGTGAATAACTAAGGAAAAAGAAATTAAAAAAACTTTTAATTTGGTTATTTTTTTTAATATAACATTTACCTGCATTAAAAAGAAATTTATTTATTTGAGCAAAATATTTTTTTTGTAACATAGACCACACAGATATAATTATGTCACACAGACCGTGACATAATTATATTTTTTACTAATTTAAGAACTTAGTAGTCTATAATAGCCTAGTGGCCCGGTGTAGGCGTTGACTACGGTCAGGCACCTCTAAATAAATATAATATCTTATACCAGTGTTGTATTTTTTTTTTAAATAGTTGATAAATTATCAGACAGGTAAAGGATTAAGAATTTACATTTGACAATTCTCAGTGAATTCTAAAAAACTTAATTTTCTTGCCACTGTGGTCTAGCGGGCAGATGTCGGACTTGACTTCACGAGGTCCTGGGTTTGATCCCCAGGCTTAGCAACAAACAGAAAATGCGATTTTTCCAATTTTTTAAAAAAGATGTTGCTCGGGATGGGATAAGGGCTTGTCGATCCCCTTGCCATCTATCACATTGCGGTAGTGACACTTAGTTTCTTCGGCTAGTCGTGGGTGCCCTGGTTGTCCCACTGCCTACCTCTTTGGAGATATAGACGTGAAGATAATTACTTACTTAATATAAAAGCAACAATGCCCAGGATTGGATATGTGCCCGGTTGGCGATATGCTCGCCACTGAACATAATGTGGGACTTTGTCTTCAGCTAGTCACGGGTTATTAGTTGTGCCTTTGCCCTATCAAGAATACGGGCTTGAAGATAATCAATTTTATTACTTTATTACAGTTGAGCGTAGAAACTAGAAAAGTATTTTTGAAAAATTATTGCAAACCTTTTTTGAGTGTAGACTATAAATTATCATAAGTGCATACATTACGTACTATCAGCTGAACTAAGCCATAAAACTAGAATATGACCATCAAAAAGTACCGTATAGAGAGTCATAAATCAGAAGTTAACAACAGGCGGCGACGCAACTGATTATATTCGCAGCGGGGTGATAATGGCGACCGTAATGAGAGGGCGAAATGCGCCATTTTGATTTAGTGACGTGAAATAATAGCAATCAATATGGCGGCGATGTGAAGTTACAATTACCCGCGATATTTAAAACTACGGAATTATTTCACTCAAAAAATGTTGTTAACTTCTGCCTTCCTTGAATCTCAAGTCATATAAGTAAAAGCCACAAGTAGAAAATAGACTAAAATAGATTTCTATAAGATAGTCTAGTTTTTATCTTCGGCTCTTAGTCATATGTCGTAATTATTGTGATTATTACTTGTGTTTTTTTATAATCATAACAAGATGACGTTGCCGTAGAAATTAAACCTGCGTATTGATAGTCGCCTTGAGGCTTAGATGGTCAGTCGTTGTGATGCTGCTGGTGGCAAATTAAACTTTAATATAGGTTCATGTTATCTTTTTCGAATTAAACAAATACAATGGAGATAGAACATTTAAGACATGTTACGAGGGTTAATCCAAAAGTTCGTGGCCTAACCTACATGGAGCTATGACATCTTTTTAAATCTACCGTCATTTGTTAGTATGTGTCATATTGATTTATTGTGCGCAGTTTCATTCCGATACTGTACAATATAAATTTTCGTGTTCACACTTCGTTTGAAACAATATCTGTAATCCAAGATTGTGTCTACGAATTGCTGCCCCACCCACCTCATTCGCCGGATTTAGCCCCCTCGGATTATCATTTATTTCCAAATTTAAAAAACACTTGGGTGGCTCGAAATTTTCGACCAAAGATGAGGTGATAGTCACAGTAAACGACTATTTCGCTGACCTTAAGGAATCTTTTTTTTTTCGAGGGGATAAACAAGTTGCAGTTCAGGTGGAAGAAGTGTGTTGAGCTAGATGGAGACTATGTCGAAAAATAAAAATAAATTTAGACCCACTTTTCTTTCATTTTCTTGGTCGGGCTTAGAACTTTTGGATCCACTCGTAGATTAGTCCGGGCTTGTCAAATTATGAAGTTTTTGAGCAAGATTTTCCGAACAGTGCCAGATTAAGCCCATAGGGGGCCCTAGGCCATTTTGATTTTGGGGCACTCCCTTTTTCAAAAATGTTGTAAAATTGAAGGCTGTTTTCGCAATTTCAGAATTTCATTTTTAGAAGGTTTTGTACACGATGAAATAAATATACGATACACTTTTTTTACAAATCATATATTTTTCGATTCTACAAATAATCAACAGTAGGGTATCTAAATGACTCAGCAGTTTAACAGTCTGAAAGTTAAACAAATCAAATATGTTGAGATCGTTCATTTATAAAAACATAAAATAAGCTTTAACTATCAGTTACTATTATAAAATAATCTCTTTATTTTGGAAGAATTTTCGGATTTTTTTTGTAAAATTTCAATGCCAAATTTTTTTTGGGGACCTCTGATCGTCGAGGGTCCCAAGCCATGGCCTAGTCTGGCCTATTGGGTAATCCAGCTAATTCTACACACGCTAGGTAAATCAAATGTAAAAATACAGATATTGGCCTTAAGACAACAATCCATTATTGTTACAGTAAGCAACACAATTCTACATTTTACGATTCTTTGTAGTCACTGTAAAAGGGTCAGATATCAGCGTTGCTCACTGTACAATTTTTTTTCTCAAATGAAGACATCGAGATTCAAATAATATCGCTTTTTTGTGACTACCACTCTTTCTATACCTTAAATATTCGAATACACACTTTAAAATATAGTGACGATCACTATCCAGGTGATTAGGTGATTCACTTACGCGTTTGCTCCTCTTACAAAAAATATACTATAGTTTCGTAAAAAAAGTTATTATTACATTTTGGGATAACCTGTTACTATAAATTAAGGATTTTGCTCAAAATCCATAGATTAGATGACGCTATATGATTGCAATATATTTTTATTTTAATAAATGTAAAACTACAAATGATTTAGTTAATACTTTATATAATTATTCTGAGAAAGTTTACTAAAATAAAAGCTTTTAAACCGTGACACCGTTTATTTAATAAGTAAATGGCAGCTAGTGTATGTTTAAATTATACATTCCATTTTCAGATCAAAATCAGCTGAACAGATTTTGATGAATTTTAACTTATAAACCAAAAAAATAATCACAGAGCTTACGTTATATCTTGTTATTTCAACAGGTTATCGAGAGCGTAATTGTGGAAGGAGCAGCGAGAAGCAGCTAGTAAATCATTATCACTGTGGTGATAACTAAAATATGGTGATCACAGAAGCCTAGGACTAAGCTACGCATTAGTCTGCACTGCGGACTGCTGCTGCACAGATAACTGGGGTCATTATAAAATAGGTTATACTACAATTTTAGGGTATGATTATTTATTATCATCGCAGTCAATAACGCTGCCGATAATGAGCACTAAATATGATTTAGTGTTTAGATTTAAAGCCCAACTAGCACTAATTCTATGGCTAATACGGGTTTCGGTTACCTAAATTATGTGTATAAAATATATATAACTTTGGTTTAATACTCTTAATTTTCTAATAGTAATCAATAAAAAATATTGGCGTAAAGAGGGCGATGAGGATTTAACATACAAAACCAAGTACTTATTTTTTTTATAAAGATATGGCATGCAAAACTATTAAAATATTAATAAGTAATGATAAAATATAAACAAATTAAAATAATATAGCATAAATGTCAATTAACAAAATAAAATAAAAATGTAAAAATATTGTATTCAAATATTCATTAAGTCATAAAAGTATAAAAAAATATTCAATTTAAACAACGTTACACAGGGTCGGAGAAGTAATAACTTTAGCTATACGTGAGTGTTCTAGTTGTACCTACGCCTATATCTTCGGGGATATGGAATTGAAGATACTTACTAACTTTTAACTGGAACATATTTCTTTATTATATTATATCTAAGTTTAAACAAAAATGACCCCAAATAATCCTATTAATATTATAAATGCGAAAGTTTGTATGTATGGATGAATGGATGTTTGTTACTCTTTCACGCAAAAACTACAAAGCCGATTACGATGAAATTTGGTATGTAGGTAGCTGAAGACCTAGAATAACATATAGGCTACTTTTTATCCCGGAGTTCCCGCGGGATTGGGACTTACGCGGGTGAAATCGCGGGGCGCAGCTAGTCTTACATACATACATAATGGTATAATTGCTAGACTGATCCTATGCGTTAAAATATTTTGTGTACTTTTTAGGACTTTCTTTAGCGGCAGAATTAAGGACTTGGTAGTAAAGTTTAAATATCGATATTTTTCACGTGAAGCAGCGAGGCATATTTAACAATGTACTACATATTGTATTGTATGTGTTTTTTTTTACAGCAAAACAATTTTAAGAAACCCTTTAAGTTATCAAATAAATTAGTATTTAAAGATTTATAATTACATATAAAAAACACCTTATAAGTATAACAAATTATGTTACAGGGAAATAAGCTACTATTTATAAAAAAAAAGTATCTTCACGCCCCGAAGAGGTAGGCAGAGGTACAATTAAGACACCCACGAATAGCCGAAAACAACTAAGTCCCACAATGTGATAGGTGGCAAGCCTATCGCCAACCGGGCACATATCCAATCCCGAGCAACATATTTTTTATTAGAAAATGGGATAATCCAAATTTTCTTATTGTTGCCCGACCCGGGATTCGAACCCGGGACCCCGGGTCGGGCAACAATAAAAAAAATATTACTATTTTTAAACTTTAAAATAAAGTATTTTGTAGCAAAGTGTAAGAGTTTACTTTAAAAAAGTGTGTATTTTTAATTTTGTAATATCAACCAACAAATATGATTGAGAATTTAAAGCAAACAACTTATTAACAAATTAAACTGTTTTTAATAAACAGATGTGATAAAGCCATACAAAACAAGTTGAAAAACACGAACTAAACATAAACAAATTATTCGCGAAAGGGACAAACACATTAACTAATGAACCGCAAAACGTTTAAATACAAATATTAATTGTTACGACTTCAGTATCTAACATTTCGTTGAGGCGGTCACATTATACGTATTAACCTCATAATGAGTTCTTTAATCGATACCGATGTTATTTTATCCGAAAGCGAACACTGGAAGAAGTTGGAAAAAGAATGGGGGATACCAGTAGACCTAGAAATAGATGCAGAAGATGACCTATATCCGAAATTGCGACCGGTTTTAAGTTCCCTGGACCTGAAAACAACTTTTGATTCATCGTTTCTTTTTAAAAAAGTAAGAAGAAAGGTTGGAAGGCAACTGTCAAAAAAGTCTACCGCATCAGCATTGGAATATGTAGATTTTATTAGTGATTTGAAAAAGGATCCACATAAGGAATCATCCACACAGTTTTACGTAATTAATGGGCAAGTAGTTTCTGCTAATTCAGTGGAAAAGATATGCAACGAAATAGATAATGTGTTTAGATCCATTGAGAAACTGGCTTCAGCAACAAGTACTTTACGTAAAAAGAAGATTCCAGAAATTGTTGAGTGTAGTTTTGCGACATCTGGGCTATCATTTGATGACACAAATAAATATGAATTAGAATCGTATGATGCTGTGTTAGAACGAAATATTGAAGAAGCTTTGCAGCATTTTAATGAGACAGTGTCTGCCATTGAAGGTGTTGACAATACCACCATAGATTCCGTTTCCACCCTTGTTAGGAAGTTTAGTAGTGCATTAAGTAGCTCAACATCCCAATGTAATTGTAACCCTAAGCGCCAAAAACGCCAAAAGGAGTGTTGTGATAAGTTTATTGAATTAGTGGACTTTTGGAAAAACCGTGCTTTTGAATCGTAAGTTGAGGGTATAACAGATTTTCTAATTACTTTATTACATTATGTATCTTTTGTTAAAAATATGTCATTTTTTAATATTTTTCTAGATTTCTTTTTGTAAGTAGAAGAAAGAATAGTTTAAATAAATTATTATCAATTTAACCAATATTTAAGCCTAATATTGTCTAAAAGTAAATAATACAGACCTTTCAATTATGTTGCAGTATTTTCCTTTATTAAATAATTAAATATGAAACAAGGACGCTGTTGCCTATATTAATATCCGTACCTATTATAACCAACGTGAAAGTCTGTTTTTCGCAGTTAAAGCTAGACCTGTTTTGATGAAATTTGAAAGTATTTGAAGTTTGAACCCAAGCGCTTTCAAGTTGTCTTTTTTTATTACCCCCAAAAGACTGTACTGAAAGGTGAGAGTTCGTATGAAAATCGAAGTCGAGCTAGTGTTAGATTCGATAAAAAATAAATAAACTTAGTAAAGAGTTGCAAAATTGTTTATATGTCTTTAAATAAAAAAAAATTAAGAGGTTGGAAGGCAAATTAGCAGACTTATACCTTAGTAGTAAGAAAAATATGACGCAAAAGGGTACCAAAATTGTGCGTACCCAACCTGAGGCTAGGATGCTGAACCTCTTTTGTAAGTAAATGCACTTGATACCTATGCTTCGAAACTGAAATACGAAACTGGAAAGCACTGACGTATAGCTAATAATATTTTAAAGCAATTTGAGATAAGCCGCAAAAAACTATTTTTTTGTTCTACGTGTAAAATCATTGGTCTTATGATATCATCAAAAGCTTTGTGTGTTAGCTTCGATACCCGGTCAAATGAATGATAAAGTTTACTTGAGTTCTAATATTGGTGATCGATTTAAACCTGGGACTTTTTAGAAACAGGTAAGTGATGATTTTATTAACGCTGATTTAATACATTTATACATATATTGATTGATAGGTTATATTTCACAGATTGTCTCGTAAATGGTTCCAGGTAATCAGGTTTGCAATTTAGAAATTAAAAACATATACACATTTTTCCCCCATGTTGGTCCAGGCTCCTTTGTAGAATAGACCATCTGCCTTCCTGTGCCAGGCAGCTCGTAAAAGGCGAGCATAGGCTTGCCGTCACTAACACCGTGACATCTGACTAGGTGGTAGAGTTTCGCAGCGACTCACCCGGATTGGTAACACCGCCTCACCTATTCCTGCCGCCATAACGTCATGATGTGTTTCGGTTCGGAGGGTGAGGTAGCCGGTAAACTTACTTTTGCTCAAGGCCTAACATCCCGGCCTCTGCTTGGCAACGCACCATTACCACCTTTGGTGTCTCTAGGCGGCGGGAATTTCTTACCATCAGGAAATCCGTCTGCTTGTTTGCCTTCCAATGACATAAAAAAAGTAAAAAAATAAAACCAGAACTATAGATTGTCCAACATATATAACTTGAAATCCGAAAAGATCACGGGCATTTGATTGTATAGGTATGTTATCTTACACATAAACAGATATCTTCACCCCAAGTCCCTTGCTGGTAGACAGAGAATGTCGATTGGCAAGTGTCACGATTCCTGACTTGCCGAGGTCATCTTAAGCTGGCTATTGCATTTTATTATTGAAAATACATATATAATATACATCACATTTTCACTGTACTATACCTATAGTATATAGTAGTATAGTTCACATTTTCACGAAATTTGGCTAAAATGTGTTTGAAAATCTAAGATCAAATACTCAACTGATATAAAAATTTCTAAAGTAAATCTATTATTATTTACCTTAATTTAAAATTTCGCAATTTATTAGTTACCCACAACTTTGTCAGCTTTTTGGTATTTTCAAACATTTGACCACCTCGTTGGTCGAGTGGCTAGCGTACATGCCTAACTACATCGACTTACCGTGAGGCTCGGGTTCGATTCCCGACGGGGGCAGGCGTTTGTGTGATCAACATTTAGATGTCTTCGTTTCCGGGTCTGGGTGTTTATTAAATTTATTCTGGTATCTATTTAAGTATTTCTATGTACTAATGTCGTTGACTAACACCCATAACACAAGCATACTCGTATAATTTGCTTACTTTGGGGTTAGATTCAATTTGTGTTAGTTGTCCAGGGAAATTTATTTATTTATTTCATCCCACTTTAAAGAGCTCTTGGGGTTCATTTTTTAAAAACTGAATTATTTTTGTACTCGAGAGTAGACTATATCTATACCTTATAAAATAACTTGTTCTGACTGACTGAATGATTCATTATCGCCGAGCAAAAACTATTAAAGTTACAGTCATGAAATTTGGTGAGAAAGGTCGTTTCATTGAGTAGACACCCACTAAGGACGGAATTTTGGAAACTTTACTTCTAAAGGGGTAAATAGGGGTTGAACATTTGTATGGAAGACCGTTATTTTTTAAGTTAGAAACATAAAACTTTATTTTTGTCTATTTAAAATGAGTTGATACGCATTTAAGCATTTCTGGAAATTGTACCCTAAGGTGGTGAAATAGAAGTTTGAAGTTGTTTGAAAGCCGTTATCAATGAGCTATAATCAGCAGTGATGTAGGCTGTATTAGACGGGGAAAGCTGAAAACCAGTGTTGAGGTAGATTAAGCCTCAACAAATACTGAGCTTTTCCTTGGCGGACTAATGTTACCACACTTTGTCTCTAAATCTATTATTTTTTGAACGTTATTTAAATTTCATTATGTTAAGAGTTACATTAGATTTCTAATTGTTTTTTTATGAATTAAGTGTGGTAAGTTACAGTCTGTTAATAAATGTTTTCCCTCTTTCTTGAAATATATTAACTGCCACGCGAGCAAAGCCGCGTATAACAGCTAGCGTAATTTCTCCTACATCAGTATAACGGCTTAGTCTTACAAAACGTTACAGATAGACAGACTTTCGCATTTATAACGCAGCTGTGGTTTTGCATAATAAACTGTGTAAATGGGTACTTAAATTTTAACCTCCTACCTCAAATTACGTAAGACTCGTAAAATAGTTATATTTCTGTCACGTTCTTTTATGCTTTGATATTACTAAATAGTAAATGTGTAATAATATTATGTAACTTATATTATAGCTAACTTATGCTCGCAGCTTCACCTGCACGTTTTAGTTTCAATTGAAAATATTTCTACTGGAAGCTAAATCGATAGAATTTAAACTCTAATTTGGATATAAACTATCCAATAATAATGGTCAATAATTTTTATGATTAATAGACAAACAAGACTAAATAAAAATTTATACTGTTTTGACAAAAGGTTTGTCTATTTGTATTTATACTGATGATAAATCTATAGGAGAGTGAATTTTGTACATTGAAGATATTTAAGAAAAATACTAAAAATGGGGCAGATTGGGGCACATTACTGGATTTTTGGAGTTTTGTTCTTTTTGTCTACAGACTGGTCTGTAATACGGCCATGTATGTGTATGATGACAGTTCATGCAAAAAATCCACTAAACCGATCGTAATGAAATTTGGCAAATAGATACTTTGTGACTTGAGGAAGATAATAGGCTTCCTTTTGCTAAAGGGGTTCCCGTGGAAGAAAAGGTCAGAAAGTAAATTTAGATACAATTAATAACCGCCGTCCGATGTCATCTTTGAGTGTTTAATACTCAAAGGATTTTATTTATCCTTTTTTTAATTTTTCATAAGTTTTGTAGTTTAGAAATTACAGACATAGTACATAACAATTATAGACTCAGTACAAAGTGACAAAATAACTTAAAATTCGAATTGTAGTGAAACACTTGAAACGTATAAATAATTCTACATATACGTACATATATCCACGCCAAATACCTCTGCAATTGAAGTAGAGAGACTCAAGAGCCAAGTGAACAAAGTTTCGCAGGGTTGGCTATTTTATATTAAGACCACAGTTTTAAGAATAAGAGACGCTCACCTGGTATGAAGAGACAGCCATGATCACACATATATAGGACATGAGAAAGTTTTTAGCTTGATTACATAATTATGGTACGGATCACCGCTGTAGTCTAGCGGTCCGGCGTCGGACTTGACTTCTTGAGATCCCTGTAGCGGGCAACAAAAAAAAAAGAAAAATCTGTATTTTCTACTAAAAATAGTGTTGCCCCATATTGGATATGTGCCCGGTTGGCGATAGGCTTGCCACCTATCACATTGTAAGACTTGGTGTCTTCGGCTAGTCGTGAGTGCCTTGATTGTGCTTTTACCCACCTCTTCGGGGATATGGGCGTGAAGATACTATTACGGGATATTTAATAAAGTTTAATATTTATATAAAGTTGGGAGTTATTTAAAGTTTTTTATTTTAGTACTGTTTACTATTTACTATTTTAGTACAAATACGAAATATGGTATAGAAACGTGGCATTGTTGTTGCAGGACAGTTATATCTCATCGCCTGCAAGATAAACAATTTGGTAATTTAAGTTGCTGGCGTGTTCAAGCAGTACTGTCAATAAAACTGGTCATTGGGTGGTAACACTTTGCTGATTCACCCAGATTGGCACAGCCTTAACTATTCCTCCCGCCGAAACTGAAGTCCTTGCAATAGTCACGTTCTCGGTTGGAGGTTAAGGCGGTTAGTGAACTTACGAATGGTAGTAGTAGTTTTAGTAGAAGTATCATTGGGGGTCATTGGCCAGAAGCGTGCACGTCGCGATCCCTGCCAGTCCATTGGACTGCAATTCTGGC
Source organism: Calephelis nemesis (assembly GCA_002245505.1). Lineage (NCBI taxonomy): Eukaryota > Metazoa > Arthropoda > Insecta > Lepidoptera > Riodinidae > Calephelis > Calephelis nemesis. Next base: position 605,006 of record NJDD01000726.1, read on the forward strand.
CCGAAAAAGTACCGCAGAGCGGGTTAGGGCGTTCCCT
>NJDD01000726.1:618636-659922 GCA_002245505.1 Calephelis nemesis
TTTTTAGTTATATAAAATTCTTCAATGGTTCTGTGTATAACACTTCTATCAAAATCATCGACATTTAAATTTTTCTTTTTAAAACATGGCCTTTTCTTTTTAGAAGGAAAACAAAAAGGCCCTTTTTTAGACTCATTTTGAATTGCAGCCAATGTTCTTTTGGAAAGTCCGGTATAACGGCTTACTCGGTCGAAAACATTATTCAAATTAAATGTCAAATTTTTGTTCTGTTTTTCTTCAACACACATGTCTAAAACATTTTTCGCCATTTCTCGTGCTTGGCGATGAATAAAAGCTCGTTTTTTTGTAACGGAACTTGATGGACTCGGATCAGTCATTATTAAAATAAAAAAAATAACACGGGAACTTCAGTATTAACACAATAACACGGCAAACGTACGATAGTTGACAAGGATGGCACAGCACTACACTGCAGGCGCGTGAGGTGGGGCGTGCGGAGAGCGGGGGGAGATGCTCCCGCTCTTTACCTCAGACCCCGACTGCATTCAACTCGCGCGCTATCTGTAAGAACCAACTCGATCACGTCAGCTTTCAGACAAAAAATCGTAAATTTGAAATTGGTATATGTGTTCAAACATTATTATGCGTAAAGATAGGATATACACACAAAGAGAGAGAGATACTTCAAAACCTCTTTTCCGTCGGAAGGCAAAAAAACAAAAAAACATTCAAATATAAAAAAATAACATGACTTTTAAATACGAATAAAATTATTTCAAACGGACACACATTGTCGCATATCAACTCGGTTTATCCCAGAATAAGTACGCTGTCGGGCGGGCTTGATCCCTGTCAACAAATCCACAATACAGCCTGACTCGACGTCACCCCAGTCCAACAATGAAATGATTAATTACCAACCTTCATACACTCAACTATTGGGCAGAGATTCGATTTGTCCTTAAGTGTTGCCAACGTTATTAATTATAGCGTAATGGATAAGCTATTACTTTGATAAGATTACCTAAATCGTTATCTCACTTTTTAGTATGAAGGTGTTAACCCCATCATATTTTCCCTGCCATCAGTGCTTGCCGTTAACGTGTTCCGCACCATCACCACCTTTGGTGTCTTTATGCGGCGTGAATTTCTTTCCGTCAGGAAATCCGTCTGCTTGTTTGCCTTCCAATTTCATAGAAAAAAACATCCGCTAGTTAAATAGGTAGGTAATGTTGTTAATTAAATTGAAGGATTTTTCAACTACTGGTGGTAATTCTGTTTTTATTTTATCGCCTTCGTATTTCAGGAAAATGAAAAGAAAGAGACAAAAGACGTTTAGTGCTATTAGATTTATTTACACACGACATTTCAACAAACGTTTAAACTATTCCTCGCAAAAGAATGATTAAAAACCTCAACAGTTGACATCGTCGGACTTACGTATTTAACTTCTCTATCTCTCCTTTTTCATTGGAAAAGAGTGCATACACCTAAAATAAGTTTAGTTAATTTTCAGAAGAATAACCAGTGGTGGTGATTCTGCAGTTCACAAACTAAATTTATTTTAGATGCATCCTATCTTTTTCAAATGAGTGAATAATTGTAAGATCTGAAATGTATACCAGCTAAAACTAAATAAACGTAAATATGATTGATTGCAGAATATTTGTCCAAGATAATTAGGCAACCAATTTTTAATATGATATCTAATATAGTACTACATTTATTATCATAATATTACTATGCGAAGCAAAACCTTTGGCCTCCTTTTAACGAAAATTGAGCGGATGGAGGAGTATGAAATTTCGCACACTTATAGTTTAAGTGTCGGAGAAGAGAAGTACGCTTATATTTTTCAAAAACAAAGATTATAAAGTGAATTAAATAAAACATTAAACACACATACTACCATGCATTTGACACACACAAACAAATACGATAAAAGATCAAGACAGTAAGTAAAGATGGCGTTTTCATCAAAAAATAATTAAAAATGGAACCTTAATAGAATTTGGAACAAAAGTTTTAATAATTTTTATTAAAACTTACAATTAAAATTTATTATGGTTAAGTTATAATTTCGACTACTAATTTATGTTATTGTTTCTGTTACCGGCTCGGTGTAAGTCGATGTAAGTTCAAATATTCTATTATAATATGTGAAGTCATCATCAATCTTCATGTTGCTCAAAATCAATTAGTAATCCAACTCGCGCAATATGCTCATTAAAAAATAAGCAATACCAGTCCCTGACATCATACTGTATTGAATGCTAAACTAAATCTAAGACTTCCAAGTTAAATGTTTTAATATATTTTAGAGTAGTTACTTAATCCAAAGTTTATCACACAAAATGACAATGGCAGAACTTTTAGCGCTAATAATAGGTGCCAATAAACACTGAACTTAATTACTGAAGCTAAGACTGGAAGTTTATGTTAATCGAGCATAAGCTGGCTTGAACCGGTTCACACCAGGCGTAAACCAGTTTAAGGCGGTTTGAGCCGGTGTATGCCGGTGCGGGAAGTTTGTTTTGTCACTTACTTTAGATGGCTTGGCGCTTACGAAATCTAATTGAAGAGATTTCTATCGGAATATTTCATAATTTTGCTGCAATTGCTTAAAAATGCTGAAGAAAATAAATCAAGTAATAATAAAGCGCACAAATGTACATCTCTTCTGATTGCTGTTAAGAAACAGCCTATAGACACCGTAAATATGATAGGTCGCTTTTTATAGTCGGGATCTTAGGCAATGTGAGAAAATTTAACAGCCACTATAATCTCCAACAAGAAAAACTGACCTCATGGCGGCAGGAATATGTAAGGTGTCTACTACCTACCTACTAATCTGGATGAGTTACTACATGGTACTCTAGTAAAATGATGATCATTTGTAGGAGAAAGAAGTACTATAAAATTGACCTGGAAACGATACAGATTGCAGATTTTTCAACTATTGCTTTAAGGTTTTCAACTATTACTATCTGGTTTCTAAAAATGTGCTTTATCTTGAAAACAGCGAACCTATTCCCGTTTAAAGTGCGCTAGTTATACTGCTGCCTACCTCTTCGGAGATATCGATGTGAAAATGTTTTCTTTTTCACTCCCTTATTTTAAAAGTTAGGTGGAAAAATAGAAACTTCTAAAGATTCAAAATCTTTCAAACTGTAAAAAATGTTGTTAAGAACCGCTATTTTATTTTTTAAGATCTATCTGTAGACTTGCCGTATGTATAAGCTTGATGAAAAATAATTTCAGTTCCGTGTATGAGGAGAGACTACATTAATTTCATCAACATCATCAGCCGGAGGACATCCACTGCTGGACATAGGCCCCAAAAGAGCGCCACTAGCCACGATCACCAGCCGCTTGTAGTCAGCGACTCCCCGCGAATTTGACCAAATCATCAGTCCACCGGGTGGACGTTCACCACTACAACGTCGTCCAACACTACGTCCTCCGGTGCGTACATTTATTTATTTTTGTATAAAAATTGTAAGGCGGTTCACAATATACACCTGCTTATTTCAACTACGTAATCCTGATATTTTGGTTATTCTTATATAGTTGCTTATTGGCTATGACATGCAGATATTTCAAACCGTCTTAATATTAATCAAGAAATGTAAATACTCTTTTGATAATAATAAACTAAAGTACTTCAACGTTCAAACTGGTTTAAAATTATGATACAGAATATAATATCAACCTAACTTTACTCCAAATTTAGTCTATTGTAAAGGTTTCGTCGTTGACTACAGAGTCCTACAAACATTAACATCACAACCTCTGGCCGATGTCATATTACTAATTTAATTTTTGAATAATCTAACAATCAAATCATTTTTAATTCGACCGCCTTATTGGCCAAGAGGTTAGCGTGAGAACTACCTAAGCCGACCTAACGCAAGGCTTAGGTTTGATTCCCTAAGGTGTGTGACAATGACGGTCATGTACATAAATGTCTGTATTCTTTTCAGGTATGGATTTTAATAGACCGGTACCTATGTATTTCGTTGTATTAGTATCGTTGCACCAACATATATTTGCTTACTTTGGGGTTAAATCAATTTGTGTAATTTGTCCCCGGAAAAGTATTATTACCCGAGTGAAACCCCGAACACATTGATCGGGATTTTTACTCCAATATTTCAGTTTTTTCCTGTAAATCAACTATATTATGTAGATAACATTAGCATGTAATAGAGCTCAGTGATACATATTACGTTTTAAGTAGATACCGCAATGCAAGCGCACTGATCCAAATCACCAACACCCGATCACGCTGCATTAAGCCGGGGATCTTTACGGCACATTTAGGACATTTGCGATTCTCTGCCGCCGTGACATTTGCTAAAAGGGTACCGTGTAATTGTCCTTGTTTATTTTTATTAAGCTCGCTGATACTTCCCACAGGGATTGAGTGAGTGAGGTTTGTTTCAGGTTTGTTTTTGAGTGATATTTAGATTTATAGACAAATGGAAAGCAAAATGACGAATGTTTACTGTCAATGTTTTATGCGATACGGTAGTGACAAAGCACAATTTTCTTTAACTTACAAAAGATAATGTGGGTTAGGCGTACCTATAAGCTAGCCCCTCGAACAATAATATGGTCCCTTAATAATGATATAATAAATTCACAACTACTAATAATTTTGTGTAGCTGTAAATGTCATAAGGTGCTGTTAAGCGACTTACCGGGTAGGGATCCACCGCCTTACCTATTCCTGCCGCCATATGACTCGGTTCTGTACCGATCCGAAGGGTAGGGTAAACGGTATACTTGTACAATAGGCCTAACATCCCAGCCGCAGGCCAGGACCTGTAACATCTATGGTGTCTATAGGCCACAGTTATCTCTTACCATCAAAAGAGACGTTCTTGTTCTCTTTCCTCTCACACAAAAGAGTACCTACGAAATCAATCATCGGTCCATAATACGTATAAATTCATAACGGACCTACAAAATTTGGTAAAAACATCAAAAAGTTTATATGTGCCCAGTTGGCCAGGCTTGCCACCTATCGCATTGTGAGACTTAGTGTCTTCGGCTAGTCATGGGTGCCGTGGTTGTGCCTCTGCCTACCGCTTCAATTATATGGGCGTGAAGATACTTTATAATTATATTGTATATAGAAACAAATTTATTCACTACACTTGGATTTTCATAATATATATATTTTTTTATTTTAATAGTTTAGCCAACCGGTTTCGCTATTCAAGCATCATCAGGACTGTCACAACTATATGTACCTATAGTAGCTGACCCAGCAAACTTTGCATCGCTTGACATTAATGCTTCAATAGTAGCAAAGTCTCTCGGATCCGATCGAAACATTCCAAAATCAACAACTACTTATTAGTACAAAAACTATTAAAAAACATTTTCCGGGAGACCAAAATGGTTGATCTAAACCATTCTCGAATACACTTGAACACACACAAAAAAATTCGTCAAAATCGGTCCTGTCGTCTAGAAGGAGTTCAGTGACAAACACACGAACACAAGAATTATTTATATTAAGATATAGTTGTTATAGCCCTAATGATGTATTATGATTGATAAAAAAAATATTGTGGAAAGTACAAGTGTTATAGTGAATGAATTTGTTTCTAGAATGGAATTCCACCAAACACCGACGATAAGAAGTATAGAAACGATATTGTATAATTACTAGCTGGCCCGGCGAACTTCGTTTCACCGGTTCGGTATGAGATATTATAAAGTATTATTTTTCCCATTTTCATTGCAACTTTCCCCGTTTTTCTCTTTGTGACAACCTTCTCCTGACAATAAGTAACAAAATAAAAAAATAATTAGTCAAATCGGTCCAGTCGTTCAGAAGTTATGCGCTTACCAACACATTTAGCGATTCATTTTTATATTATAGATTGTAATTGTTTGTTGCAATGGGAATGGGAATTCAAATTAATATGTTTACTTTGGCATTAGGAGTAATTAATCCCAAGCCCTCTTATATTCTAATCTGCTAAATATTCAAGTTTTAATCTCCTAAACATGTCAACATGTAAACGTACACCACAATAAATAAACATTTCCCACACATGGTAATTATTCATCAAATTCACAATCGGATGCAATACAAACCGTCAATTTACCTAAACAGGTTACAGGCAATTCAGCTGAAGCGTATGCCCTTAAATCAATAGGTCTTTGTGCAGGTATAGAGTGCCATCCAGCCTGTTTGATTTAATATAATGGCCAGATGTACATTAGACGATCAATTATTGGGTTAATTTGCAGTAAATACTCACTAATCTGTGGATTGTGTCACGTCATCTTATGTGATGTTCAAACATCTGTATTATGTTCATTTATTTTATTTCATTTTATTGTAAACCAAACAAAATTCCTTGTGTTGATCTGGGCTCCTTTAAAGAATAGGCCATTTGCGGTCCTGCCAGATAGCTCGTAAAAGGTGAGCGTAGGCTTACCGTCACTTGTTAGTGACCGTGACATCTGACTAGGTGGGGGAGTTTTGCAGGGACTCGCCAGAATTAGTACCGCCGCCTTACCTATTCCTGCTGCCATAACGTCTTGTCCTTAACGTATAAAGTTTCGGAGAATAAAGTAATCGGTAAACTTACTTTTGCTCGAGACCTGATCATTACTGCCTTTGATGTCTCTAGGCGACGTGAATTTCTTACCAATTCAATATCATAAAAAAAAAACAAAATTGTTTAGTACAAGAGGTAATCTTTTGTGGTACGAATATTCTCCATCAGTCCATAATTTATCAATTAACCTTTGGACCGAGAGACCGTGAAGTTTTCAGGTGCCACCACATAATATTTGCCTGGATTGCTGCAGCTATGTAGAATAGATTAACTGCCTTCTCCTTAGATAGCATATAAAAGACGAGCGAAGGCTAAATGGGTCATTACCAACAAGGGCTCTGTTAGAGTACTGTACGGCGACTTGCCTAGGTAGGGCTCCACCGTGTTACCTATTGCTGTCACCACTACAACAAAGCGACGCACCAAAAGCATCTATGGTGTCTTTAAGCCCTGGTTGTCTCCATACGAAGATATGTCTTGTTTGCTATTGTAACGAAAAAAATATTAAAATACAAACTGAATAACGTCATTATAAATATTCCAAGAAGAACACAAAAGGGTTTGGTACCGAATTTGTATTTTACCATGTGCTCACTTGTCATTTTAATTTATTATGTTATTTAGAAACATCGTCAGAAATTAGAGGCTTGATTTGACGTTGTCTGAAGATATTACTTCCCCATGGATAAGCTTTGAAAAGCTTCATATAATTTGATAAATTCGTACATTGCAGAGTATGTTTTATAACTGATATTATTTTAATTTTTATGTTTGTATGAAAACTATAAAGAATAACGAATGTGGAGAGAGTAGGCAGGTCTGTTATAGTCGTGGCACTAGGCGCTCGATACCCTCTGCCTACCTGAAGGTACTCGGCATAAATATATTTATATGTGTGCATATTTTACCCGATTTCGAAAAGAAGGTTCTATAGTCAACCCTCACACATTTAAATGTATGTTCAATTATTACGACCATTGAACATTTAATATGTTTTATTTAGAACATTAAAAAGTAAAAAAAAAACAAAGTTTGGTGGCCTAGGCCTGTAATACATAAGTACAATTAGATTCATGTTGGCCGCTTTGCCACGTTACAACATTGATGTAAATCTCAATTTCCTTTAATCCCAACAAGTTTACTATAAAGTAAAATCTCATCACAAATGTTAATAAAACGAAAATATGAATATGTATAGTTCCACCAATTTAACTGTTCACTGGTCAAACGCGGAACTAAAGTGCTATTTTTTTAAACGTCATTCCGTTAGCAATTTCTAAAGTCCTAGAAAATATAATTCTGACATTATATTTGGAAATCAACTACATTTGGAAATCAATTTGTTATTAATATCGTTATTTTCTAGGTGAAAAAAAATATCTTCCAACTCTTTCCCTCTCTCTCTCTGACTTTAAGAGTCTCCTAAACAATCCTAAACCGACTAGTTCTTATGAAAGATGTATGTATGAACTACTAAATGTCACATTAACAACGGACAGAATGAAGGAATACTGAATAATGAATATTTGGTAATATTTGGTAACGCAATATATAAATACGAGTACGAGTCGAACGTATAAGTTTTGCAAAAGTTTCCCCGTGGTGGTCCGGGCTTCTTTGTAGAATAGACCATCTGCCTTCCTTGCCAGGCAGCTCGTAAAAGGCGAGCATAGGCTCACCGTCACTATTACCGTGACATCTGACTAGGTGGTAGAGTTTAGCAGCGACTCGCCCAGATTGGTACCACCGCCTTACTTATTCCTGCCGCCATAACGTCATGACGTGTTCCAGTTCGGAGGGTAAGGTAGCCGGTAAACTTACTTTTGCTCCAGGCCTAACATCCAGGCCTCAGGTTGGCAACGCACCATTACCACCTTTGGTGTCTCTAGGCGTCGTAAATTTCTCACCACCAGGAAATCCGTCTGCTTGTTTGCCTTCCAATATCATAAAATAAAATAAATAAATAAATAAAACGAAAATATTTAACATTTACGTAAGTAATACAAACGTCAAACGGACCATCATATCGTGGCCGTAGTATACGGCTGTAACTATACAATTTGTATTAGAACACAATAGATTTAACCGGCCATGTATCTCAATACGGGATGACAGACAACATATTCCACATCTTGGAATGACTAGGAGTAAGCATAGGTCGTAAATTGAGGGTCTTAATTTACACTACCGACTATTGGCAAGACCTCGCACTCGGCAGGGCAGCCTTTATTGATAGGAGGTTGTCGCCTTGAGATATGGCCCGGCAATTTGTAGCTCTGAATTGGGGGACTGAATTACTGATAATCAATTAGTTGAGTCGTTTTACAAGAAAAATGGCCGACACGTCGCTATTTGGGAAGTAAATGTTGGTATTGATGACGCTGGATTTATAGAGAATGAACGAATGAACATTTTATTGCTCGCTAACAAATACACACACTAATTGCTTTTTAAAAATATGTATTATTTAAATCGCAAGATGAATAAGCGGTCAGAAACACAAGATATCTAATCGACGCCAAATGGGACGTTGCCAATCTGATGCTATAATTTTAATCCACTTTTGTAAGTACTTAAACCTTCAAAGTTGTGATCCATTCGTTATCCATTTTGCTCTTATAAAAAAATACGAAAAAGTATCTTCACAAACATATCCCAAAAAAGGTAGGCAGAGGCAATACCAGGGCCAGTGCCGTAGCGTCGTGGACTATATACGTGGGCAAAGTCGCATCGGCGACGCCCCTTTCCTTTCATTCCCCAAAAACAAACCAAACACTTTATCTTATACATAAATTATTATACTATGATCTTCCCAAACATCATTTGACATCATACTTACTTTACTAATAGTGAAAAAATTGAAACGACAGATGGATAGGAGAGTATTTAAAACAAATACATTTCAAAACAGGTTTTATTTTTATTCTTACTCTATTTTTTGTTCTTCTGTTCTTCTAGAACAGTACCTACCTAGATTTTTTTTAAATCTATTAATTTACATTGTTACAAAAATAATGTTCTTCGGCTTTTTGCTTCACAAAAAATCTGTAGTAAGGATTTGTAATTGATTTTTGCAGCTAATCGATTGCTAAAGCAGACAGTCTTTCCTGATTCATGCTGTTTCTTAGGTAGTTTTAATAATTTTAATTTAGAAAAAATATTTCTGCGTAAGCTTTGCTTACAGGCATAGTCAACATAATTTGTATTTCAGATACAGAAGAGTGAGACCACTATTTTTTAGGATTTCATTAAATTTATAAATAAACAAAGATTTTAAATCATTTAGTACGAGGCCGCATTTAGGAGGAATCATTTAGATGCCAGGCCGCAGGCGAAAGTCGACTTTGCACACGGCTAGCTACGCCACTGACCAGGGCACCAATGACTAGTCGAAGACACTAAGTTCTGCAATGTGATAGGTGGCAAACCACTCTTATCTAATCTAGACAAAGCTGCTTCTAGAAAATGGAAAAAAACAAGTTTTCATCTGTCCGACTCAAGACCTCTCGTAGTTCAATGCCAATACCGTGGTGGAATTTTTTTTTCTGGTTGCTGATATAAAATCTTCTTGTGATGGTTAATATGTTGCTAACTTCACAGGTTTTACATCACCGGACTATGTATGTCGATGTGAAGTTAAAGTATCGATAATTTTTTTGTAGAGATGTTATTGCGGTTATCGATGATAGTAAATATTTGTACTGTAATATTAATTGCAGCATTCGTTCTCCCTCCGCTGATACCACTAGTTGTTGCGTACGGTGCAGTAACTTTCATCCATCACCTTACCAATTCCTGCCCTCATTTGAGTCTATCATTTTCCATTCCGGAGTGAAGGGTAACCCGACTTAAGACGGAAGACGACCGGTAAGCTCAGGTTAGCGACGCACCTATAACATCTATGGCGTCTGTAAAGCACGGTTGACTCTCATCAGGAGAGTCGTGTGCTTGTCGGCTTTCTTATCACATAAAAAAATCTAAGATACTAGCTTATGTGACACAGAAGATGTATGAATTCAGGATTTTTTTACTATTTCTAAATGTTAATGAGATTAGTTTATCTGTAAAATGTCTACAGTATATGTGACAGACAGACAGACAGAACAGAAAACTACTAGACTAGGGAGTAAATCATAATTACTGACAGATAGGTTAAGGTTATTTTCCCTTAGTATACGCCGGGATGAAATTGTTTACATACATAAATACCGAAATAAATTTAATGAATACTTCCGTCACATTAAAGTACACCAAAGTTCAACCTGGTATTATACTCTCTATTACACTGATTACAGTATATAAACTCAGTATATAAACTACAATATCAACTTAAATTTACTCTTACTTTAGTTTATTAAAGACGGTAAGACTCTAATTGGCCCAACATTGACCAATAATGTGGTAAATCTCAGAAAATTTGGAATATGGTTAGTATTTAACGTGATTTGAGATAATGTTTTTTTTTCCAAACATTCTTACAAAAATACGTAGGTACAACACGCAACCCTTGCATGTGAACGATTGAAAAGAGCTAATTTCTTGTGCTATTTTATTACAAAGAGGATTCTTCTAACGAGTTTAGATATTATGAATACTATTTTTAAACTTATGCCAGTAGGACTAGGATGCACAGGCTGTGCACGTCCTTTTTTATCTGTGATTTTGATGACACCAAGAAGAAAAAGTAACTAGTGTGGCAGGCGCATGCAAAATATTGTGATTGATATATGACGTTAACCTCGTATAGAAACACAAGAAATAGGTTTATCTATTTGTCTTTCACTCTATTTCAACGTTATTTTTATTTTTGTTTACTGTATCGAGTTTTTGAATGTTATTCATATATGCAGGTTTTATAACAGAGTAGATTTGACCTTCTAAAATTCTATAAAATGAACTTAAAAAGGCTGTTTCAAAAAGAAAAGTTTAGATCAACCCAATCGTATCGAAAAGATAAACGCTAGACTCCAGAGCCTCCTATATCTTCCAGAGACCACTCTTTCGTACGAGGCCCCATAACATAAACATGACGGTACACTATTAAAAGTTGGACTCGTTTTGTAAGCCGAAATATTATTCCGACTACCTTCCCTCTATCTCCGTATCGGAGCCAGGGTTGCCAACTGCATTTGCATTTATATTTTATTTTATTACCACATTTTGTATTTGGGATATTCGGTTGTGGAATTCCATTTTCAAAGTTTGCGAGTTCTATTTTTAAATGTTATCCGAATTCGTTTATTTCATATTTTATGCGGTCAGTTGAGATTTAAATCAGGTTTTTATTACGAAATGAAAACTTTTTAAATGCTCAAATTCGGACGAGGAGAAATGCTCATAAATATTGGTTTTTATGTTGTTTAAGTTAATCCAAGAAGTTTAAAAACTTCATTTTATTGCGATCATTAAAATTTACGCACAAAATGCAGTATCAAGAATGTAATGATTTTATGTTACCCCTTTAACGACGGTTTTTCCAAACTATATTTAATAGCGAATGACTACGTCTTCATATTATGTAAGTCAATTTTAGCTCTATCCTTTCAAAAGTCTGATCTGTGTGTTGATATGTGAGGCAGTAACTCACTACCCTTTTCATTATAGCACATACTAACCGCAACCTTTACCTTTCTTTTTCAATGTGGTCAGAACTTTTATTTGATAATCTAATTTTGATTGCTGAAACAGATGCATTCTATTTGCCTTTAGTTAAATTCGATCAAATATTAGATCAAAGATAAAAGTTTTTGAATTTTTGAGTTATATTTAATAATGAGAATATTTGTTTACTGAAACCTTGATAACTTAGTCAGTCTATTAAGTAAATTAAAGATGTTGTTTTTATCATACACAGTCACACATTTTCTTTTTGTTTTTACTACATATTATATACATTTTTGCATAACGTTTTATCAACTTAACTACTTTAAAAAATTACAAAGGTTTGGGCAGATGTAAAGCAATAGTTCGTGCCAGTTAAATTTGATTTTTATCCCTGGCAAGCCAAAAACACATACGCTAATCATCAACAACCTATTTGTTGAGACTACTTTTTACAACTCCCTCTTGTGCGTCATATATTGAGCAAAAACATCAATCTAAATCCAAAAGAGCCAATCCAGAATCAATATATTGATTATAATTACATCACGATAAATGTGACAGCCCTAGAGCTCAGTGTAGTCCGGCGGAGTCCGGTGGCTGTCTCATAAACATGACCCTGTATCAGCGCGTAATCTGCCGGATTTGTCGATCAGACCCGCTATCCACTGCCCAGATTTGTACGGGGCTTTACCGCCGATGGGCGCATACGTTTTGCTTTTCTTGTTCGGTATTTATTGGTCTGTGCGGCCAGGTGGACCGAATGGGCGTGTTTGTTTATTGTTGTTCTTTGATTGAGGATTACTATGTTCTTGTTCATGTTCTTTATGACAGTTTCGTTTTTTGATATTTATACAGGGCTGTCGTATATTTATTTCATTTCATCACATTTATGAAGTGATAACCCTATTGCTGGTGGTGGTCCGGTAGTGGTTGGTTGCTATCACAGCTCCACGATTCCATTGTAACTATGTAACATCACCGCCATTGTGCTGGAAGGGAAACTTCCTAATATTCTATAAAAGATACGACGTACTAGTGATACGTTAAGAAATGGTGGTTGCCAATACCTAAGATGATACAAGAATTTTTCTAACATGAAGCTAGGATATTAATCCGTAATCAAATAAATACTGGGATATTGTATTGAAGCAGAGAAAACAGCAACATTTTATCTGTTTTCCCCCATACAAGAGGTAGGTAAACATCTGTTAAGGTATCCTAGAGGCTGCCTGTTGCGATTCAAATAGGCATGATCACGACAGATCTATGTACGATCCTCAAAGTTTCTAAATTTGAACTCTGAAATTCGTTTTCAATAAGTATACCACCTAGACTATGGCAAAATGAAAAGATAAGACGATGCACCTAGTGCATCACACTAACAGAATTATCTTGTGACTTAAACGCATTAAGAAAACAAAAACCACTTCAATTTTAATATATACTAACTGTTGCTTGCTATTTTGTACACACACAACACACACACGACTTTTGGTAGTGATAGAAATAAAAAAAATCTCTTAAAAATTTATATTCTAAATGTTACCTTAGACTATAAGGTAGCTTAGTAATATTACACAACCCAGGATAGTTCAATAGCTAATGCTACCTTAGCTATAACTTACCTACTACGACACAAAATTTGGTAAAAATCAGGTCAAGGGTTTTTGCATGAAAAGTGAACAAAAAAGCTAGTAAAAAATAGTAAACTTTCGTGTTAAGTTCTGTATTCTGTGCACAATAAATGGCATTGTTTTTGAAGAAGCATTTTATGTACAAGTTTGTTTTGTCTATAATATGTATAGGTGACGTCCTTGGAGTAACATACTTTGTTTAAAACCAATTACCTTTTTACCTTATATACTTAAATATTCGGAACAAAGGTTATGTTTTAAATTAATTAAATGTTTTGCAAAAATAATGTAAAACTAAACATGCAAATAGCAGATAAAGAGGCAATAACATTAGTGCCTTTATGACAGCTGCCCTAGTTACACGCGGACAATATTTGTACCCTAACCGGACGTACATTTCCCATTTTATTTATTTCGAGATACAAAACGCCTTATCGGCAAATATAATATATTCCGCTGTATGTTCAGATTAAGATACTCTTATTTGTCTATTTTTTATTGTGCTAAAATAGCTGACAAACACACCTGATGGTAAGAGGTACCATAGATGTTTTAGGTGTTCTCTTGTGGCTAAGCTGTTAGGCTAAATTGTGCATCTTTTTTTCTGATACTGGAAGGCAAACATGCAGACTGATTTCTTGAGAAAGAAACTAAAGGTGGTAACGGTGCGTTGCCAATCTGAGGCCGGGATGTTAGGCCTTGAGCAAAAGTAAGTTTACCGGCTGCCTTATCCTCTATATGTAATACGTCAACGTCACTGACGCTATGGCGGCAGGAATAGGTAAGGTGGTGGCCTGCTCAGCTGGCTTACTCTCTGGATCATGGCACCAGGAATAGATTGAGCGGTTGTTACTACCAAGACCATTTGCTAATGGTAATGACCCATTTAAACTTTGTCCGCCTTTTACTGACCGGCAGGAAGGCAGATTGTCAATCCTTATCAGGAAAATTTTTTTTTGATATCACTGGAAAATTATACGAATTGATTTGAAACCCAAATGCAAATTGTATGCTTATATTAAGGGTATTCGTGATTTAAACTAATACATTTAAGTAGTTAAATAGATCTTTAGAGAGGCGTGTTAAGTGTATTATGTATGTATAATAATGAATACACTTAACATTATAATTGTTCACAGTAGTTACTCGTAAATCTAGGTTTCACAGCAATCGGTTGTTGTATATTACTCATTTTTTTAGGAGTATGTCTTCATTAGGAGACCCATCTCCCCTCTTCCATATAAACAACAAAGTTCCTGTCATAATCTATCGAAAAACATATAAGATGACCTATTTTTTTTATTTTAGCACTTGCCTTGTGCTTGGGTTAAATCTTTACAAATAGAGAAAAACGAAAGAAAAAGAAAAAGCTGCCATAAAATTTGTTGAAATAAATGTAACGGATGCGTTGCTATCTTCTGATAGGAAGTTTCATCTGATGTGAAGTCCATCAGTTACACTGTTATACTGTGTACTGTTTGACCTTAAATCCCAATTATACTTAAAAGGTAGATTCCATTTTTTTAATTATAATGTAAAAGAATTACGTTATTCTTAAAATCTGTATTTTCATATCCCTTCACATCACCCAAATTTCCATGGGCGTTCTTTTTCCGTGAAAGCTGTAAAGTTATTGAATAGTTTACCAAGTAATATAAGATTTACACAAACATTAAACACTTTTAAAACTTTAGTTGAAGTTTATTACTTGAAAAGTTGTGTTTGTGATAACTAACATGGTATTAACTTCTATTTAAATAATGTAACATTGTTGTCTTAATTTGAAATTGTGTACCTTGTTTATTTTAGTTAACGTTTACACTAATTTAATTTTTCTCCTTATTATTATTATTAATATTTTAATTTTATGTTACAGTTTTTGTACGTTTAATATTTTTACCCACTGAACCTATGTTTATATAGTCTCCTCAGATAAAAGGGTTGTCTGATAGAAATCGCTTTGTTTGGCAATAAGACCGCTTTTTTGTGTACTAAAAACTATAATCATATGCTGGTGTTAATATTTATTTATAATTACTTTGTTGTAAGTTTAATTGAGTACGATAAACAGTTCATTTATTTATTCAGAATGCAACTCTACTATAGCTAGCGGTTCTATAACAACAAGATTAAATATGTTGGTGGGGCTGATCCATGCAAGCTAGGAGTACGTAGAGTATTTTATAGATTTCATGAAAATTGATAAGATTTTTTTCTAATCGAGTTCGTCTACTCTATAAATTGAATGCAAGTT
The DNA here is from genome assembly GCA_002245505.1 of Calephelis nemesis. NCBI lineage: Eukaryota > Metazoa > Arthropoda > Insecta > Lepidoptera > Riodinidae > Calephelis > Calephelis nemesis. Next base: position 634,674 of record NJDD01000726.1, read on the forward strand.
CTGGATATCTCTGTCTGTACGAGGCGTTGGAAGCGTCCGTTATATAAACAAGGCTCATAGTTGGGCCCCGTTATCAGGCCTTGATGGGAGGATAGGCGCACCGACACCGGCAGTTAATGATTATGACAACTTGCTCTGAGACCTCCGGACGAAATGTATTTCTTTATATTAAATATTAGGGATTTCAAAATATTTAGCAAGTTTTTTATACATTTAATGAGATTTAAAGGAAAAAACTGGACTAACGTCCTGAAGGCAACAATAACTATGCATATATTGTCTATGGACACCAAAGAATGTACTCGTGGTTTGAGAAACCCAATCAAATCAAATCAGTTTATTCGATATGCACTACATACTCTTATCCACTCCTTGCCTTAAATTTTTTTAATATTTATGCATACTGAATATCAACAAATACGTATACTTTTTGATATGTATGATTTAAAAAATAATTGATTATTCAATAAAACTCTGTGAACGTCAAAAGTCTTCTTAACTGATAGGAAAAAATTGTAAATACTTACTTACAAAAAGCAACATTGTTTTATACTCGGGATATGAATACCTAGGAATATATGTAAGAGCGTTGGGTAAGCTATTCCAAAGCGAGGTTTTGAGTCAAAAAGCTAGACTCGCTTTGCATAATTCTGTGCTTATCCCAACGTTATTGTATGGAAGCGAGAGTTGGGTATGTCAGAAAGATCATGAAAGTAGGATAAATGCGGTCGAAATGAGAGCACTACGGAAAATCTGTGGTGTTACGCTCGCTGACCGCATTCGTAACAGTGAGATCCGAGAAAGAGTGGGATCGAAAGAAAGTGTTGGTGTTAAAATGCGAAAGGGCATGCTCCGCTGGTTCGGGCATGTGGAAAGAATGACAGATGAAAGATTGACAAAGCAGATATACAATGCGAATGTGGATGGATGTAGGTACCCGGGGCGACCAAGGCTGACATTTCACGATCAGATCAATCGGATATTATCCGAGGGTGGTGTCAAGAGTCTCCGAAACCGGCGTGTTTGTATGAAAAGGGTAATGAATGTGAAGGAAGCAAGACAGGTTTGTCAGGATCGTGAGGTCTGGCACTCGATACTCTCTGCCTACCCCGTAAGGGACTTGGCGTGAAGATATGTATGTATGTATGTATGTATATGTAAGAACATTTATACTTATTTTAAGTGTGACTTTATTTATTTAAGTCTGACTAAAATACAAAAGAAATAAGTATCGTTTGAGTTTACAAGACTCCATTTTGAAACCAACATCTAAGCAGATGGATAATCACGTACAAAATTTCTCGCATCGCCAAAATAAAGCTATAAACAATAAATAATATTTTAAATTAATGCTAATGGCGTTGGTTTGCGTAAACGCCGGGTAGATGTCATAACTCAGGGTAAGTGACGCTTTCCCTCGTTAATATAGGAATATACCTGAATATTATCTTTTATTTATTATGATTACGACAAAGGAATGATATATTGGACAGCCTATAATTGATTCCGTATCAGATTTTTTGTGATCATTATTTCTATGGGTGATATTTTTTTTAATTGAAACGTATTACACAACAAGGACCTAATTCAAAAATTATGAGTTTTGAAAATAGAATCGAAATAAAATTTTACAGTATGATAATAAGACATGGCATAATCCTACATGTATATTCACATAAATTAAATTACAACCTGTTGAAGTAAACTAGGTAAATAGGGGCTGTGAGGATCAACCGGATTGGTACCACTGACTTCTATCACAGCGTCAGTGCTCTCCATTGTCGTATTTTATACTCGACGGCCGTTTTATGACGTCCCAACTAGAAAGGGAAGGCATCTTGTTGTTCTTGCTTAATAAAAAATTTGATTGTTATTTATTAAAAGTTAAATAGATCTAGGGTTGGTTGACCACTATATTTTGTATGCTAATCCTAATTGCAGCGATATGTTCCTAGCTTTTTACATGATATTTTTTTCTTATTAAAAAACGGCTAGATTCAATTTTTATGAGACTAAATAAAAGCAATTTTAAGAAAACAGAATTGGAGTCGGAAAACTCGCTACGGTTATGAGGATTAACCGTAGCGTGCTGGTAAATGCCAATGGGACCCCATCTCGCTCCTAGCCGGGCGGCGCAAAGGTCATCATATGGTTTGTAGTCGGTTCGAGTCCGACGTAACACGCTGCTCTACCCCGAGAGCGGTGGCTATCCGGGGGGATTCTCTATACGTAAAAAAATACGAAAAAATACAGAATTTTTTTACGTATTATAACAATGCTAAAAACATTTCAACATTTCAGCAGTTGAGTAAATTGAAAACGTAATCAGCAAAAATCACCAATACTGAATGAAAGATAGCAGTAGCTCGGCGACCGTCTCCTCGCGAACTTGAATTATTTGCTCAAGTTATCGGCCTACCGTTTATCACGACAATGTCACATTTAATAATAATTAATGATAATTGCCTTCTAGCTTACGACAAAGGCGATCGGCCGATTCACGTAACTTAAGTTTAACTTGGAATTTGAGAACTGTATCTTGTGTAGTTCGAGCTCGATGTTTGCGAACAGATCCATGGAGTCGTATTATATCACTTTATTTTATAAAGTGTAGGCTATATTTTGTGCTTTTTGTAACTGAAATAGTAATTACGAATGCAACGAGGACAACTACATACCCTACTGTGAATCGTATTGGAACTTACAGAATATACTTACAATATATTATATCATATTTTCAAGCATAAAACTGATATAATACATTTAAATCATGTTAATAAGGATAAAAGTATCACTGGCAATTGTCTGTACTAATACTATAACGGAAGATTTAATAGGCTGTGGAAATACTAAACCAATTTGAAAAAAAATATTTTACCTCAAGAATAATAACGTAGACATCCTGTAAATAGAACATACTGTTTCATTACTAGAAAAAAATCCATTGATTGAATTATAATATATTACTTTAGTAATCACTCACGATTTTATAATATTAATACTTTTAAACATGCCTACGCCATGTTTTAATGAAATTAGTATTAGTGAGAATACGAGTAGTCTACGCCGAAGCAGGAAATCGATGGTTTAATAAGCGTTAAAATATTTTAAGCTAAAATTGAAAAGGTTTGATCGGCTCTTATTTAAAATTAAAACTCGCCAATAGCAGAAAAATGTTAAAGTGAAAGAGAAACTCTAGACCACAATATAAAAGTTTTCACTTACTTTATAAAATCATATTTCTTATAATTGTAACTCTTAATTATTATCAATCTATCTTTTTTGTTTTTCTGGTGAAAAACGAAAAAGGAAATAGTTACGATAAAAACTACCTACCTATAATAGTTCTGTGTGTAGAACAGTGTAAATAAAATTAATTGTGATATCTTCTCCATGTCATTACTGTCCATATAACAGTATTCTTAATCACTTAGCATTGGTAAACGGCAGTCGACAAGGTAAACAATATGAAGACTCCAACTTCCACAATAATTCACCCCTACGCTCCTTTAGTTGCCACGCAAACGGTTAACTGCATTGTTTAAGTACACAGACCAATTTTAACTATGACATACTGAGGTATTATTGAAATCCCTTGAGTTGTGATAAGTATAACAATACTAAGTTGCAACTATTACTTAGAATTAATGAAAATTATTTAACCTTCGTGCAAACTGGTACTAAATTCTTCAATGTATGATCAGTCTTTTAAGACATTCCTTGACACCTAAGATGGGAAATGAATCTGCAATCTTTGCCTAATTAAATCCTTAATAACGGTAAAATAATGTCAGCGATAACTGCGTAAATTAAAACTATTTAATTGAAATGAAATTAAAATGATTTAAAAAATTAACTTGTATTGCCACGTTGTCTTATGTTTTAAAAGTTATTTTTTATGTACAAACTTAATCAAAATTCAAAAAAGGAAAATACCGAAATTAAAATAAATTATTGTTATAAAAAGCTCGTCCAATACAACCCAGAATTAGTTATATAAACACGTGGTAAGGGGTAAATTTACAATTACTGTGTCAAAATTATATGTTATTTTGTAAGTTCATGAATTAATCGCCTCTGTAGTCTAGCGGTTTTGGTGATGGATTTAACTGCTTGAGGTCCCTGGTTCGAACCCCGGGTCGGCCAACAAAAAGAAAATTTGGTTTTTCCTATTTTCTAATAACAAAAAAAAATGTCGCTCGGGATTGGATATGTGCCCGGTTGGCGATAGGCTTGCCACCTATCACATTGTAGGACTTAGCGTCTTCGGCTAGTCGTGGATGCCCTGGTTGTGCCTACATCTTTGGGAATATGCGTGAAGATACTTTTTAAATTAAAGATACCATTTTACTATATAAATATAGCAAATTATAGATTTTTGTATTTTTTTTTAAATACTAAAATTAAAAATGTAGTTAAGAAAATGTAAATTCTAAAACCATCGGGATCAATTCAACTTTGAAAGAAAAAAAAATAATTAAGATCCGTCCGATACCCCTCTTTTTCCAAACAATGCTGTCCGGTTAAAAGTAATGGATTGGATTGGACATGTTAGCCATAGGTTTGCCACCTATAACATTTGGCCTGTATGACTTCTTTAGCCCGGACGTAAAAAGGGGCATGTGTCTGTTAAGTTTTGAATGGGGGCATGTGTCTGTTAAGTTTTGAACGGATGAACACATTTAGATGCGTTTTTCTTTGTTTAAAAGCAGACCTTAACAAATCTTGGATGTTTTTAAAGATTTTCTCGGAGGTTAATAAAAATTTTGTTTGTGTGTAGAAGTGACTACACAAAATCGTGAAAGGAAATGTAAAAAAAGTAAGTAAGTATTTGAACACCCATATCCCCGAAGAGGTAGGCAGGGGCACAACAAGGGCACCCACGCTTAACCGAAGACACTAACTCCCATTATGTGATAGGTAGCACGCTTGTCGAAAATCGTGCACATTTTGGATATGGCTTATTTTCATTATAAAATAGAAAATATATATTTTCTAATTTCTTTTAGTTGCCCAACCCGGGGTCGAAACCGGGACCTCAAACTCAAAATCTATTTATTTACATGGATCTATACAAAGATTCTTATAACGCGTTTATATAATTCTAAAAACTACCACCGAATCGAAACGCGGTCACACACTGAGAAGATCCGGCGAAAGAAACTCAGCAGAATGTCTTTTTTTTTCTTATAAATAAAATTTAAAAAGTATATTACATTTCATTAATCTGTAGAGATTGTATGAGGAGCAATTAATCCCAAGCATTTCTGTCTTTTAAATAGTCTGAAATCTTATAATACCTACAACTTAGATTTAATACACTTTTTAAATTTATTTAATGGTAAGTCTCAGGAAGTTTATTGTAAAACGTATACATTGGCGAATGAAATAATAACTGATTCTGTGGAGACGAGACTTATGCAAGAAGAAGTCAAGTCCGACCCCGGACCGCTAGACCACAGAGGCGTCCACTGTCATGAATTCAAAACACAAAAATTGTATACTAAAATTGAATTTAAAATTAATTGAAAGTTGTAAGTCATTGGTGTAACAGCGATCGATGCAAATCGCTTTGGCAAAGTGCAAACTCCTAATTACTGGCAGTAAATTAGGGTGGCCGGTTGACAATGTCTCAGACGGGTGATATTTATGGGGTCCGTCCCTGGCTGTCTGGAGTTTTGCCTTTCGAAGCATCACTTTTTCTAAGATAATTGTCTGATTCTACGTAATTGCTTATGAGTTTTTCTTTTTTGCAACGAGCAAGTGAGTAACCTGATGGAAAGTGATTACCTCCGCCCACGGACGTCCGCAACACCACTCCTGGTGTTGCGGTGTTGTAAACTAAGTCAGATGCGTTCTGACTTAGTTTACAACGTCTTTCCAAAATAGGTATACCATACTTCGTCTCGTATCTTGGCCCACTGTCAGGACATTGGTGGCAATTTTATTGCTCACTCAACTAACTAATTTTAGGTTATTGCTGTCTTCTTTCATTGGAAGTAATAGAATGAGACAAAATACGTTTAATGTTGTGAGATTAGTTAACTAAAATATTCCTTGAAAAATGTTGATTAAAAACGTCGCGAATTGATTTTATTTTTGTTTCATTAGAAAAAGATAGCATGTACTTAAAATAATTTAGTTTTATTGGTGCTTAACAGAATTATCACCATTGCATTGCGACTACTGCGTTTTTCATGAGCTAGAAATAGACTTTTATTTTTTTCTAGTTGACATTTTTTATTTATTTTGTTATAACAGTAAAACACGTAGAAAAGTTATTTAGCATAGTAGCTTAAAAACTGCAATTATATAATTTTGCTAACAGTAAATGACTAAAACTTTTTTCTCTCATAAACAACTCAACTTGCGGGTGACGCGATGTATCATGTCTTTTGGACTAATTTCTGTATGAGCTTAAAGTTATTTAAAATTCTCATATATTACATTTTCGTAACAAAAAAAACATGTCCGATTGCTAATATTTTTTCTCAAAATATAAACATATTCTTTTATTTGGAAAACTGTGAAAATCTGTTACTTGTTCTGAAAACACAAGACAAAAATAACGTTTCCAAATTCGACTCTCTAAGTTGTTACATTAAAGAGATTTGTTTTTCTGAAGAGATATACGACGCTCCTTGAACATCTTTCCTTTTAAATCTGCATTCAAATTTGTGAGATCTAAAATCACGCTTAAATTCACGAAGTAATTTAAAAACCATTCCATTTCCGAACGTAGATGTTTTTCTCCCATAAATACGTCAGTCTTGTTCCTGAGAACAGCGCCATCTAGGAAGAGTATTTAAATATAAATTACAGAGTAGAGACGTGGCAATGAAAATGCTACTGCATTTTCAAAGGGAATGAAGAAATTCATCTTTTTCTTGCACCTATTAAGATAGTTTGTAATGAAATAATGTTTTGACTGTAGTATAAAAGAAGGGTTATGTTTTTTTAAAAATATTTAATGTTTAATTTTTTGGCAGTATTGATCACAGAGTATCTTACTAGTAGTGTTGACCCTTTTAGCAGTTTGAAAATCAATTTCGTATCTACACACTGTTACAAACGAACAAATACAAATACAAATATCTTTATTCAGCTATTTTACATGGTATCATACAGTAAATGTTCAGTAGCAACTGCAATAGTTGCAGTTGCTACTGAACTGTGACACAGCTACTAACGCCTACCTCCGTATAAAACAATGGCATAATCAACTCTTTTTTGTGAATAATACAGTTACTATTACCCATTAGTAAAACCCGTTAGTAAAATTGAAAACGGTTGCGCTAATAAAAATTATAAAATAATGAATGATGTTCATAGATATGTGAGTACAATAATTTACCTTACAATACAATTATATTAACTACAAATTTATCCGTTTTTTGAAAAGTTACAGCGGCCCGCAATTTTTTAAATATTCATGCACTTTAACAGTAAGTAAGTAAAGAAGGAAGGAATAGGCAGAACCAGGGCAAGCCGTGGGTGCCCTGGTTGTACCTCTGCCTACCCATTCGGGGATATGGGAGTGAAGATACTTCAATCAGGGTACCCACGACAAGCCGAAAACACGAAGTCTCACAATGTGATAGGTGGCAAGCCTATCGCCAACCGAGCACATTTCCAATCCCGGGCAACGGAAATATTTATTTATTTATTTTTGTTAGGAAATTGAAAATATATATTTTCAATTTTTTTGTTGCTTGACCCGGAGATTGAATCCGGGATCTCAAGAAGTCAACAGAGGCAATACCTTAGTACATTTACAAAACTCGATTAGATATATGCGTGGTTGTTGATAGGTCACCAATTACATTTTGGGACTAAGTGAACATAGCTAACATTTGGTGCCCTGGTTGTACCTTTGCCTACCTCTCAGCGAATTCAGGCGTAAGGCTACTACCTACTTTATTTCAACTTACAAAACTCATATTATTACTATTTTATTATGCGTAAAAATTTACATTTTATCGTAATTCACGAAAGTAATAAAAAATATACATGGGTACAGTACTACTATTTGAATTCTTTACACTTTTTACTCTTTTTACACTTTATACTTTTATTTTTAAATTGGCTGACCTAATCTAAATTTAAGCGAAATTATTATTCATCTAATAACAACTCTATATATAGATATTTTTAAAATACATTCGGATTTCCGAAGCTTGACGAATATGACCGAAGCGCATAACTTAAATATACTATTAACAGTACTCTGTTGTATGTGTATCTGTGTGTTATCGTTGTCTAGTACCATAACATAATATAATTTACTTACTTTGTGGTTAGATTAATTTGTGCAAATTGTCAGAACGGTGCAAACATCAGATATCTTGGTTTACGATTATCGGCGATTATGATGCCTGCGACTGCGGGACGTGTTGTTTATGGGGTAGGGTGTGAGCTGGTAATTAACTAACTTCATCTGGTTCCCCATAAATGATGATCACAACTTGCCTCACATATACTTTATATTTTTAACCGAGTCTAAAAAAGATGTCATTAATTCATATGTTTTTTGTCAAAAGGTAGATCATAATTCAAAGGTCCCATAAAAAAATCATCAAGATATATTTCTTTTTTATTTTTCTATATTTCTTTGATTTTGAAGTATTACTGTGTGTATTCAATTATGCTAAGCATTTTTTCCCTAGTTAACTCTGGAAAATTGTGATAGAAAACATACTGGTAGTATATTAAAGATACACATACAAACGAACAAACATACATACACACAAACGCGTGCGCTCATGCATTAATGCATGAACTCAGGCTTTAACGCAAAAAAAAAATAAGTATGCAACTGTAATTTTCATTATATCAGTGCGTATTCACTGTCGTGTTCTATTTAGAAGGTGAAAGTTAAAGACACTACTCAGTAAAAATTGCACAGTTTTGCAAAAATATATAGCTCAAAAGTTAATGTCCATTTTCCCTATAATGGTGGAAATGTCTAGTAGATTTGCGAAAATCGACGATTGTAACGCTTGCGACTGCGAGACCTGTTGTTTATAGATGGGGTTGCAAGCTGATAATTAACCAATTTCCTGGTTCCTCATAACGATTATTACAACCTTCCTAAATTGCATAAATGACAATTATTAAATTCAGCTACATATTAGTTTGTCTGAAATAAGTCCAAACTAGTAATATAAATGCTAAAGTTAGTTTGTTTATTGCAACTTAGCAATTTTAAGGACTTTTAAGAATACTAATCAACTTTTTTAAGAAAAACTTTTGTATTTAAAGTAAGAAATGTGAAATATTTAGTTATTTAATACTTTATTGTAAACAAAATATCGAAATATACCTAACACAAGAGATGTAAAAATGCACAAAAGGTGACGTAAGTTATTCTATAGATATATGACAAAAACTTTTGCACTGTTTCATGTAATATATTTTTTAAAACCATAAAATAATATTATCCAACCGGTTTCGCATTTACAGCATCTTCAGGGCTATATTAACTTATTGTAATCTAATTAACAGGTAACAACCAAAAAACGAAATTTTAGCGGTTAATAAACTTACCCGTACTTGTAAAAAACTGTTTTAAATCCTAAAGTACTTTTTTAAACAAGAGCAATGTTGATAGTATTCAAAAGGAAATGTTTCCCCTAGTCTGGAATAATTCTATGTTTTATCATGTATTATTGGTTACAATTAATAATCATTTAAATCATACAGCAAACTAAAAACAAATCTGTAAGTAACTAAATTATTTTAAAAAACCATACATTATTTTTTTGTTTATGTTGATAACATTATCAATAACATTAACAAAAAGGTATGCATTGATAATTGTAACTTGAAATTCTTAGATCTAATAATGATTATATTAATATCAACTCGGAAACATCGCCTTTTCAAAAAAGATTTATTACAATCTGTTCTAAATTGGCCAAGTATTCACCAAACAAACCTGCCAAGAACATACAGTCGAACTCAAAACCTCTACTTTTTAGAGTTGGTTACAAATATATGATTTCTTACTGCATATTCGCATGAAATAAACGTTGTTCTCCTTATCAGTTAATACCAAATCACGCTTTTAAGAACACAAACGCTCATAAAGTTCTGAAAGTCGCGATATAATCCGTATTCGGGGAGTTCATTATTAAGTGAAATATGGTGATTACAGTCGGCCTCTACCACTTACAACTTTTAAGTATTCATAATGAGAGGGGTTGTAAACAATTGGTTTTTGTTTAATTGGTTTTGGGAATGTTTTTACCGTGCCTATCTTTTAGCGAAAGAAGTAAAAAAAGTAAGGAAAGATAAAAAAAAATATTAACAAAAAATTCAAATAAACCAAATTTAATCTTACTCTAAACATAACGAACTTAAATAACGTATAAAAAAGTGATACTCGTAGTAAGATACAGAGACAGAGTGTGGTAACATGAGTCCGCTAAGGAAAAGCTCAGTATTTGTTGATGCTTAGTCTTACATGTTACTGATATAAAAATTATAGAAATATGGATGATATAAAATATATTTTTTAAATTGGTTTATAAGTTTGCATACCTTATCAAGTGCAAGAATAAAAACAAATCACTACAACCAGACGCTCATAACGTTAAAATTATTCTTTTGGTTTTTGGCACGAAACTGCTGTGTGTTGTGCCATACCAGTGTTCGTCATCATCGTGTTTCGTACTGGAAAAGGAAATTAGTTAGATGGCAGACTTGCATACTGACATAACATAGCAATGCACCAGCTATATCTTAGGTGTCTATAGATCTCTTGACAACAATGTAGCTTTTTCTTCTCTCTAATAGTAAAGTAAGTAGTAAGTAAGTAGAAAATAGTAACATTTACCGAAGGAGTTAGCAAAATAGAATAAACGTTAATTTATTTAGACACAATATGTATATTATATTATACATTATCTTGTCTTAACTATGAATATTAAATTTAAAAGTCAACCGACATCATCATGAGAAAATAAAATTTATATTATTTCTTAAAATTTCTCATGTTGCGCTTAACTTACAATAAATTTTATGAAATCTTTTTCTGACTATAATTAACAATACAAAAAAATAATTAGCAAAATTGGTCTATATGTTCAGGTGTGAAAGGATAACTAAGGAAAATGGAGATTTGTTTATATTTATATAAAATAGTAAAGCTGAATTATCAAAATTCGCTTACAAACAAAAGTATGTTGCCTATTTCCTTCTGGAGAGCAACCTTTTCTTTATTTGACCATACACTAAGCTGAAAAAATATATATTACATCGCTTAAATCACTGAAGTCGATACGAGGTATTGGATGGAAAGTTCTGCGTCTTAAACTTAATACAAAAAAGAAATAAAGTTAATTACCAATATGCTAAAAACGATTCAATGAGATTAAACATTGAAAAACAAACAACAAATGTTCAAGTACACTGTGTTCTATTATTTACATTTTCAAACAAACGAGTCTTCACTTACAAACAAGATGGCTTAATTTAACAATTAATGAGATAAGAAAATAAGGTTATAACTTTTTTTATTTTTATTGTGTCATTTTTGTTTTAAAAGATTTGGCAAACTATTAATAAGGCGGAACACAATGTACCTGATTGTTCCACAACCATAATATTTATTGGCTTTTGTAGTTAGCAATGTTTGTATGGCAATGTTTCTAGTATATACAGGCCGCTTAAAATCTTTTTGAAGTGTTAAATCAAAAAGTTGTTCTTTTAAAATGTTTATCTCAAATTTTGTATTTAATATGAATTTTTCAAACACTGTACTAAGTTGTAAATAAATACTATGATATGAAAGAGATAATAAACTTAATTCGTAGAATAAGCTGCGGACCATAAAAAAAGGTTTACAACCCCGGCGCAGCTAGATGCAAAACTTAAAGCACCGGCCTAGACTTATCTTTGTGAGACCAAATTTACTAATTTAGTCATACTTAAGTCCCATTTAAAGTAATTAGCTTTGCGGATTCGTGATATCAACTTTTATTTAAAATGCGACATGCCTAGAAAATAAAAAAGAGGAATTAGCCATCTAGGGACCGCATCGCATAGAAATAGACTAGAAACTAAAATTATTTCACTGGTACAGTCGGTCAGATTAGGTGTATGAATCCGCTTAAGATTCGTCAAGTTTGTAATCAAAATATTAGTTATTCCTGCTTGCATAACGTTTGTGCTCGCTATTGTCTATTCCGAATTGGAGAGAAAAAAATGTATAAAAACAATTCATGAATATTATTAGGTTAGACACATAGGGATCTACCATAAACTATTACCGCTTAAAACCTTACCGGTCAAAAGAAGAAACTCCCAGCAGTCAAACTGTTACTCGAGATTTTTTGAAATCAGATCATAGGTCAGCGATCAAGCACACGTGTCTTCTGATGATAAGAGATAGCCATGGTTTATAGGTATATCCGATGTTAGACCATAGATGTTACAGGCGCGACACTGTTATACAGCCGGGATGTAAAGCCTGCTACCCTGCTCCAAACCGGAAATTGATTGAGTTATTATGGCGGTAGAAATAGGTGAAGAGGTGGATTTCTACCCGGGGATGTTGCTGCAAAACGCACTACCATCGGTGGCCTTGTTAGTACCTACTGACCCATATTTTAACCAGTTCTCGACTTTTACGTGCGGCCACGCAGAGAGGCAAACGGTCTTTTCTACTCAGTTGACACGGACCAACGCGTGGAAATCTTTTTTTATGATATTGGTAGGCAATCAAGCAGACGGATTTCCTGATGGTAAGAAATTCACGCCGCCTAGAGGCACCAAAGTTGGCAAACGCACCATCGTTGCCAACCTGAGAGCGGGATGTTAGGCCTCGAGCAAAAGTAAGTTTACCGGCTACCTTACCCTCCAAACAGGCACACGTCATGACGTTATAGCGGCAGGAATAGGTAAGGCAGTGGTAACAATACGGATGAGTCGCTGCGACACTCTACCATCTGGTTTTATGTCACGGTGTTAGTGATGGTAAGCCTGTGCTCGCCTTTTACGAGCTGCCTGGTAGGAAGGCAGATGGTCTATTCTGCAAAGGAGTCCGGACCAACATGGGGCAATAAAGTTATTTTGTCCATGAATTTAGCAAACTTTATCTTAAACTTGAAACTAAGTATTACCATGGGACTAAGCCGATAAGGATTTGTCATTTAAACTTTCTTTCACGGTAACATGCATTTGGTAAAATATTATGAGTGTTAAATATTAATCTCCCAAGTTCAGATTGGAATGATCTGGAACTCTCTTTCGGTATGCTCCGTTTGCTTTTAATGGGTAATTTTATTAGGAACGTGATCATTGAAGCGAAGTACCTTGCAATTTATGAACTGTGATTCTAATATTTCACATACATATTAGGTTTGATGTTTATTTCCCATTTTTTTAGGGTTTTGTACCTGGAAAGGAAAATTGCAACTCTTGTTGAATCACTGTGGTGTCCGCGCCTCAGTCTGCAAAGACTTTTTTAACAGTCTTAGTGTTTTTCTCAGAAACTCTTGAAGGTATCAAACTGTTTATGTCAAATACGCATACCGTCCTTTGAAACTGTGAAAAAATTAAAGTTTTAAGCCACCGAAATCAAGAGATAAAGGCGCTAATAACGCAAATTTCTGCTAATTAAAAATAAAAAGGGCCTAACATATCGGCCTCAGGTTGGCAATGCACCATTACCACCTTTGGTGTCTCTAGGCGGCGAGAATTTCTTACCATCAGGAAAACTGCCTGCTTGTTTGCCTTCCAATATCAAAAAAAGTGTTTAACTCTTATATTTTTAAGTAGGTATATCAGTCGACATCTTCATCATTTCTGAAATGATAAAATCGCATTACTTCCTAATCTGGATTAAAAGAAGTCTCAAAAAAATTAAGTAAAATGCTATGTTTACATTTAGTATTTTTCTTATTTATTATTTTTTAAATTGAAAGACGTTTTTTTATGATTTACTGTGCTTAAAATATTAACAGTGTTATTAAAGATTTTTAGTAAATCGAAAAATATAATCTCTAACTAACGGAAAAAATTAAAAACCTTTTGTGATTAAAAGTTGCAGTTCCTATTCGTATTGGGAATCAAACCTAATATTGTCGGCAAAGTTAATACGTACTTTAACCCCTCGACAATCGAAGCATAATATATATACAATGCGAAAAGTATGATTCAAAGTATCGATACCATTAAAAGTATCGATAAAGTAGAATGAACATTGGACAAAAATAAACGGTTTTGGAGAGTATATCACGTCACTCGTCCAAATCATCGTATCAGGACGGGCGGACGGAGCTTGGACGTCCCTACATACGTGACCTGGGAGCATATTCTAACGCCGACTATAAATCGGCAACATTGTCCCCGAACCGGTGATCGAGACCTTTTCTTTATAGTCTAGGAACTGGTTGCGTTTTTAGTAATTAAATTAGCTGCTTTTATGACTGCAGGAAAAGATAAAGCCGATAAATAATTAAGCACAATGAAAATGCAAAAACGGACTATTTTATAATGCACTACAACACGATCGGGATCCTGAACTACCTTTTCAAAAAATATTTATCAAAATAGGTTCGTAATTGACCATGCAATAGAAAGTCGAATGAGATTGAGAGAGAAGAGAGAATGAGAAACTCTTATTTCTTAAAGTCAGTTAAAACGAAGGGCAAAAAAACTGAGTACATTGTTGTGTCAAGTTACGTCAAATGTTAAAAAAAATAAAAATAGACATTAATTTCTAGAAACAATTACTTATTTAATGGAAGATAATAAATTACAAAATGAAGGCAACAAAACGAAAGTAACGTATTGAATGACAAATATTCATTGAACCATATTTTAATTAACGTTAAAAATTCAAACATTTTAATTAGAAAACTTATATATATATATATAAATATTATATGGTACAATCTTATGGTATTGAGCGCGCTCACTGTAAAAATGTAAAACTACCACTGGATCCGAATTGTGGCCACTCTCAAAAGAGCTGACAGAAGCAACTTACTGGTTTTTTTTTTACAAATTTGATTATATAACAAAATTACTTCCAAACTTTTACATGTTTAACCAATTTGGAAAGAAGGAGGTTAAATGCTCGAATCGACTCTACTATAAACAGGGTTACTTTTAAAGGACCTGCCAAATTTTAATATAAGGGGGTAAAGGCTTAAGCCTTAAAAGGTAATGCATTTTAAATATTATTGCCAAATTGTAATACTAACTTTTATAAATATTAATTTCAAACAAACAAAAAAATCTCTACGTCAGTTTGTAAAAATGCTTCACTTGTTGTCACGCTATGTTGTACCTAGTACGAGTCATCACTGGCTGGTGATCAGCCTGCGAATGTGACTGCGGTCGGCGAGAAACAGTTTTATGCTTTCTTTACGTTACCTTGTATTTTGCGTCGGATGAACATTACTAAATGTTTTTTTCTTAATAGATCGAAAGTATCATCGATTCGAATCGTTTTTCCTCCAATAATTGACTAACCAATTTTTATAATTATTTTTTCATTTGAAAGAGTATATTTCCAATATGGTCCCATCCGCCAACTCCGGACGTGATGATGGAATTTTGGGACATCGAGGAAAACACTTAATTTTTGTTTACATAAATGAATTACTTATTGAAATTACTTAACTACTTATTAAATCGCAGTAGTATTTTTGCAATATTTATGTTATGATTATTTCCATTCGTCTTTAAAAGATATTCGCTGTCAGCGCTTAGACTATAAACAGTATGAGACTTTGCGTATACACGATTGAAGCACGACGGGTTCCAGTGTTTCTGGTGCAAAACGTGTCTATGTCATTATTGAAGAGTGTTATTGGTGTTATAAATAAAGCTCTTATGATATTGAGCTGATATTAAAATGATTTTTTGTTTTGTATTTTTCGGACGCGTCTCGGGAATTGGATTGTGATGTAGCACGACTACGTGGCTACGGTGCTACGAAGCTACGGCTATGTATTTTAAAGACGTTTTTTCTGGATTTCAAATATTCTATACCACGATGAGGTTTTGCCTAAGTGATAATTAACTACTACTAAAGACGTAACTGTTCAGTAATTATAATTAGAAGTGAATCGATATCATTTGATGAAACTTCATTCCGATGTCTGTTGAAGTACCGGAAAAAAAACATCCCTCAACCACACTTTTTATTACTTTGTTGTGTGTGGCCGCGATTCTGATCTGATGGTAGTTTAACCACAGTGTCAACGCACACAAGTACCACTTGTATTGCTCATGTGAATAAAGTTTTTTTCTGATTCTCTCATTTTAATTTTAAATTCTAAATTAGAATCATTAAATATCGCACTAGCGACGCTGTGTACTCAACGGACAGTTTGCTTCTTCTTGAAAGATTTTCAAATAAATCAATCAAACATGCTTGACATGAAGTTTGATTATCATAATTAAATTCGAAGAGATTATAAGATTTTAAGTGTGATATTAAATGTAATCCAATTTAAAGAAAAAGACAAACATATAGACCTGTAATCTCTCTCTCTCTCTCTCTCTCTCTCAAAACTCTGTCTCATAGCCTTGTCATGGTTTTGGTAATAAACGCGCTAACTTCTTTTACTCTGTGCTTGGTAAAGAAGCAGCTGGTCCAAGGTCATAAATAAATTTCATTTTAATACTAAAAGCGAATTTCTTTTGAAAACAATCTGCTTTTGTAATTTTGGACAAATAAGACCAGCAGGGCTATTTCGTATATTTTCAGTGATGACCACTGGGTAAAGTGTACATCAAGTAGTTGTCAAATGACGTGTTTTATATTTGCTTTCTCCATTGTATTTATTTTGGTTACAGAAGATTTTTTTCTTTACCCGGTGATCATCACTAAAAAGATACGGAATCAACCCCAGATTTGATATTTCAATGAAGTAGAAAAGATTTTTAAGTCAGTGACAGGTGAGAAAATAAAATGGACAAATGAATCTGACTTAGCACGTCACCGAGATTTTTATCTCGTAATTCATTAAGGTCCATACAAACCCATGGATATATCTTTCCCTAAGCCAAACGTTTTTCATTGTCGAAATCGTCTTTAAACTGTAATTAAGAAAACGGCATTGTTTTAATTTCTGCTTAAGTTTGAGGGTTCTTCTTATGACTCGATTTATTGGCATCATAATATCCGAGTTTCTAAAAATTTGTGAATGTATTAAGATCTTTATTTAGGATGATAAAGTGAAACGTAAAAATAATTAGTTGAATAGGGACAAAACTGAATTAAAAACATTTAAACTATGTGTTACGCATCTGACGAGCAAGTTGTATTTTTTAAAACCGACTTGGTAAAAAGATTTCATTATTAACATTCGTGTGTTGTGTCTGAACTTTTTATTTAAAAAAAGTAACTTCACGCCCATTTCCATGAAGAGTTAGGCAGAAGTACAAGTTACAACCCACGACTAGCCGAAGACACTTAATCCTCTCTCTCTCTCTCTCTCTCTCTGATAGGTGGCACGCCTTTCAATATTTTTTTTATTAGAAAACTGGAAAAACCAAATTTTCTTTTTGTTGTCCGACCCGTGATTCCAACCCGGGACCTCATGCAATCAAGTCCAACATGTGAACCGCTAGACCACAGAGGCTTTTTATTGATGTATGTATGTGTTTTCCGTTGGTCACATTCAAATTTTATGTTTGGAATGAATTTGGTGAATGGTGGTCTTAGTTAACAATGCAAATTTTTTCATTTTCTTAAATGACGTGATGAGAAAAATAAAAATGGTCTTTTTTGGTTTAAATACCTTTTGTAAATTAAATGTTAATTGATGTCTGTGAGTGCGACTATTATGTAGTACCACAATGTGATAGTAAACCAAAGGCCAACCGGGCCAACTAATCCTAAAAATAAAATAAATTAGCTACAACTGTACGACTAGGTAAGTCATTATCTAAACTTGTTAATTATCTATTAATGAAAATGAGTTGAGAGAAAAACTAAAAGACGTTTCGACATCACTCGCGGAGATCGGGGTCGTTTTCAGCAAAGGGGGAAGCGGGCAAAACTATAAATTGTCCTTTAATTACCCCCGGGCAGCGTCACATCATGGAGCCAGACAGTTTTATGACGATTTACGGCACATTTCGACGCGGGGACCGGCCCGCTTTGGGAATCCAACCTCCTGATCTATCTTGGCCTTCCCCGTCTGTCTAAAGAACTAATTTTATTGAAGGCGAAGGGGTTTCGGTGAGGGTTGCAATGGCTCATCTTATTCTGGTCGACGTACGTCACCTTTCACAGTGCTAGGGGGTTTTAAGGCTTCCAGTTCTTTATGGTAATGAAATCTGAGCAGGGTGATGTGCCGAGGTGATGCTTCTGAGAGTTTTTGTTGCGCCTCCCTTATTTATCGCACGTTTGAGGGCGGGTTGCGAAACTTCTCCAAATGTAATGTGTTCTTCGTTGTAGGTGGTTGATCATTGTGGAAAATTGCGTTTATCGATTTTAGGGAATAAGATTTTTTATGTTGTACACTTTTTGTCCCAGACGCTAGGTAAAAATCAATTTTCATTTATGTAAGTATACTTATTTTTAAATTAGGTGCTGTAAAGCGGTACCGTTAGATAATTTTGTAGAGTTAAAAGTAATAAGTATTTTCATGCGCATATCCAAGACAAGGTAAGTAGAAATACAACCAGGGTACCTTCTACTAGCTGAAGACCCTTAACCCCACAATGCGACCCATAGTACCCACAACTAGCTAAAGTCATAAAGTCCCACAATTCGAAGGGACAATCTTATCGCCAATCGGGTAAAT
Source organism: Calephelis nemesis (assembly GCA_002245505.1). NCBI lineage: Eukaryota > Metazoa > Arthropoda > Insecta > Lepidoptera > Riodinidae > Calephelis > Calephelis nemesis. Next base: position 653,447 of record NJDD01000726.1, read on the forward strand.
TTCCAATTGGCATGTTGTTTATTCATAAAATTTAAAATACACATTTTCTTTTTTCGTGGATCAAACCCGGTACTTCATGAAGACAAGTCCAACACCGTACCATTGCACTACAGAGACGATCAATATCCTAAAATAATATACGGAAATACATAGCATTACTTTTAAATTTAATAAACAAACGTTTAAGAAGTTACTTATTAAACAGAGTGTTTATTTAAAAAGCTGTTGGTCCCACCATGAGTTTAAGCGATCCGTTATTTAACGAGATGTTATATTTTAAACAATAAGTAAACATAACATTATATGTACACATCAGCTCTTTACTTTTACAACCCTCTTATCTAAACACAAAAATCATAAGCACCTTTTTATGAAAAAGATCTCAAATATACAAAACATTAATACGTGATTTCGTTACTTTTTATGTGATAGACTTCATAAAACCAAAACGTGACTATTCAAAAATAGTTATCGAATCTAACCGGCCAAGACTCATCCAAAAGCCATACAAAATCATCTCGTTAACAGCCAATTTCGTTTGCCGATACAGTTCGATTCAAACGAGAGTTTATAAGCTATAAACGCGCAAACAGACGTTTCGGCATTCCATAAAATCAAATCAACAGTTATCCCGTGAGCCTACATCACAATCAGACTTAATCGCGTATGTGACAAGTTGCCTCGTTCGTATCAACGACCAAACAACCTAGATCCCTGGATTTTGAAGTTATACCCTTCTCCCACCTTTATCCAATTACAAAGCGCGCGGGTGGGAAGCTCATATTTTTCTGGGTGTACGCTTAAACGCTTTGTACCTCTCCGCTCCCGATACCGCTTTGAGTGACGGACAAGCATGCATTCAAATTGGTTATTTTAAGTTCCCTCTTGAAATAAACACCGGCGTGGATTCCAGGATTTTCAACCAATTTACTAAGGAATTTGTTGTGTAACGTCTGTTTGTGGAGTTTGAATTTAGAAAAGAATGGAATGGTGTTTGTTTTAAATGTTGATTAATTTGTGAATGGTTTTACTGAATGTTTTTGTTGATTTTATTATGTCTCCCTTTTAAGAAAAATAGCAAAAACGTTGAAAGTAATGTAATTAAATTGCTTTTTATTTGATGATTAACACGATTAGAAACTACCTTTACGCCCATAGCTCTAAAGAGGTAAATAGGGCACTCATGACTAACTGAATGCACTAAGGTCCGTCATATAATAGGCGACAAGCCTTTCACATTATGGAACGCATATGCAATCTTCAAATATTTCCAGAATTTTTTTTTTGTTTCCCGACCCGGGGATTAAACCTAGGACATCACGAAGTCAAGTCCAACCCCAGACCGCTTGACAACAGAGGCAATACTTAATACTGTTTTCATAATTATTTGCTGCAAAATTTTTAAACGCCTGTGTGTTCTAGCGGTCCGGCGTCAGACTTGACCTCTTGAGGTCCCGGGTTCGATTCCCAGGACAGACAACAAAAATTTAGAAATTGTGGATTTTCAATTTTCTAATAAAAATAACCTTTCCAGTGAGTGGATATGGGCCCCGTTGGCGATAGGCTTGCCACCTATAATATTGTGGGACTTAATCTCTTCGGCTATGTTGTGGACCGTGCAATGGTTGCGCCTCTGCCTATCTCTTCGGGGATATGGACGTGAATTTACCATACTATACTAAAACATTAGAGTTTATCAGTGTTAAATCCAACTTCGGAAAATACTCGTTTATATTAATTTACTTATTTAATGTAATTGTTATTCAAACCTACCTACTTGTTATTAAAATGACAGTTTTTTTAGTATTCTAGAATTCAAAATAATTTTTAATATTCCTCAGGAGATTTTTTCAGATTTTAAATGAATGTAATCACGCTTTAATAGTTAGTGTAAGAATAACGTTAAGTATGTAGAATAGTGCAAGCTCCTTTATATATAAAAAAAACAATAAACCAAACTTTAAAAGCAAGTAGCTAAGAAAGTCTACGCTCGGAAAAGGAAATACTTTCTTGACCGCCTAAACTAGTATCTACAAGCACAGCTTAACAAATAAAAATCAATATTTTATTAAAACATTTCTTCTTTAAAATTTTCCTTATTCAAATTCAAAAGTTGTTTCAATTATTTTGCCACGTTCTAAACATCCCATCTGATTACTTTAAAAACACTAATAATAAAAATCAATTATCGTAAATAAAACCTCCTTGCCAAATGTAACTCAACACTAACCAGACCCTCTAATATCTGCAGTCGCTTCTGGATATATTGTCTGTGGTATGAAACAAATAAAGAGTAATATTACTTGATAGATGGCTATGTCCCCCTATAATGACTAGATGAACAATAAAAACAGGATCTTGTCAGTTTTTCGACGTTAAAACAGGATTTATGAGTTGGTGGTTCTAAATGTTGTTTTTATTACTTGTTTATCATGCTTTAATGTCTAACTTTAAATTGTTTTTTATAAAATATACAACCTTGCTTTGTTTAATACTTAAACTGAGAATTTTTAAATATTCGTTCTTATTCATTACATACAAAATTTTGAATAACTTCTGCTTTTTAAGCCTAATATAAATGTATAATGATAACATTAAAAAGTAAACCAAATGAAACTGAGATTAAGGTTAATAAAATAAAAAAAATGGCAGCGCTCGCCATGTATGACACTGAAGAATTCTCAGGTTAGAAAATGTTTAAATATTCAGATCCAAACAAAACAGTTTAAATGGTAGCTCAATATTTCTAAAGTCTTGTCGCTTTATATATTTCTAAAAAACAGCTTAAAATCATCCCGATACAGATGGGTTTGCTTAAAAACTCTCATGAAAATCGGCTCATCCGGTTGAAATGTATTGCAAGGACTGCAAAGAAACATTGTTTTGTTAAATAACTGTTTCAGGTTTTGGCAAAGGCATCGGCATCTGCTAATAGTCAAGCTAAAGTTACATCAAGTTACCCGATTTAACAAAACTGGGGCTAAATTAGTCATTAGTCGTCATAGAAAGTCATATCCAGATCTTAGATAAAGCAGTGGCGTCCACAGTCAAACTCATTTAGTGAGATTAGGCAGCAACGAGAAAATGCACGATAATTGGTATAGTAAGTATATCTTATTTGTGAATATTTCACTAGTCCACTTCAACTGAACAAAAGTGTACATAAAACAAACAAAATTGACTAATTTAAGTAAATATGTGTACGAAATTCAATAATTGCGGAAAACTGACATATTTTTTTCTATATCGTGCCAAAACTGAGGGTTTAGGCACGATTAGTTTAGTTGAGGCACGTCATGCCTCAACTAAACAACTTACTAATCACTATTTGGGGTTCAAAAAGTACCTTCTATACAATATTATAATAAACTCTCTGCAGTTTATTTATTAAATACAAATTTATTTACTTACTTTTACTGTATAGTAATATAATAAAATTCGCAATCAAAACCTCGGCTGTTCTTTATTAATCTTAATTACAGATAGATGGCGCTATAAGCGTAAAGATAACATAAAGCTTATGACAACTCAGCAATAACCCGTTGTTTTAAGCTTATTCCTGCTTTCAGAGAATAATATTACCCATATTAGGTGCATACGCGACGGCAATACTCGTACGGAGCAATTAGATATATAAATAAATTCGTTTTATAAGCGACAGATGGCAGTAATGTGGAAGCCATCTTTGCGCCATACCCATAGATCGGTGATCTAATTAGCAGTCAACATTTCCACTGTTTATTCTCGCTTAATTTTAATGATTTTGTGTTGTTATTGTTATTTTCAGAATATAAACATTAACATAATTTTCAGTTAATATTTCACACTACCCTCATCTCAAACATATGACATTACTACGACTCAAATTAAGAAAAATACATGTTTGTATTGCAAGGTTAAAATGAAAAATATTGTTTAGTACATAGGTCTTTTTAAACTTTAAGTTTTTTAACTGACTTTAATTAAGAAAAAGATGATATGTTTGTAAATTATTAAAAGTTTAGTAACTTCTATACTACCCTCATTTTTAGTATGGTACACCAATTTAATTTTTTTTCACAAATATGTTCACAGCTAAGCCATTTCATTTTCACATTAACATTTTCACGTAGTACTTTGTATACTTTTAACGTACTTTACATTTTGAGCTTTAATTACTAAAACGGACGTTAAAATATCGTGTAACCTAAAAAATAGTTAAGTACTCCATTTTTATTTAAGAAAATCTGATAAAAAGTAGAATCTTCGCTTCAAGTCAATCAATCCTTAGGGCAAAGTTTCCTTTACACCAATGAGGCAAAAATATTCATCTTGTTTTAGTATTATCCCTAATACAGGGAGACTGCCCATTTGAGTTTCAAATGTTGTTTTGTCAAGCGTTAATTAGGAAAGATGAACGAATTCGTAAATCGGAAACGGCAATAACAGTTCAAACAGACATTAGACCCTACACATTGGGCTCCTAATTTCCAATTAGCAAGCAGGTAGCGTAAAAAGACGCCATTACCGTTAGACAAGCGATTCCCGCCAAAAGGTCGGCCATCTTGTCCAGCCACGTGGTACGTTCGGATACTTTGGATAGCGCGCGTGCGAATTATTGTCTATTGTTGCATATGTGATGTTGTTTATGGAATTAATTTTGGTCATTGTGCTTTTGCTACCGTTTTCCGTTCTAGTGGGATGTTTATGACGTAATTTCCTTTCTGTCCTCGTTAAGACAATTTAGCTTGTTTATTTTTGATTATATTTCTGTAGTAGTTGCTGTTTTACGAGTTTGAAATTTAGTTTTTAACACTTGATCTAAAAACTAATCAACTATGTTGTTGAATAAATATTAAAGCTCGTACTGGAATCGATTACTAGAGATACTATTTTAGAGACCAAAGGGATCAAAGGAACGCTATATTGACCTAGGAGAGTGCATCTTGCAAGCCCCGAAGTACTTCGTATGTCGTAAACAAAGCTTTGGCTTAATTACTAGTCTTGTAGTTTCTGAGATAAACACTCAAAATAAAAGACAGGTCAAACAAACATACTCTACAATACTTAGTTTTTAAACTAGCATACAGCTCTCTTGATGATAATAAACACGTGGTTTAATGCTTTAATATACCGCTGTTAGGTCTTTCATATAAATTAAGCGGCTAATCAACGGCTAGAACAGAACAATGCTAAATACTGTCATAACGACGTCATTAATAGTTAAGACCTGTGTGATCAGTGGTAGCCTACCTGCCAAGTTATGGTACATCACTTGAACAAAGGTAGATTTTTTGGTCATTGAACCTATGCTCTGCTACACTGGAAACGTGGTTAATTACGAGTATAAACAGGAAACAGGGTTGTCCTCTGTTTCCGTGGAGAACCTGGTTATGTACTATATATCACATCTTACAAGAGTGAATGATAATATCTATTCAAACTACTGTTGTATGGGCATCGTCACCTCATCATTTTTTAACCGACTCCAAGAAAGGAAGAGGTTATCAATTCTACTGTATGTTTTTTTGTTTGTTACGCGATTACTAAGCTAACCGATTTTGATACAGAAAAATGATGCCGATTTTAATAGTTCTTTTTAGAAAGGCAAGTCATGATTTTTAGGAAACATTTGTTATTTTTCAAAAAAAAAGTTATCAAACCATGACGTGGCATCGAATTAAATAGTTGGAGTCAATTTTTACCGTTTTCCTGAACTTAATTATTATTTATTCCCTATTTACGTAGTTTCAACAATACGGGTTTAAGGCTATGACTTAAGGTCTAATGGATTAAAGGAAATGTCGGATTTAAAGGTTTTATTTTTGGCATTTCGACTACAAAAACTTTGACAAACTTTAACACAAGCTTTGAGTGTAAAACCAACAATAATCAAAGCCTACTAGATATATCTTCTGTAAAATTTTGGTAACTCTACATAATATATATCTCGTGTCAGTCCTTACATCCAAATGACACCATAATAAGGTCCCAATACAGTGATAAAGACACTTACATAAAATTAAAGGGGAAATAATTTTTAATTGTCAATGCCCAGGCGTTCTTAATAATGGATGGAGCGTCACGTTTGGTGTAATTAGAAAAGTTAGTAACATTTACCAAATGAAAATTAGTATTTTACTGCGTGAATCGTCGGGAACCTACTATTAAAGGTTTAACTGCCACCACAACAGCTACTATGACCGCGAAGTAATGTTTTAGTTAGCGGTTATAACTTAAGTAGGCCTTAGGCTTTGTTCGTGGAAAAACATTAACTCGAATTTCACGTGTATTAAAATTATTAAAATTTATTTGACGTTCTATTTTTTTGTGTTAAAATATGTATTAACCACACGGCTCTCCTGGTTTTTTTACTATATTAAAAGGCAAACAAGCAGACGGATTTCCTGATGGCAAGAAATTTAAACCGCTTAGACACACTAACTATCGTAATGGTGCGTTGCTAACCCGAGGCCCGGACGTTAGGCCCTGAGCAA
>NJDD01000726.1:660444-689343 GCA_002245505.1 Calephelis nemesis
ATAGCCCTGATGATGCTTGTATAGCGAAACCGATTGACTAAACCATAAAATTAAAAAAAAATATATATATATAATGGAAAGTACAAGTGTTTCTAAATAAATTGTATTAAATATATCTAAAGCCTAATGTAAGATTAACTTTGTCATAACTTTAACAGTCGAACTGTAAACGCCGCAAAATTAAAACTTAGTCAAATTGATGTTATTTTTATATTATACGCAATTGTTGAAATGCAGTGAAACTACGGTAAACTTGTTTCACTTTAAATATTATGTCATGTAAGTACTAAAAATGTAGGAAATCTGTCACTTTTTCTTTGTATTTCATCATAAGATCGTGAATTGGTAGCAAAAATATAACCACCACAATAGTACGTTTAATTTTTTTTCTTTCAAAAATGTCAGAGAAATCGATTAACTCGAACACACAAAAAGTTGGGATTCGACCATAATATAATCTCCTTTTTCTAAAGTAAACATCAATTAATTTTAAGATAAAGTTATCAAACATAATATTACTGATTTAATGTTAAAATTAATAGAGTCTTATAGTGTATCCAGCGAGGCGTATAAATAAATTAGAACTATTCTAAACTTTTGTGACGGCCATTTTGAAGGCGGTAGTCCAAGCTTGAATCGAAATGTTTTATTCTTTACGGCTGAGGTAATTGCATAGACCCTCGTCCATCCCTTGCTTTAAGCGACAATTTATTTAAACAATAACTACATTTGTATTATACAGGCTGTGTACATTTGAGTAAATATTTAAAAACTTGTTGGAGCGATTTTACTCAGGATAAAAAACTGTTTTGCCTTTTCATACGAGTATGAACTCGTTAAGTTATTGTATTAGAGCAATGGTGGGCAAATTTCGGCCCGCGGGCCGGATCCGGCCCTTGAGAGATTTTAATCTGTCCCACCGAGGGTTTTTTTAATTGAATAAATATGAATCTCCTTGAAAAAAATTAATGCTCGAAATGTTAAAAAAACAATTTGAGCAATAATTGAGATACTGAATCGATACTTCAAACATATATATTACGTATTTTATATGTTAAGACTTTATAAATAGATTTTATTTTAATAAACAATTGTAAAATAAAAAAAATGTCTTATGTTATCTTTATACAACGTTTTATAATCGTAATATTTACTACTATTTGTAGGTGTTTTAATAAACCGGCCCGCCTCAAGATTAATTATAATTTACTGGCCCGCCACTAGATTTTTTTCAACTTACCGGCCCGCGGTCAAAAGAATTTGCCCACCTTGTATTAGAAGATAACTTTTAGCTATCTCCGACTCCAAATGCGCTCGTCAAATATTCATATCCTTAAATTAAGAAAAAGTTTTATTGTTTTACGTATCACTTATAATTTATTTCATTTCATTCAATTGTATATATAAGACGGTAAAAACTTATTTTAAACATCTAAATATCTTAACAAAATTGTTGCGTTAATGGGATATTATTTTTTTATTAAAATTATAATGTATTTTCAAATTTGTTTTCATTTAATTTCATATGTAACTATGTAAATATAATCGTACACTTATATTGTTTCATGTTTTTCAACTTATTTTGCTCATTCGCTAACCGGTTTCACTTTTGTAGCTACTTCAGGGCTATTTTAAGTTACAACTTTAAAAAAATACAGCGAGGTAGACGTAACCTACTGGTTAATATAAGTACTCCAACCGACCGTAACTAGTAAACTGTTGTCTAATCAACTCTTTCTGTTGTAAAGCTGAAACCGGGTAGCTAATTTTGTTTGGAAGTGAAAGTGTGTTTTCTTGCAATACAAAATGTCATCTCCTGTTTTACCCCTTTAAGGTTGGATTTTTTAGAAATACTTGTTTAGCGAATGCTTACATCCTACAACTATCTGTGTGCCAGAATTGAGCTCAATTGGTCCAATAGACTAAGCTTTTCAGACAGAGATTTCACTCAGTCACTGTAGCCTTTTATTTTAATCAGAAAATGAGGAATATTGTAAGTTTTACATGTGTTTATGTGTGCGAGTTTCTACGTATATGTCTGTAGCATTAAAACTTTTGAAGGGATGGACCGCTTTCGAAGCCGATTTTTTTAAACTGTCGTATCGCAAATGGTTCTTAGAGCTACAAAATGTTTAATTTGAGTGCTAGATTAAGTTAAAAATGCAATTCTGATTTACAGATATAATAGTTAGACTAAGTATGTAAGCATTTCTTTAGAAAGTCGTTTACAGCTAGTTCAAATATAATATGCGAAAGGGTACCGTAATAGCTACTAGTGGTCGCCGGTTGTTCGAAAATCGACCATAACAAAATTTAATATCTTGTTGATAATAACGCCATCTTCATTTCTCAAGACCAACTACTTTATTTCCAAACTTTTTAGTGCGCCATCTGTGATCTTTTATTGTTATAATCAATATATTTTTTGTGTGTGTCTGATGCATGGTAGTCTTTATTAGCATTATTATTGAAAAATATTAGCGTTCTACATTTCTCCTACACATTAACTAAGTACAAGTGTGCCAAATTTTATGCTACTTTGTTCGTGAAATTTTTGTAAAAAGCGGTGCAAAGTTTTGGCATCACTTATTAATATATAGATAAGACCTAAAGCCAAAGAGAGTAAATAATACAAAAAATGTCTTCACGTCAATATTCTGAAGATATAACAATAGAAAAAATACAATCTAAAATGATCTGTCATTTCAGCTAGTAAATGGGTAAATAATCAATTAAAATTTTAATATTCAGAGCATCCTGTACCGACTGACATAAAATTAAATTTATTTGACAAACTATTGTTTAAAATTCAAATTGTACGTGCGGAATCTTGGTTTGGATTAATTTTATTGACCTGCCCAAACGGGGAACAAGGGTCAGTGTGAAACCATACGTGATGTAAGGGCCCCGTTAATGGGTTTAATAAAGGTACGAGATACGTCGCTTTGTATTTATGATTTTATTTCGATATATTTGATTAAAATTCTAATGTCCTCATAGTTGGACTTGTTTAACATATAACATTATGTTATGTTTTGTGTTATGTACATACATTATTTATGTATATGTTGTTATTTTAAAACGTTTTGTTTCATTACTGTTTACATGTTTGTATAATTGTACATTATACATAATGTACCCTCTGTAGCATACTATTGGACTTGACTTATGAATATAATTTATCAATTTCCTAATAAAAATAACTTTCCCCGTGGGCGCGAGTCTGTTTGGTGATAGGTTTGCAACTATCACATTGTGGAACTTGGTTTCTTCGGCCAGTCGCTGATGTGCTGGTTGAATATATACCTACCTCTTTTGAGATACGGGCGTGAAGATATTTAATTCCTTATATTTTGTTTTAATGTATTATGTTTTTTACTGTTAATAAACTATTATATTTATGACGCATTATACGCAACTATTATATTATACGCAGAAATATCCACCGGACCTCGCTACATTAAGTTTGTATATTTTGCAATATGCAGACCTTTGGACTTGTCTGTGAACATACCCGCGGGCATGCCTGTCTGAATAATTTCATGTTGAATATTACATTATTTATAGTAGATTTATAACTGGACGACTTTGGTCCTGCTCACCCCTAGGAATAAATCTACCAATCGAAAAAATCCAAATCAAGCAACAATTGATGAAAAATGAATATTCATACAGCATGTTACACGTTTAGTCGATAAATAATCGTAGTGGGCGAGCCTTCGACAAAATCGATGCACCAGTTCTTGAGTTACGATCGTACACACGGACATAAATATAACCGTAACTCAAACGGGCCGTTCCGTCCACCTGTTACGGTTAATCGATGCCCGTTAACGTTAACAAGGGATGTTGTGATACATTTTACTACCGCTGTCTTCTTTACCCTAAGACAAATTTTAGTTTATGGTTACTGAAGCTAAGGAAATACGCCTAATGAAAACATTCTAATGAAAAAGTGATACTTAAATGATATATCCACGTACTTGTACTTTTCCCCAAATATCAGTCAGACTAGATAATAGATTTTATACTACAAGTTATCGAGATAAATACTACTGTATTCTGATTATACTGATTCCCGACGGGGGCAGGCATTTGTGTGATGAACATTTAGATGTCTGCATTTCTGGGTCTGGGTGTTTATTAAATTTATTCTGGTATCTATTTAAGTATTTCTATGTATTAGTATCGTTGACTAATACCCATAACACAAGCATATAACTTGCTTACTTTGGGGTTAGATTCAATTTGTGTGATTTGTCCAAGGGGTATTTATTTATTATTATTATTAATTATTTACATTTATCCGTATGTAACTACTAACAACACTTTTAGATCCTTCACTTATGCCTATGACCTGCATCGGAAAACTTAAAAGGCTACTACGAAACACAGAACATAAAAATACTCAAAAACCTTTTCCTCGAGGTCGGAACAAAATATCTAATCACATCAAACATCAGGCGTAATACCCCGCTTATTAAAACTGTACAAACAACACAATCGCAAAACCGGTGTCCGCACGTCCAGATCAAACATATTTTCAATTCTCATCATAAAAGTGGAATCGTTACGACGTCCCTAATAAAACCGCTCGCAATATTCGCTGGACTCGCAGCAATATCATAATGAACACCATGTATACACGAGGGCCATTTAATCTCACACCTGTATCACCCTGTAGATGGTAAAACAAGTTAGAAGAATTAGCGAGTTCTGCTTCTTTAAAAACATTAGCTAACATTTTTCCAAGAAGCTGTCTTGGCTCTGAAAAAAAAAGTGATAGAATGTGATAGAAGCTGTCTTGGCTCTGAATTTTTCAAAATCACTGTTAAAATTGTTGCAATTCCACTTAAAGTGTCATATTCTGAATATCAAGTGTTAGGTACTGTTATTTTGACGTAGGTATATGAGGCAGACATTTGTACATGCATTTTTGTTATTAAAAAACACACCAAACCACTTTAAACGTGAAAGATATTAGTGAATCATTATCTTCCTGAAGTATTATGAGTGCATCTATTCAAAGCAAAATACAAAAGTAACGAGTATTGTTCCAATGGTACGGAAAGACAAAACGATGGTAAATGTAAAGTAAATTAGTGCAAATTACTTTTTCGTGAAATAATAAGTTTTTCGGGGGCTTAAAGCCAATATTCTAAAGAATTTCCTGATGGTAAAAGTAACGGGACGAGGAAACGTGATGAACATACATCTGATCACATAAACAAACAAATCTAAATAGTACTGATGAATGTATTTTAATTATTGCCCATAAGACGTTAAGTGAAATACTTAATGTGAAAATGAAATACTTAGTGGGGACCAGTGTAAAATATTGTAGAAATAATAAAATTGTGTCACTTACAGTATAATTTGATTATTACCGCCATGTTCTGTAAAAATGTTTTATTGTAAGAAATACTCGTACATGTTCTCTATTTATAGGCTGGCAATGAAGTGATGTTAAAAAAGTAAATTTACAGCGTCCCAACCATTCAAATTAGCACCCGACAGCTGCGTGCAAATTCGGCGTCATATACCAATTTATTTTCAAATAGCTTTTCAAGTATCAAATCGCTGCCGCTTCAACTTTAAGCCAATCAATAGGAGTTGTTCGCTAAACGGCCGGCTGTTAGCATGTCCTAAACAAATACGTCCACCCATTTGCGTGAGGGAGTTTAGGCACATTAAAACATTGTTTAGGTGTCTAACACATGTCATTAGGACAAACTGCTGATCCCGAATCACCTGACGGTTTTTTTTTAAATCACGCTTGATTGTATTTTTTTATTATTTCCATCCTTTGTAATTATTATTTTCTTACAATGCACTAAACTCCATTTCAAATTGTAATCCTCGACCTTGGCATTTACCTTGCAATATTTCAATTATTTTATTCTTTAAAAACTTAGCCAACCGGTTTCACTTTTTACAGCATCATCAGGGCTTTGAAACTAAAGATAAATAGTTAATAGTAAATTAAAATAATAGTTTCAAAGCCCTGATGATGCTGTAAAAATTGAAACCGGTTAGCTAGAAAGTAACAGAAAGTGTTAAATAAAGTATATAGTGGATAAGTACAATTAATAATAAGTGTTAAATAAAGTATATAGTGATTAACTCCAAAAAACGAGTATATAGAATGGAATTCCACCAAGTGCCGACGACAGTAAGTATTGATTCTTCTTTCAATGCACTTTCAAGAAAAATAAATGTGTCTTTTGACCTTCACTTTACAATAACATAGACCTGAAAATGCTACAAAAACGAATCTTTACATATTAAAAAACTTTATAAATTAACAAAAGCATAGCAGTCATCTAACATAAGGCGAGCGTTGATTTTTGTCACTCATATCAGAACCTTCCCTGGGGAAGACCAAAATGAGCGCTTAATCTAAGCGAGGGGTAGTAAAGGCGCAAAAATTTCAAGTGTATTCTAAAAATACAGATTATACCACGTAGGAGCATGTATTAAAATTCGCTTAGCGACAATCTCGTTCTACGTTTTGCGTTTTACAAAGGCTAAAACTGGCTTTAATTAACATCATGGTGTTTATTATCGTATAGTCGTAGGGTACCTAGTAGACTTTTGTTAAGACTTGCCCAAATATCATCGGTGCTCACCATTTTTGTGTTCACCATGTACCTTACATAACTACGTTAAACGTTTAAAATTTAAGTTGTTACCAACTTTCCCGCATATAAGCTACTAGTATCATCATGATCACCATAATCATTTAATCCGTCTGTTTCTTGTCCTTTATATAATACTAGTTCCCTGTAACGTTGTGTGCGTAGTCCCACAGGAACATTGTTTCGGAATTAAAACTATCCTATGTATTAACCCAAGTCTCTCTATGTATCTGCCAAATTTCTTGAAAAACGGTTGAGCAGTTTTTGTGTGAAGGAGTAACAAATAAACAAACATACAAACTTTCACATTTATAATATTAGTAGAATAAATAAAACTCTAATGATAATTTAAACTAATTGCAATGAATATCTCGCCAGACCTATCTTTGACCCTAAGTTCAATGACAGCTAAAGCACGTTCTTTACTTTGTACAATACACTGAAACCCCTATCTTGTCTAAGCAGTATAACTTTCCCGCCAATTGCAATCATCTAATGTCAATGTCTGTCGTTGAAATTAAAAGTTTGAGTCGCCTGGAGCGTTCGTCGTCGCCGGCCACTAGAGGAATATTATAATGACGACAGATTTTGTTATTAACTAACGCTATTATATTTAAGGGCTTTAAAAAATCATTATTTCGATTCTATAGTGCAATCCTTATATGCATATGAAAACTTTTACTACATGAAACCATTTTGATGTATTTTCTAATTAAAACTGCTAAAAAGCTACTTCTTTTATTATTATTACTTTCCTCGAATTGGTGCGGGTGTGAAATGTGAATAGACAAACTCCCCCTCTACCAGGCAGCTTGCAAAATGCGAGCAAAGTTTAAACAAGACCACTGATGAGTAGGAATACACCGCCTTATGGCTGGCATAATGACTCTGTCATGTTCAAGTCCGCAGGGTAGCCGGTAGATTTGCACAATTGACCTAACCTCCCAGCCACTAGACAGCGGGGCACTTATACCATATATGGTGTCTATAGGCAACGCTTGTCTCTTACCATCAGAAGACCCGTGTATTTGCTGATAACTCATAAAGAAAAGCATGTAAAAATGCGCATTCAAATGACATTTGAATTATTCTAATGAGTAAACTAGCTATATAATATGTTCTCAATATGCATAACCTACTAATACATTGACGATGGTCCCATTTCAATGAAATATAAAGAAAAAAAGAATATGAAATATAATTTTGTTAAAAAAAATGTTTTGGACAAATCTATTGATCTGTAATCAAACCTTCAATAAATACTAAGATTTGATGATTGTTTTTTTTAATTTAGTACATTTACACAAAGCTGACACTCTTCTATAAATAGTTAAAACCTGATAGTTAGTAGGTTATTAAATTTAAATTCAAGTTGCAAAGTTATTGGTGCTAAAACTATAAGTTACATAAGAACTACGGCGTAGCCACAATATATATATGACGTAGCGGAGACTTGGCTACGGAGGCTACAGTACCAATTCTTTTTGGTCAAGAAAACAGAAACTCCAACTTTTCTATGATAAATCATTATCCGCGGCTTCCCTTAATTTTTCTAACATTTTTTCAATACTTAAATTAGTGTGAGTCAAATGATGTAATTTGAGTTATACAGATAATTTGATTTGTGTATGGCGTCGAGTAATGGTGTATGGTAAATAAAAAATTGTGCATCCAGCCGTTAGGGCGTTAGTCATCAATAAAGTCATATTATATATCCGTCTTAAGCCGACGAATGCTCTAACCAATTGAGCTACTGAGGATTCAAGTCCCATGGCGAAATTTTTTATATCATAGCAGTCTTTGATAACTGATTTCCTAATAGCTAGATGCACAAATTTTTATGTACCATACATGACGTCCTGCATTTTTTTATAACTCAAATTATAAAGTTCAACCTTTTTCCGTTGGAGTAACGCACACCTTAAAGTACCGTCATTAGTTAAGCCGTTTTAAACAGAACCTCTCAAACTATATATAAAAATGAAACCCGTTATCCTTGGTCACGGCATCAAGCGTGAATGGCTGGACCGATTTCACTAATTCTTTTTTTGTTGTATTTGTTATTATTAGGAGAAAGTTCTTACGGAAAAAAAATATTAAGAAAATCTCTCAGAAATATTGAAAAATATACATTTAATTTTGCATACTTTATAAAACGCGCGTAACGAATGTCAATGTCATAAACAGCCATAGACTATATTGAAAGAGCATCGTTTGTTCGGAAACGTGGTTACTTAATTAAATTCGAGCATCATTTGTTCGAAAATGTAATAATATTTTAATTTTTTCCATACAAACTGAACGGGCGGTACGAAGTTCGCCGGGACAGCTAGTAGAAATATAAATCGAATGTTATGGAATCATTTTGTGTATAAAAAACAAACTTTCAGACTTTAATGTAATGATTTAATGATTATTAGATAAATCGCAACTCAACTTTTACGGCATATAAATCAGTGCTTCTATCTATACTAATTACATAAATGAGAAAGCCTATCTGTTACGCTTTCATGGGTAAACCGTTGAACCGATTCCAATGAAATTTGATGTGTATATAGCCAAAAACCTAAGTTCAAACATATGCTACTCTGTTTTAAAAATCAACACCTAAAGAACTATAATAGGGGATGTCAGTTTGAATATTCTATGCTGACAAAGTCACGTGTAGCCAAATAGTATTACTACCAAAAAGCTAGCCCACTAATGTTATTTCCCGTGTCGGTCCAGCCTCCTTTGCAGAATAGACAATCTACCTTCCTACCAGGCAGCTCGTTAAAGGCAAGCATAGACTTACCGTCACTAACACCATATCACCTGACTAGGTGGTAGAGTTTTGGAGCAACTTGCCTGGATTGGTAACACCAACTTAGTCGCAAGTACATTATTGGAACACTTTAAACTTTTCTCCGTGTTTCTCCTTAGTGTAAAAAAGACCATATGTCGTACTGCCTTGCAGTTCGTAAGAGGCGAACGAAACGAAACGAAACGGGTCATTACCAACTAGACAACTGCTGGTAAAGTGCTGTGCAGCAACTTACCTAAGAAACTCCCGTCGCCTAGAAACACCAAAGGTGGTAATGGTGCGTTGCCAACCAGAGGCCGGGATGTTAGGCCTCGAGCAAAAGTAAGTTTATCGACTACCTTACCCTCCGAACCGGAACACGTCATGACGTTATGGCGGCAGGCATAGGTATGGCGGTGGTACCAATCCGGGTGAGTCGCTGCGAAACTCTACCACCTAGTCAGTTGTCACGGTGTTAGTGACGGGAAGCCTATGCTCGCCTTTTACGAGATGCCTGGCACAGGAAGGCAGATGGACGGCGATGCAACTACAACATCAATGTTACACATGCATCTATAAGCTGCGGTTATCTGTTACCATCAGAGGAGCCGCTTACTTGTTCGCTGTTTTTGCCATAAAAATAAAAAAAAACTTTTTTCTCGTGTATAAGCACTATGTTCTCATGGTTGTAAGAAACAATCGCCCATACTTACGACTTACAGATATTTTAAATGAAACAATGTCCTATAGGTAGTGTGTCAGGCCACAGGTTAAGCAAGTCTACCATTACTATAACCTTCGAACTAGAACTCGATATTTTCAAATACTGTCAAGGTGGCGGTGGGTCCTCAGCCGTACTAGTATTTACTAGCAGTCTATTACTGGTGTTTATGTTGGTAATAACCCATTTAACCTATGCTCGCCCTTTATAGGCACCTAGGTAGAAAGGCAGGCACTCTATTGTTTAACAAGAGACAGCAAATAACACACAGAGACGATAAATACCTATTACTAACTAGGTTCACTAATATTTGAACCTGTTACAAAACGCTTTCCATTCGAGTTGTCTCAAGCCAAAAAATTAAACCCATGATTGAAGTCTGTAAATAAAGCTGTCGTAACTTTTTGTGTTAACGTAACAAAGACGTCGGGAGAAACAGTTATTCTTTCTTGTTTTTGTACAGTTGTGTCGTCTCATATGTGTAGCTATGAAATGGGCGATTTCATGAAATCATTGTATAAGATTAATTCTCTAACGTAAGTTCCATAAGCTCGAACTGATTTTAGTATTTCATAAAAGTGTATAGCAATAAAACTAAGAGCATTATGATAAAACAAAAGAGGTGGTATCAACCGCTTAAGTAAAAACAATCAACGATATAGGGTCAATTCTGTTGAAGAGTCCCTGCAGAATTTTAAACTACTTTTTAATAAAAATGAGTGTTACTTGGCAAAATTATGCAGTACAGCCATATTTGCCTGTACGGCCTGAAATATTACTTTTGAAACTCCTTAAGCTTCTTTATTGAAAAATGATACTGCTCTATCAGTGATAAATTACAGATATTTGTGAATTCAAAATAAAAAATCACAGCTTATTTGCGTTAGTTTTCAGCATGTAAGTTTTTTCTTATTGGAAAATATTAGTGATGAAAACCTTTAGTTAGGTGTTACTTCATTGTCTTTTTAGAGAATGATAGCTTATGATAATTGGCAGTTAATAAAAAAAAACAAGAAAAGGAAAAACTGACCAACTGGACATATTATATCAAGCAAACAACACATTTCATACATCGTACATTTAATACTAGCTGTTTTGTTTACCCATTCAAAATATCAAGAATAAAATAAACGGAAGTTGTATAAATATATATGTAATTATTATAAACATATATGGACGTGATTTTGTATGTTAACGAAATTCAGTTCTACGCTAATCTGCAAGCAACAACTAGATAATATACTATACTATACTACATTATAGTACACTACATTGTCTAAACGTCATTAATTATTTTCAAACAAGAAATGTTTCTTTATAAATAAATTAAATAAATTAGATCGCAGTTTTCGTGGCGATATCTTAATAAAAGTGCCCCGTATTGGGCTCCATCAAACTGTAGAAGCGCCCTGGAGAAATCAGCCGCGTCGATATGTGCCTTGGCTAATGAGCCAGTCTGTACACGGCCTTATATGTGAGACATGACACAAAGTTTATGTGTTCTTATACTATTCTATTTTGGAGCAAGGATGCGATGACCCCATTGTGTAATGAGTCAGGCCTATTTTGCAATATAGGTCTCATAAAATGTAATAAGTATTCTCACACACTGTATTTTGACTAAGGAATTAAACAACCCCATGAGCTAGAGGAAAAACGTAGTTGAACTTTTTTATTAGTACAGTCAAAGTAATTTTTTATAGGTTTCACTCACTCACTCACTGAATTAAAAATAGTAGTAGTAGTAGTGGTAGTGTTAGTAGTAGGTTTAATAAGGCAATGGTAGACGCCAGGTGTCAGTTTAGGTGGGATTAACAAACCAACGCTCGTCTCTTAGCTGCTTGTTTGAAAAACAGCAGTCCTAGATTGTTCAAAGAAGCCACGTGTCATTTTCAAAGTGATTCTTTTCACTTCTCTTTATTTTAGCTTTGTTATATTTGTTTCTCGCTTACCTTAATATTTATGCATACCGTTTGACAACTGGCAACCATAAAACATGTACCTCTTTTTCTACGTCGACGCGATCCTATTTTTTGTGTTTCTCGTATATTATCTACAACAAGAATTCTAAAAAATATTTTTCAGGTTATATTTCGAATGTGTATAAAATATAGCACTGTTTTTCTTCTTTTGAATTAGCAGCCACAAATGAACTACAAATGCTAGTATTGAAAGGAAGTAATGTATGTAATAAAATATTCTTACAATAAAGTTTTACATTAAATGCCTAATAATTATTATTATTTTCAGTTACGCCAGTACCATAGTATAAGCTACTATAACATTACAGTTTTAGGTCATCCATTGGTAATTTTTTGGCATAATAGTAACACAACAATAAGTAACCATATAATTGTACTTTTAAATAAATACATAAATATATTATATAAAATGGAAGATAAAACAATAAAACTTTATATGTAATACGCTCAGATTTAAAGTAAAGGTTAAAAAAACTGCTACGTCAATGCTACGCCGTAACCGTTTGGAACAGAGCTCTCTGATTGGTCTCGACTTTCAACGATCACGATACACACATACGGAGAAGGAGGGTGCATTTGCACAAAGGTACAGAAATATGTGGCCGGTGCTAAACATTAACGATTATAGTCGCCAAGTCACGTCTAATTGCAAGTGTGGATCGGTTTATTCGAGAATACTCCATGAAACTACAAAGTTTTCTAAACAGTAACCTATATGCTATAAATACTTGTTTTGTCTGGTCTGTTTTACATTAGCTATGATTGCATTAGTATTAAATGATTTATTCATATTTGCTTAATTAAATAGAAAATATTTTCTATTTTTATTATGTTAGGATATTGTTTGTGTTTTTTTGCTACTAACAAATAGTTAACTTAGAGCCTTGAAATTAAACTGAGTTCCTAAATTAGTTCTCTATTTTTTATAACTTAATTAATGATAACAGTATCGTATAATGCAGAAGTGTTTCGTATCACAGTTGAACCTGGTCATTAGTAAGTATAGCTTAAACTTAGAGCCCTGAAATTAAACTGAGTTCATAAATTAGTTCTCTATTTTTTTAACTTAATTAATGACAGTATCAGATAATGCACAAGTGATTCGTATCGCAGTTGAACCTGAGTTATTAGTAAGATCAAAATATTGATGAAAAATTCTTATAACTCAGCACATGACAACAGGTACAACAAAACGACATCTCACTAGTAGAATATTAAGTTTTTATTGTTTTTCTTATAATTATTTAAAAGGTCTAGGGTAGTTGACATTATTATAGGGTAATGCTGTACTCGATATAAATCTAACTAAGAAGACCTATAAATAGAATTTAAATAAAAATATGTTGTTGATTAGCACTAAATGCATAACGCCATTCCAACTAATTGTAAGCGCACGTTATCGCGAGACAAACGCGTTGGTGCTGCAACGCATAACCATTACCACTTTTTGGTTTCGAGAAATTAGCGCCTTTTTGCATAGTCTCGTCCCCATGCGGCGATAGCGAGTTTTGTGCCAGTAACTGTAGAGTTTGTTCTGTAATTCTTTTGGAATGGGTACTTCTATTTGGTATTAGAAGATTGATTAAAATAGGAAATGTTCTTTTGCCTTTTTAAGTTGGCGCTGGTCTGCAAACGTACTCCTAATCCTTACACTTAAATGTCTACATACCTACGTACCTAACGAAAATAATTTATTTAAGTAATATCTTATTTAAGTAAAATACTTAACTGTAGTAATTTATTTGTAAACATGAAACAAAATTTATGTACCTATTTTTTTACAAACTACACAATTTAAAAAAATTGTTTAAGTTTTACCTTATTACAACAATAAGTAATAAAGTATTTTGATTAATAGACAATTTCTTTTGGTGTAGAAACTTCCCATTAAGCAAACGCAAATTATGTCTAATCTTTAATGATATATAGATACATAACCTTCAACTATAAGACCAAAAATTTTAGTTGTTTTTTGTTACAGATGTTAAAATTCACAAGCTGTAACAAACTAGCTCTAATTATTATTTAAATACCATGACGCTATTTCATATCCTCTTTTCTAAAAATAGCTAATGACTCAGATTCGGGTCTCACATACATTTTATCAACACCCCACTGATAGTTGCGGGTTTATAACTCTAAAAACCACGCCTCGCCTCTGCGGTTTTACGATTACCCAGTATTGAATTCGATTTCATGAGTTCCTGGGTTCAATCCTTGGGTCAGTTAACATAGAAATGTGCTTTTATTTACTTTTAAAATAAAACAACATTATCCGGCATAAGAAATGTGCCTACATTGTGTCTGATTAGTCGTGAGTGCCTTGGTTGGAACTCTGGAAATACGGGCGTGAAAAGACACTATTTTTAAATGATTATTATTTAAAATATATTTCTTGAAGTAATTTTAGGTACTATGTGTACCTAAAATTAGTTGGACAAACGCCTTCTAACTCCTATTAAGGTAACATACAGTACTTTGAAAGTTAGATAGATTAGCATTTTCTTGTGTCAACGGGAGACAAGATGGCGTATTAGATCTGCGATCAGCCATCAGTTAATCTGTTTAATTAACATTCCGCACCTCGCCGTCAAGACGCTCCAGTTAAACTGATATTAGGCTCTTATTGACAGGTGGCTCGGTCTGGTAAAGTGATTGGGATTTTACAACTTGGAAAAAAGTGTTTTCGTCGCCTCATGTTTCAAAATTAAATCAATATTATAAGAAAACTAGCTATTACTTGCGGCTTCGCCCGGGTTTTCACAGGAACCCTTTGTGGAACAATTTTTAAAAAAAAGATATAACTTACGCTATCATAATAATATATTTTTTATCGTAAGATTCAGCTTTTTTGCTTTGGGACCTACCGTCATCTTGCTTATTCCTTCTACAATAATATTACTAGTAATAATAATAAATTTTCATGGACAAATTGTTTTAACCCCAAAGTCAGCAAATTATATGCTCGTGATAAGGGGTTAGTTAACGATGCTAATACATAGAATAGATAGAAATACTTTAAAAGCATTCAGACCCGGAAACACAGACAATATGTATGTTCATTACACAAATGTCCGCCCTTTTAGGCAGGAATGGGTAAGGCGATGTTACCAATCCGGGCGAGTCACTGCGAAACACTACTACCGTGTCCAGATGTCACGGTATTAGTGACTTACCGTCACGCGGCCTACGTCCACCTTTTACGAGCTGCTTGGCAGGTAGGCAAATGGTCTATTCTGCAAAGGAGCCCGGACCAACACGGGGAATGAAAAGGGGGGTTTGACTTAGACGCCTTCACATCTTCTAAAAATACGTACTCTCTCCAAACATCTCTTATTGCCAAGTCGGTTTATCATATTACCTCACGCCGAGCCAACGCTCCTTGTGCCACGAGACGAACATTCGACAGCCAGAGCACCCGATCGACACTGGAATCTGTTTCATTATTATTTAATCAACGAATATGGGTGCACATCAAAACTTAGAAGAAGTTAGAAAAAAATTACAAGTATCTTCACGCCCATATCCCCAAAGGAGTGGGCAGAGGCACAACCAGGGCACCCACGACTAGCAGAAGACACTAAGTCCCACAATGTGATAGGTGGCAAGCCTACCGCCAACCGGGCACATTTCCAGTCTCGACCAACATTTTTTTATTAGAAAATTGGAAAAATCCAATTTTCTTTTTGTTGGCCGACCCGGGATTCGAACCCGGGACCTCATGCAGCCAAGTCCAACACCCGGACCGGACAAAAAATTACAAAAAAACAAGCATATTTATTTGGTGAGGTGATGGTCACTTAGGTAGGGTTGTCACATAGGGATATGACAATTTGTATTGTTTCCCGAGCTCTAACTTTAATCGTGATCTGATTGCGGTGGTGGGCGGTGGGATCGTTCGTTAGGCTTGTTGCATTCTATGGCATTTGGAAGACTTCTTCTTCTTCTTCTCGCTACAACAGCAATATAAAGGCTTGTTCTACATTTATCAGAAACGATAATATAATAATTCAACCAAGGGCTGCCGGTGGAAAGTAAGTAAGTAAAGTAAGTAGTATTGACTTTAGTACTTGATAATTAAATGTGTATTACCTCACTAATTTATGATTTTCTAGTGCTATTAAAACAAAACGCAATCTCAAAATAAAATTACAATTCACAAATTGCATGTACTATTTGCATTAAATTATTTTCAAAAAACAAAGTTTTATCAATGACTTAAAAAAAGGATGAAATGCTTATATGAAGTATTTTGTACTAATTAAAAACGTCACTAAAAACCGACCGGCTGTATCATTACAAATTTATTAGTTAATATTGATTAGCTATTATAGTGCTTTAACGCAACACCATTTTCAATTCAAATGAAAGCTTAAAAATAACTCTACAAACACGTTCATAACTTTTAGACATAATAAAGTTATTGTATGTTATAAGGAAACTAGAACTCTACTTACTGGTGGAAAAAAATACAAAATTAATAAGCATTATGCTGTGTTGCCAGACGACTAAGCCTTATGTCTACAGAAATTTACCGAATACCTTACCATTTAAACTGGTTTAGGACAGAAGTGAATAACAGGCAAAGGGGACGTCACATCTCAAGGATAAACCAATCTCAATTCCCGTAAACAGTGAGACGGATTTTTCTTATATAACAGAAAAATATTCTCCTGAAGGAACAGAGAATTGAATTTTGGTTCATAATTTAAAAGTAGTGCACTCACTTAGGTCGAATGGGGCTAGCTTCTTGCTTGTATTAATGTGGCCAATTTGTAAGAAGGCGCGATCTCGTTTATCTCGTACAATAATTTCAAGATTATAAAAACTTAAACCTTATTCATTGATAATAGAAATTATATTTGCTTAAACTGAATTTCAGCTACGTTTCGTAGGTTTGTGTTAATTTGCAACACTAATTCGTATTTAATTAAACAAAGAACGAGAGTTACCCCATCAATACCCGAAACAGCAATCGCTAGTTTAACTTTAGACGAAATATTTTATAAATAGGTATTATTAATATTCTTTTATTTTTCATTTATTTTTATGATATTGGAATATAAAGAAGCGACGGATTTCCTGACGATAAGAAATTCACGCCGCTTAGTGGTAATGATGAGTTGCCAGCCTGAGACCGGGATGTTGGGCCTCGAGCAAAAATAAGTTTGCTACCTTATCCTCCGAACAGGAACACAGTAACGACACGCACTGAGGTTATAGCGGCAGGCAGGCGTTATAGGTAGGGCGGTGTACCAATCCGAGCGAGTCGCTGCAAAACTCGACCACCTAGTCAGATGTCACGGTGCTAGTTACGGTAAGCCTATGCTTGCCTTTTACGAACTGGCTGGAAGGAAGGCACATGGAGGACGCATCATTATTTTTCTTAATAATGTAAAAATATTTCATACAATACAATACAATAACTCTTTATTGTGCACCAAATACAGAGAAATTACAAATACATCAAATAAAACTTAAATTACAAGATACACAAAGGCGGCCTTATCACCAAATCAGCGATCTCTTCCAGGCAACCTTCGAGTTTGGAACAAGATATAGCGGAATGCTGTGTAAGGGTGCTCTTAAAAATATATATATATATAAAAATGCATCTAATACTAAACAAAATACATCATCCTAAAAGCAGAAGCCTGTTTTAATTGTAGGTTTTAGGATTTAGAACAAGCAATAAAATTACTAATCACAGTGAACGCAGAAAGTTACGCTTTAACATACTCTTGAAAATATTAATATTTGGAGCTCTCCTGATAATCTACGGGAAGAAAATTCCAAACCTCACTGCTTACGAGGTAAAAGAATGGCTATAGTAACAAGTGTTACGAGAGGGAACTTGAAGCATATAATTGTCACTGGACCTGAGGAATTTTACTTCACTGTTACAGAACTTAAATCTCTCCTTTAAATAAATAGGCGCAAATGGATCAAAGAGAATAGAGTACAGACGAGAGAGTATATGGCAGTTTCGGCGAATGTTAATAGGCAACCACTTGAGCTTAGAACGAAACTCGGAAACGTGATCATATTTACGCAATGAAAATATGAATCTAATACAAAGATTTTGAAGACGTTCGAGTTTATTTATTTGCTCAATAGTGAGATTTACATAGCTAGCGTCAGCATAATCTAGGATTGAAAGTAGCAAGGAATCAGCAAGCATAATCTTGGTAGGAATCGGGAGCAAAAAGCCAAGACGTTTCAACGAATTCCAATCACAAAAAATTTTCCTACTGACCTCCTGTAGTTGTTTAGTCCAAGAAAGAGTATTATTGATAAAAACACCTAGATTCTTAACGTAGTTACTATATGGGATAATAACATTATTTAATTCAACAGGGGATACACTAGACCAATTTATCTTATTAATAAGCTCGGGGCTACCAATAATAATGACCTGAGTCTTGATTGGATTAAGTTTAAGACCAAAAGATTTACTCCACTTTTCGATAATGACCAGATTATTATTAATAATAGTAATAGCATTGTGAAGTTCCGAGAGGCGAGAATGGGTGTAGATTTGAAGATCGTCTGCATAAAGGTGGAAGTGGGAGGACAAAAACAGAGTTACAGAATTAATGAATGATGTAAATAGGAGAGGTGACAAAACTCCACCTTGAGGCACACCACTAGCATGAATGGACCAAGATGACATAGCTTCTGCGACTTGAACATATTGTGTTCGTCCCTGTAGATAACTGCGAAACCAATTAACAGAAGTAGGAGATGAATTGAAAGTTTCTAATACTGCCAATAGCACGTCGTCATCCACAGAGTTGAAGGCATTACTAAAATCAAATAAAGTTAATACTGTTGACATCTTGTTGTCCATAGCGAAACGAATGTCATCCGTAATCTTTACTAGAGCAGTAGTCGTACTGTGCCCTGGACGGAAACCGGACTGAAGGTTATTTATTAAATTTTGAGAGTTAAGTAAATAAGATAATTGAATTGAAAATAGTAGTAGGATGAAACCCATTAGAAAAGGAGGAGAATATGATCAAAATTAAAGGAAAAATAAATTACGGTCGATCCTAGTTCGGGAAGTGGGTGAGGGGGGTTTAAGGGTAAAAAAATGGTTTATCTTGATTTCCGGCAAAACTAAAAGTCCTATCGAAAAAAGTCAAATGGCAAAGTTGTAGGTAATAAAAAGATCTAAAACTTTTGTACTAACACTTTTTTCACATAACCTCTAAATTTATGTGAAAAATTCAAAAAACCAAGTTTTTGGTTTTTTATTTTTATCTTTTACAAAAATTTCTTTTTTTTAACGAAATTTGGTGAAAACTTACCTTTTTATGTCCCAAATACGCTGTAATTTATTTGATTAAAAATGTTTATTTTTTCACCTTATTTTGAATTAATATCGAAAAAACACCCTAATTTTCAATCGAAAACTCATGTTTTCTGTTCGTTGAAATCTCTACTTTCAAACCGACAGCATTAGAAGATACGGATAATATATTTTTTTCACATCATCCTCAGAAAATTCCTTAAAGGAGAAAGGTGCGGAATTAGATCGAGGGAGGGATGCTAGATATTTCAGCGTCTCATACTTAGTAGTAGAATCAAATGCAAAACCTAGAGAAGAAAAACATTGGTTTAGATGATTGACATCGGTATTTTTAGATACATTGGAAAATGCTTTACCTACTCCCAAACTTCTTAGGAACTTCCACACCTTCACAATAAAGGCTTCTAGAATTAATCTTTTTTCTGTCGGGATGTGACAACCCCTTCGCTGCTGGTAATTTATTATTATTAATTTAATTAATAAGCTACTACATTCAGTCATAACTATAATAGGTAATAGAGGTCTGTACAACTGAAATTTGTCCCACTGCATTTTTCTGTCGCTATACCAGTCCTCGGAAATGTTGTGTTCCATGCTACAGTTTAAGTTCCTGGTAATAAGAAAGTGCAGTACCAGTAACATAGTCAATGTCTGTCTAAGTGACGATTCTTTGTTACTATCAGGAAAACCGCTTTGTTCGTTCCTATAACATGAAAAAAATTAAGAACCCCTGTCTTAATAAACATTTCAGAAAATTTAATAAGTCCACTTTGAAATCTTTTACAAATTAATTTTAATTGTAGTTTTAAAGATACTATAACATTTAAGAAGCCTTCTCTCATTAGCAACTAACTCTTGCTGCTGCAATTGTCAATAAACAGCAGTCAATATCTAAGTATACCACTCGCTCGTACGCCTGTTATTGTTTAGGGTCCTTTCAAAAATAGGTGTTATTTTTTAGACACACACGGACAAGACACCTACATAAATATTAACGTGGTCATTACATCATACAAATAATTTACAAACTATAGTAAACTTGACAAGCCATAAACTCATGGTAAGGGCTCTGGAATAACGTTATCTATAGAACGCGACCAAAATCGAAATATATACTTATGTATTTTAAATATATACTTATTGTATCGAAAACTTTCTGTAACATCAAGTTAAATATTGCATATTTTAATAAAGTTAGACGACTACCTAATAAAAATAATGTGTCAGAAAGAGAATGTCTATTTTTGTCAGTTTCTTTTAAAGACAAAAATATTTAAGCATTGCCTATATCTGTACTAATATTATATAGAGGAAATGTTTGATTTTTGTTAGGCTCCGAAACTAATAGAGCGATTTTAATAATTCTTTCACCCTTAGAATGCTATATTATCCCTGAGTGACACAGGCTTTGTTTCATCAAAATCGGTGCAGTAGAAGCCAAGTTACGCAAGCGAAGCTGCGTGTAACTGCTAGTCTTAAATACAACACGATACCTTAATGGCGGTCATGTAATATAAATCTTGTTATAAGTAGGTAGTTACATGTAATAGGTTCCATTGTAAAGGCAAGTTGAAGGCGTTTAGAAACAAAGCGATATCTGATAAGTAAGTTGGCAATATTAACAACAGAAAACTCATTTATCCACCTCAATACAAGCCGCGCCAGATACCATCTAAATGCCATCAGCAATCTCATAATAAAAGACCCAAAATGCCAATAAACCAATGATTTAAAGTATCTAGAGTTGCTGGAGATTCTATGTATTTATTTATTTTATTTATTTTTCCCCGTGTTGGTCCGGGCTCCTTATCAGAATAGACCTCTCTGCCTTCCTGCCAGGCAGCTCGTAAAAGGCGAGCATAGGCTTACCGTTACTAACACCGTGACAACTGACTAGGTGGTAGAGTTTCGCAGCGACTCACTCCGATTGGTACCATCGACTTACTTATTCCAGTTTGGAGGGTAAGATAGCCGGTAAACTTACTTTTGCTCGAAGCCTAACATCCCGGCCTCAGGTTGGCAACGCACCATTACCATCTTTGGTGTCTCTAGGTGGCAGTAATTTTTTCCCATCAGGAAATCCGTCTGCTTGTTTGCCTTCCAATATCATAAAAAAACACACAAACTAAATACCACTGTAACTTTCGTAAGTAATATTTGTGGACATGTTACAGTTTGTTGTACACGTAATAGAGAATCGACAGCGAGAGACGTATTATAGATTATCGGCCAATTGCAATAATCCATCTAAGATAACAGTTACAAATGTTACTTTTTTTACAACTGTTACATGGCCAAGAAGGTCGGCATATGGTCTTTAACTCTACACAAAGGGCTAGCACCAATACGGGAAAAAGTTGTTAAATTCAGCTTTATCACAAGCAAACATGTTTATGTCTAATTAAGTATTTTTATGATTAATTTGTCAATAGACATTTATTTTACTTTTAATATAATCTATATATATAAAAATCAATTGCTGTTCGTTAGTCTCGCTAAGACTCTGACCGGCTGACCCGATTTGGCTCTTATGGTTTTGAATTATTTGTAGAAGTCCAGGGAAGGTTTAAAAGGTAAGAAATAAGGAAAAAACTGCGAGGAAACTAGGAAAATCAACATTTAAAATTTTCCCATATAAACGGAGCGGGTGGAACGAAGTTCGCCGGGACAGCTAGTACCTACTAAAAATGACAGATTAGTGTAAAGGACATTTTGATAAGAAACGCTATATGCCTACCGTTAATACCCTAATATACTCATTGATACATCAACGCTGTAATATTTTTTAAATTTTTATATTCCTTTTTTTCGTGGGGAAATCCTCATGGATACCCGTCACTTTCGGTGGAAGTAACGGGCTATGTCGGACTCTTACAGACTTAAACCCCACGGTGTCCACCCTTTCGTCAGGTACCGGGGCTGCGGGAACTTTTCGCACACTTCCGCTGCCCCGGCTGCGCTGGATCTGCCGATCGCCATCTCAACAGGGGGCATATCGTCAGAAATAGTTCACGGAGACACAGCGTGCCCCACTTCGGGGTGTGTGTGTGTTTTTTTTATGATAATGGAAGGCAAACAAGCAGACGGATTTCCTAATGGTAAGATATTAACGCTGCTTAGAAAGACCAAAAGTGGTAATAGTGTTTTGCCAACCTGAGGCCGGGATAGTATGTAATCTCTAGCAATTCTAGAAACTTTAAATCATTTATTGGCATTTTGAGTCTTTTATTATGAGATTGCTGATGGCATTTAGATGGTATCTGGCGCGGCTTGTATTGAGGTGGATAAATGAGTTTTCTGTTGTTAATATTGCCAACTTACTTATCAGATATCGCTTTGTTTCTAAACGCCTTCAACTTGCCTTTACAATGGAACCTATTACATGTAACTACCTACTTATAACAAGATTTATATTACACGACCGCCATTAAGGTATCGTGTTGTATTTAAGACTAGCAGTCACACGGAGCTTCGCCTGCGTAACTTGGCTTCTACTGCACTGATTTTGATTAAACAAAGCCTGTGTCACTTAGGGATATGACACACCTCAGTTGCCAACCTGAGTCCGGGGTGTTAGGCCTCGAGCAAAAGTAAGTTTACCGGCTACTTTACCCGCCGAACCGGAACACGTCAACGGCAAGCATTGGACGTTATGGCGGCCGGAAAATCATAACTTTTTATCGGATAGACTGAATTCGATGTGGATTTTTGAAAACTGGCAGGATAGAGACAGTTGCAAACTACATTACGTAAAGCTTTTTTCAGGGTTATTGAAAATTTGAAATTTTTTAACGTTCTAGATAGATAAAAAAATGTTTCAAATTTCACTTGAGTCTCTTCTATCTAAGTTATATCTTTGCCCGCGTTATTTTATCAGGTACACAGCAGTCTCGTTAATCCGTTTCGTATATGAGACACCAACAAAGAGATCGCCGATACAGGCCCAGGATTGACGCGCCATCAGCGAAGTGAAGAATAGATATATGCGGCAGTTACCTTTACATCGAATGAATTTGGTGTATGTTTATGATTACTCCACACTAGTAATGTGAATGCCATAAACACAGGTCGGATGTAACAAAAAAATGTCAATTCATTTAGGAGCTATGATACCACAAACTACCAAAAATAATTTAAAATCAAAAGGAGCCAAATCGGTTCAGCTGTTCTCGTTCAGCGAGACAAACGAACAGAAATTGATTTTCATAATTTTTATTAATTATAGGGTATGAGCGTGAGAAGTGGTGAAGAAAGAGTAGAAAAGTAGAGCCAGGTTTCTTTTTCCAAACATTAAAAAAACCAGGATTCACGCTAGATTCGTAGGTCGAATGGCTAGCGTTCACGCCTAGCTACATCAACCAAACGCGAGGCTCTGGTACGATTCCAGGGGCAGGCAATTGTGTGGTGAGCATTTAGATGTCTGTATTTCCGGGTCTGGGTGTTTATTAAATTTATTCTGGTATCTGCATAAGTATTTCTATGTATAGTATCGTTGACTAACACCCATAACACAAGCATATAATTTGCTTACTTTGGGGTTAGATTCAATTTATGAAAACTGTTGTCCATTGATATCTATTTATTTGGTTATTTATTACTTGTTTATTGGTTGTATTCCAATTTTCTAAAAAAAAGTTGCTCGGGATTGGAAATGCGGCCGATTGACGATAGGTTTGCCACCTATCACATTGTGGGACTTAGTGTCTTCGGCTAGTCGTTGGTGCCCTGGTTGTGCCTCTGCCTACCTCTTCGGGGATATGGGCGTGAAGATACTTTTTTTAAATTTTTTATTTCCAAAGATGAACAAAAGCACCGCATCCGTTCTTCACAGATCCAAGGGCCAAATCACGTTCCCTTACATCCCATTAACTCAGGGAGTTTAGAAACAAATTTGTATCGATGTGCAAAGTTCGCGTTACCTTGTTTGTTATCCAGACCCTTACATCTGCCTTCCTTATCCTTACCTATTGTAAGATATAAGTCAATACAAATAATTACGGCGCCTCCTATTCGATAAAATAGGAGGAGTTGTGTCTTTTTTTTTTGATATTGGAAGGCAAACAAGCAGACGGATTTCCTGATGGGAAGAAATTACTGCCGCCTAGAGACACCAAAGATGGTAACGGTGCGTTGCCAACCTGAGGCCGGGATGTTAGGCTTCGAGCAAAAGTAAGTTTACCGGCTATCTTACCCTCCAAACTGGAATAAGTAAGGCGATGGTACCAATCCGAGTGAGTCGCTGCGAAACTTTACCACCTAGTCAGATGTCAAGGTGTTAGTGACGGTAGGCCTATGCTCGCCTTTAACGAGCTGCCTAGCATGAAGGCAGGTGGTCTATTCTGCAAAGAAGCCGACCAGCTCAGGCCTTGATGCGAGTTTTAGTACTTATTACTGGATGAAACAATTTTAAATATTCAGCTTTTAATTGAAAGCACCATTCTGGGGCATTGGTTAGACCCATTTTAAGTTCAGGGTCAGACGAGTGGTTTTTGTGGTAAGTAACTTACTAATTAGAGTCTATTTTGACTTATTTAGATGACATTATAATTAGGTACCTATAGAAAGTAGAAATATGTTAAAGTATAGTAATACTATTTAAATTATGCCTTTCGGCTATATTCGTCAAGCTTCGGAAATCCGAATGCATTTTAAAGATATCTATATGTAGAGTTGTTATTACATGATTAATATTTTCTATAAAATTTAGATTAGGTCAGCCAATTAAAGAGTAAAAGTATAAAGTGTAAAGCCGAAGCGCAACATTTAAATAGTAGTAGGTACTATATATCTGTTACATGCACGCAATGCATACTTAAACATTGACCGAGTTTTATATTACAGTTAAAATCAGTTACCGAGGGCGGTATTCCCAAACAAATATGACTTAGGAACCTTCAAGAAAAGAGCGTACTCATTCCTTAA
The DNA here is from genome assembly GCA_002245505.1 of Calephelis nemesis. Lineage (NCBI taxonomy): Eukaryota > Metazoa > Arthropoda > Insecta > Lepidoptera > Riodinidae > Calephelis > Calephelis nemesis. The sequence goes on from NJDD01000726.1 coordinate 685,802, forward strand.
AGATCGGCAACGCATCTGTGATACTCCTGGTGTTGCGGATGTTCGTGGGCGGAGGTGATCACTATACATCAGGTGACCCACTTGCTCGTTTGCCTCCTCTTCTAAAAAAACTTGTTGTTATTGGTTATTCAGTTATTTGTTAACATTTAAACTAATAGCTTTGGATTTGTTGTTTAACTAGTTATAATGAGAGGTAGGGCAGAGAATCTTGGCACATGGACAAACATGAGACAGTTGATCCATCTGGATGCATACATACTGAAGTTCTCAAAAAAATTACAGTCACGCATATTAGATGTCACTATTAATATTCGCACTAACACATCTATATAAACTAACCAAGTACCTAGTGGAGCAAAATAAGTAAGTAAATTGAAGATGGTTTTTTACAGTTTATTTTGCGTTCCTAGAAATACATTTACAACAAAGTACTAACTAGGTGGTGACTCCATTCGTGTAAAACATAAATATAAATATACCTAATAATAAATACATGTAATATCGCATATACATATGAGGCAGACAGGCTTTTGAATTTACATGGTAGCGTTTCCATACTAGTAATAAATATTCCTAGACAAAGTAAGCAAATTATATGCTTGTGTTATGGGTGTTAATCAACGATACTAATACTACAATATAATAAATTTTGATAATATGCCATGCGGCATTTTTGTTATCTCTTCTAATTACATATTACAGAACGAGACAGCCCCTCAGTAGACATTCCGCAACCAATTTTATCTACCACTAACTGGTTTTTATTGAAATGTAAACTTCTTTAGCGACGCTGCGCACTTTTTTGGAATGGGTAAAAACTTCTAAACTCGCGTCAGATCGCCAGATCGTAAGACGGCGCAGGGCGATCCGTGAGATCTATAATAAAACGTAGATTCATTGCTGTTTTTGTATTGCTTTGATATTTCCGAAGAGTATAGGATTCGCAATGAATAATAAGCCTCAATAAACCTACAATTACAAGACAACATTATAGCAGATACGTATAATATCAACAGACATTGCTTTATTTGTTCCGTCTTGAAAATATGTTTTATGTGTAGACGAGCAATGTTCGTTGTACAGGTAATATGACGACGCTCCTAGCCGTCACGACGTCTTACAATAGCGAGTTTTTGTCAAGTCAAACGCAGGTTATTGATATGAAAACAATATTTGTGCATAAATGATAGTACTTTCATACTGGTAATTAAAACTAGTCGTGCGAAATTATTCTAAACCAATTAATCTAACCATTCTAAAATATCAAAAATGCAAAACGTTAATTTCAAGCTTTCACTTAAGCAGGCACTCTCGGAGTGCAACCTGTCTTTTTTTATATAAATTGTGAAGTAACAGTTAACTTACTAGTTACATGCCTACTTCACCAAAGTTACTTTATAAAATTAAGTAAGAGGATTTGACGAGATGTAAACTTAAAAATATGTCGGTAAATGAAATGCTAAACATAAAAAATATAATTATTATTTAAACATTAACCGTTTGACATATCCTGCCCCGAAAATATCGTTAAACAACATTTTCGGTCGGCAGATACCGATGAAAAAATCCAAGCCTTGGGCAGCATCCACTTTTTGATTAAAAAGTGAAAAGGTAAGATTATGTACCCAGTATTATTTACTTAAATAAAAAAGTATCTTCGAACTCATATTCTCAGAGAGGTAGGCAGCTATTTGAAAAGTAGGGTAGCAGGTCGTAGACTAGCAGATTCGGACTAATCTATGGAAACAGTTGTCTCTAACTATAACGAGAGTTGTGTAGGTACTTGATCACTGACTTTTCCTTTACAAAACCTATTCCGTATTATTACGTAGGTGCCTTTATTTATTGCTACAAGGTGTAATTTCCAAGCTGTTAAAACGCAACATCTTATAGCAGTTGCAGCTAGAACCAGAAAACGATAATATCAAAACACGTGCTGAATAGGTTTATGATTTTTGTCAAAATTAGTCAAGTGCAAAACTGTCTACGCAATATTGGAATATTTTAATTTGACTTTTATGTAAAACAGGCCTCCTTATTTGTAGCGGAAGATAAATAAGGGCTGATTTTCCTGATGGTAAGAAAAATCATGCCAATAGACTCCAATAATGTGAATAGTGCGATTCGTATTTGGGCAAATATTATGTTAACCTCTATCTAACGAAACAACACGACAGGGATGAGGACTTATATTGTGGTAGAGCCAAGATATGCGACAAGGTAGGTACGAAACCGGATAAGTTGTTTCAAAACTGTCCAACCCAGTCACAGTTACGAAAGAACTAAATATTCTCAATACCTACGTGCGACTAAAAATGAGGAACAAAATAGTAAATACATTTTCAATATTTTCAGAATTATTGTCAGTCTTTCTTTATTTCGCGATTCACGTCGCATCTGGTGAACCGATCGTAGCAAAATTTGGAAAGTGGATACCTACTCTTTGTATAGTGGCTACTTTTTATCTCGTTTACATAAGGTACTGCCGTGGGAGATAAGTAAAAGTAAAAGTTTAAATTAGGCCATAACACATTAACGCGTGCAAATTATTCAGTATCTTTCTCCAAGTCATGAGTTTCGTAGTTTAGAAATCATAGAATTATCATCACTCAGTATAAAGAAGACAAATAACTGGAAATCCGGAATGTAGAAACATTTGAATGTGTTGGTCACCCTAAGCTGATACACGGACTTGGTTATAAATTACAACTATAGGTACAAATATTATTACTGCAAAAGTATATCTGTCAATTACAATTTACAAGTTAGGTATACTTATATTATTGTCTCTTTCGTTTTTACTAATTTAAATTACAACGGGCAGTCGCGAACGAAGTTGCAGGTGCTGCTAGTTATAAATAAGCGTCGACAGTCAAACTGCAGCTTGCCGTCTACATTTCAATATGGATATAGATATTTCCGGGACAGATCTTCAATCTACGTTAATGGTAGATAGTTCTGAAGAAGGTTACTACTACCGCAGCTCAGGTAGGTACTACCTACCGCATAAACAAGAAATATGGCTTTTCACGGAATAAAATGAACACCATCTTTCAAATATTCAGATAACCTTTTATAGTAACATTCAAAAGCTCTACCTTTTTTCATTTTTGTAGCATGCTAGAACGACAATCAACTAAATGAGATAAGTACATCATAGATGGCGTTATAATATTTTTTACTGGGTATCGGACATGTATCGGATACGGGTAAAGTTAGACAGTTTCTGAAATGTAATGATATTTTTAATACTTAATACATACAATATGTATATGTTTAAAATGTTCTTCACTTTAGTAGCAAATAGAGTAGATTATTAAATACAGTATTAAAATTGTAGAAATATTCTCAACTTTGTTAATGTGTAGACATACATTTTGTATTTATGCCATACAATATACCTACCTACTAAGGAAAATAAAATCTATAAGAAAATGTATACATACCTTCAAAGTAAAATAATATTATTTCCGTTCATTAAAAACTGACAGGATCGAAGTGAATAAAGAAATACCTAGTTATTGCTGTTCTATAAAAAGAAC
>NJDD01000726.1:689515-739280 GCA_002245505.1 Calephelis nemesis
AACAAAATCGGCACCATTGCTGTTCTATAAAAAGAACTAAGAAGAAGAAGACAGCTGACAACTGACAAATAGCGAATCTAACGAATTGTGAATTTTGTTCTGATCGTAATTCGTAGTCTGTGATTTTGTTTTGTTTTGGTTCAGTTACCTTACCTCAATTATTTAACTTAGTAAGTGTAAAAAATGTTAATTGATTACTAAGATTCTGCACTAATAACGGTGTTAATATGTAGTACATCATGCTTAACAAGTTTACAAGAAGTAATTGCTTTATACAGATTTAATGTACAACTTGTTTTCTAATCCGTAATAAAATAAATTTTAACAGTTTTTATTCCAACAAATATTTAAAAGCTAAACTATGGATCCATATGAAATAGAATTCCTTGGTGAGAACAGAATAGCAAGCATAATCCCGAATTTTACATACGATAAAATTTATTTGATATGTGGAGAATTTGGTCCATTTCGTGCTGGTCTGCCAATGAACGTGCCATTGTGGTTGGCAGTAATGTTGAAACAAAAACAAAAATGTCGTATCGTCCCGCCGGAATGGATGGATTTGGATGTTTTAGAAAATATTAAAGAAGAAGAAAAAAAGTCGAGGTTTGTTACTTTATTACTTTTGTTTATACTATGACAATACCTACGAAAACTATTTATCCTGTGTGCTTTTAAGGTTGACATTCCACGATCAGATGGTTTGGATACTATCCGAAGATGGAGTCAAGAGTTTCAGAAACCGGCGTGTTTGTATGAAAAGGGTAATGAATGTGAAGTCAGACAGATCTTTCAGGATCGTGAGGTTTGGTCATTGATACTCTCTGCCTAACCTGTGAGGGACTTGGCTTGATGATATGTATGTGTATGTATGTAACTTTTAAGATGACATAAAGCACTGACATAGAAATTCTAATATTGCTTATTACCTGTTTGTAATTCTTCATAATTTTGTTAGGAAGCAAAAAGTTTTGCAGTCTTGTAAATGATTATATAAGACTTGTGCCATCCTTCGAAACCAAAGACCTTCAAGATTCTAGCAAAGTTGCCTTTCTTAGAACCTCACAATCTTCAAGATTTCAATAAAAAATGTCAGGAACTGTAGTTACTTTAAGTGTTAATATGTTTTTATACCTCTGATCTAAATACTTCTTACCCATTGACTAATTACTACACTTATAAAGAAGTGAAAGCTTCATTGCCAGCCTAAAGCTGTAACATTAAATTCTTTTTTATTAAGTTAATACATAACACCTCGTGGTCTAGAGGTCTGGCATCGGACTTGACTTCTATAGGTAATTTTGATTCCATGGTTGGGTAACAAAAAAAAATTGGATGAATTGGATATGTGCAATAGGCTTGCCATCTATCACATTTTGAGGACTTAGTGTCTTCGTCTAGTTCTATGTGCCGTGGTTGTGCCTCTGCGTTCATCTTCGGGGATATGTGAAGATACCTTTTGTTTATTAACTTAATGTTATAGTCTGTTCTGCGCTGTCATAAAGACGGATGTTAACTTAAACCGTGAAGCACTTTAGTCTATGTTTACTACCATGAAATAGAATGGCTTGTTAAGTAACTACCATACTACACCTTATGCCAGTTTTTTAAAGCATGTGCAGTATGACAATATAATAACCATATATACTCACATATATATGTTTTGCGGATATAACACAATGACCAATACTTATTGGACTTCAATTATGCAACTAAGTATGTAGTTTCCCAATGTTGGTTCCGGTTCCTTTGCAGAATAGACCATCTACCTGCCTGCCAGGCAGCTTGTGAAAGGTGAACTTTGGCATATCATCACTAACACCGTGACATCCTACTAGGTGGTAGAGTTTCGCAGAGACTTGATCAGATTGGTACCACCGCCTTACCCATTCCTGCCACTATAACATCCTATGCTTGCCATTGACATGTTCCGGTTTTCAGGGTAAGGTAGCTGGTAAACTCACTTTTGCACAAGGCCTAACATCCCTGCCTCACGTTGGCAACGCACCATAACCACCTTTGGTGTCTCTAGACAGAGTGAATTTCTTACCATCAGGAAATCTGTCTGCTTGTTTGCCTTGCATTATCATAAAAAAAATAGTAGGTTCTTTGCCTCATTATAAAAAAAGCAATAAGAAAATGAAAATGCTTCCACTCTGCATTTTGTCTATACAACATTAAAACCGACATTAAATAAACTTTTTTAAATTTATGATTCCAGGTTCTTCACAAAAATGCCAAATGAACATTACATGGTGGAAGCTAAGCTGATTCTTAGCACAGCTGCTGAAGATATTCCGAATGCTTCAGAAATTAAAACAGTCATCAAAGATATATGGGACATCCGAATGTCTAAATTGAGAACTTCCATGGATGCTCTTATGAAGTCTGGAGGGTCATATGGTAGATTGGACCACCTAACAATGTTAGAAATAAATTCAGTGAAGCCTTTATTACCAGCTGCTATGGATGAACTGTTTAAAATTAAAATGGTAACTTATTATCATATTCCTAAAACTTATTTATATCTCTTCATATTAAGTTACCTGAGGTGGCAAACTCAAGTCCGCATTAACCACTAGCTATGAGGGTATCAAGTGTCTAAACACTGTTAGGCTATAACATGCTTTTAAAGTGGTTGATCTATGAAAATCTGGTTTTCGTAAAACAATATTTATGTTTCAAAAAACATCCTGTTAGAGTCACAAATGGTACAAAGTGAAGAAGTTAGAGTAGGAAAGCCTGATCTTGGTATATGATATATTAACTAGGATTAATTAATGCCAGAATTATCATTTAGTTTTGTCTGCAATGACCTGTATGTGACAAAGGAACTACTAAACCAATTTTGGTAATGTTTTTCTTTTAATTGATTATGTACCTTTCCAAGGTAGGTAGGTAGATAGGTCTAAGGTCTTTTGATCAAAAATCAAATTAGAAAAATGTTATGGTAAAAAAAAGTAAAATGTTATGGTAATAAATCTATATGCCTGTAAGCTCTCTATCCCGAGTGTAGCTACATTGAAGTGTCAAAAATTTATCAATAAATTTGAATCAAAGTATAACCGCATGGTTTTATGGAAATTAGGGGCCATCCATAAATTACGTCACGCAAATTTTAGAACTTTTCGACCCCTCCCCCCCTCCTTGTCACAGGTTGTCACATATTTAGAACCCCATCCCCCTAATGTAACGTCACACATTTTTCAAACTTATGCATGTATCTAAAAATAATCAAAAGAAACCAGTTATTTTCATTTTCTTACTTATTTTTATTAAATAATCTTTAATAAAATCAACATAAAGTCAAATATTTCTGATATTCAAATAGAATAAGCGACTAGTAATGAAACAATAAGCAACTAGTTAATGTTAATTGAAAATACAAAACTCAATCATCTTGTGTCCATGGACTTTGTATCCACTCTTTTATACTAGCTATCACTGGTAAATCAGGCATTTCATTTTCGTTCTGAATATGAATGTCAGCAACATCCTCAATGTCGATATCATTTTCTTCCATCCATAAAATCATCATTCATTTAACAAAGAATTTGTCAGGCATGTCTAGCCATAATTCTTAACGTAAATTTTAATGTCTCACTTGCATTACAACATGGCTCTAGAAATCAAATGTTGTTACGGAAGAGATAATCTTATAGCGAGAGTGCAAAATTATTAATAAATATAGATTAAGAATTATCTGTTTAAAGTTTTTTGTTCACATATAAATTTCGTGTTCTAGTATTTTATAATGTGATGTCACAAGGCTTTCGATCCCCCCCTGCCTCTTGTCACAATATGTCACGTTAAGATGATACCCTCCCCCCCATTAACGTGAGACGTAATTTATGGATGGCCCCTTACCAACTAGATAATACATTTTAATTTTTTCCAGAAGACAAAGAAAAATGATATTAATATTCATTTGAAAACTTTCAGATGACAAAAAAGACAGTGCCAGCAAATTTAAACTCAACATTTACTCAATCTGGGAATTCACAAAGCTGAAATGTAAATATTGTATCAACCTTTTGTTATAATTAATATAAAATTAAGTGCCTCAGGGACAATTATGACCCTCCACACTGCTGCATCACATTTTGTTATAATAACAGTGCCTTAGTGTAACATTCAAACATAAACTTCTGTAATTTGTACCTGTGACTGCCTTAATTTGTGAAAGAAGGGCTATAGTAACTTTTGGGATATTTTACATTCATCACTATTTCCATGCTTGGGCTGAATTGCTGTTCTTTGGATCCGGTGTAGCCCAATTAGCAAAGACTTACAGTATAACAAAGGTTATGTATCTCAGGCCTCAGCTAATGCTAACTTTTACTGTTTTTCTATGAATATTCCATAGTATCTGTGTGTTAAATGTTGAAACTTACAATTGTTCAATAAACCTTATGAAGATAAAACAAATCATTTTTATACAAAATGTGAAGATTTGAAAAACGTTATGTTAATTGGTGAGAAAACTTTATTATTTTAAGTTTACAAAAGTGTCTGGAAATGAACCATTTTGTTTTAGTTAAGTTGTAGTTAAGTTTCATTAAACAATTATCTTATTTTCCACGTATTTTGTTATTTAATTTGTGACATGGCAGTATTTTATTGTACACAATGGAAATTTCAACAGAACTTGTAATTTAAATAAATATACAGAGGGCGGGTTTATCTCTCCTAAATGAAAAACATTCCTTGTACATTTTATGGTATATTCTTCTGGTACATGAAACAGGTATGTAAGTTTAGGAAAACTGAAACTATGTTAAAATAAGTCGTCGGAAGTGTTTAATGGACACGAGAGTCTACAGGGGCCCTACTCTTAACACGGACCACTATTTGGTTAGTAGCCGGTTTAGGTTTAGCATTGGCGAGTACGTGTTCCATTTGGAGGGCAAGACCTGAGTGTAGGAATCATGTATGAGAGTCAAGTCCAAGGTAGGTAGGTAAGGTAAAGTACCTATACGTAGACGTGAATGACTGTTGAAGTAAATAAAAAGGTAGACATAGTAGATTTAAAAGGTAGCATGGTGGATGTCGCTAAACAGATGTGTGAGTACAAAGATGTACATGTCTATGAATGGTGACCCATAGTGGGATGAGGAGGTAAAAGCCTCTTTTGAAAGAAAGAAGAACACCTGGTTAACTATATACCATGTTTGCAATCGAATGATGGTATGACAAAGTTGAAGAAAGAAATGTACCGTTATTGCAAGAATATCACCAAACACTCAGTTAAGGGGAAGCGCCAAAAAGAAAGTGTAAAACTAGACGAGAGGTTGGCTTACAACTTTGAGATGAACACCAAACTCTTTTGGAGGGAGGTGAAAATGTATCGGAGTTTTTAATCTGCATTTAGAATTAATTAAGTCTAAAAGGGGTGGTATTCTTGGAAGTACGGAAGACTTGTTAAAACGATGGAGATATATATGAATAGGTATGTCTAGAATGCTGCAGGTCTGAGTACTTAAATGACTCAGAAATAGCGGAGGCAGGTGAAGGCATTAAGGCTGCGGGAGTAGATGTGGTCACAACTGAGATAATCAAGCTCAGTCCTTGTCCAGCCGTCTGGGACTCTTTTTGAGTCCTTTTTAATAAATGTTAGAGTACCGGCAGAGTGTCCTTGCATAAAGGCAAGGGTTCACGAAAGGACTGCACCAGTTACAGGATGATCAGTTTAGCGTCAAAATTGTATGAAAAAATAGTTGAAGGAGGTTACAAGGGATATCCGATGGAATGTCGAGGGACGCTCAGTGTGGTTTCAGGCCTAGAAGAGGATGTACTTATGGGTCAGGTATTTTCGCAAAAGCATCTGGCTGTCGGTTTTCTATGGTTTTGTAGATCTCGAAAAAGCGTTTGATATGATTGTACGTAAAGAACTTGGGGACATTAAGCCAGTTTATGGGATAGACGGGTCCTTGTCTATGTATTTAGATTACAAATCGTGAGTGTTATTTATGTTGTCAGCACGTTTGTTTATTTTCTATTTCGACAAATGTCTTCAAAGGATAAGGTCAATGAGTGTAAGAATGCGTATGGGTGACCAAGTGGTGAACTGTCCGCTTTATGCAGATGATGCTGTACTTTTGGGCTCTACACCATCTGCGCTGCAAACACTGGTCACGGTTATGAAAGGTGATTGTAAAGACAGAGGCTTACATTTGAATGCGATGAAAACCAAAATTATGGTGTTTGAATTAGACGAAACCAGAACGGATATGTATGATGGCGTAGTGCTAGAAGTGAATGAAATTGTATATCTTGGTTGTGCTTTTAGCAAAGATGGAAGGTACACCGGATATAGAAAGGAAAATATTTGCAGGGAATACTGTGAATGGAGCGCTTGGTAAGCTATTTCAAAGCGAAGTTTTGAGTCAAAATGCTAAACTCGCTTTGCATAATTCTTACTCAACGTTGTTGTATGGAAGCGAGAGTTAGGTAGGTATGTCAGAAAAAGCATGACAGTAGGATAGATGCGGTCAAACTGAGAGCGCTGCGAAAAATCTGTCGTGTTAGTTACGCCCGCTAACCGCATTCTTAACAAAGCGTGGGATTAAAAGAAAGTGTTGATGCTAAAATTTGAAAGGGCATGCTGCACTGGTTTGAACTTGTAGAAAGAATGACAGATTGACAAAGCGGATATACAAATCGAATGTGGATAGACGTTACCGACGTCCATAACTAGGGAGACCTAGGTTGATATTCCACAATCAAATCGCTCGAGTGTTGAAAGTTTAAGGTAACGAATGTGGAAGAAGCCAAACAAGTCTGTCAGAATGGTGAGGTTTGGCACTCAATACTCTTTGCCTACCCCGTAAGATATGTCGTTTTTTATAACTCTTGAACCCAGTACTAGCGGAATTATTAACTTTTATTTAAAAAAAAACAATAATTTCGATAAAATAATGCATATACTAACTAAATGTATATACTTAACTCGCCAGTATTGTTTTCAAGAGTAAAAAGACATCTGATACTATTTTCCAATAATGTATGAATCGAGATTCAGGAGTAACCCCTATTGCTGCAGCAAGTTTCCACCATTGTTCGTAGTTAGTTTGCTTTTTTACGTTGCCACAAATAAAATCGACTTTTTAATTAAAGAATGAAAATTGTGGCCTTATTTAGGAGGCCATTGTTGAGGGAAATTAAAAAAAGTTTTAAGAGAAAAAATATATATTTTCAATCTTATCAAAATCATGTACATACTTATGCTATAGCGTAAACGCAGCTTATCTACACTTATGATAATACGTTAGTCTCATTTGTGTTACTGAAAGGTACAATTATAGTTTTACTCTATATTTCCGATATAAAAATTAATTTACATTAAAGTTACTGTACACAATACAATTAAATTATACTAAAATGTTTTGCCATATTTATAGTAGAAAAATAGTTTAAATAAAATGTTATGAATTTAAATACAGCTTGATAATTTGGATATGGTTATTAGTTTTCGGGTTTATTTATGTAGCAAGATTTTAAGTAGGTACTTAGTAAAAAAACTTAATACCACTTTTGCGACTCTGGCACAGAGATTTTAACGTTTGTCCCTTTCTGGATTATAATGAAAACGAGATAAACTTGTGTCAAATATATACCTATTTTTGTGGTGTATATAATATGTCATTTAAAAAAAGACAAACATTTCTCTATATTAGAATCGTTTCAATGTGAGTACATGGTACAACAAAAGTTATTCAATTGATCCCACTTAAAATTATGCTACTTCTAATTTTTGCTGTAAGAATTACTTAAAAATATAAATATGCGGATATTAATTAATAAAATAAATACTGCAATAGACGTAGTAATAAACATCCAGGATTGGGAATATAATCAAATGAAAAAAAAGATGAAAGATTGATCTCCAGCGCCATCTATTTTACAGTCACTAAACCATCGGACCAGTTTAACTTTTATTATTGAACTTTAAAGTAGAAAAAATGAAACCTACAACATATATTAATAACAAAATGTGGGTAATTCAATATTTCAAACCTAATAACTATATTAGGTATTTACGTAACTTAATTTTATAATGAACTCCTTGTATTAATTTATAGAATAAGTAAATATATGTTTTAGGAAATCATAATTCAAAATGTTTTAATGTAACTGGACCAAAAAGTTTATGTTTAATATACGTCTATGGGTAAATTATACCTATAGGTAAACCTAGCGAAACTAGGACAATAATATTTTAACTACTTGCTAATTTCAAACTATGTTATTCGTTAAATATTTTAGTAAATGGCAAACTTAACCTACCAATATGATATTTTAAACGTTTGACTGGCGGATAATTCAGGCTTATATTTATTTTCTCTGGAATGTTACTTTACGGTTTGAGATTTAAAAAAAGCGTTTTTGAGAGATCCAAATAAAATACATTTCAACTGTGAAATAGTACAAATAAACAACCGTTAAAGGTTCCGTTAACGGAATACTACAATTTAAATACATACAGCTTTAGCTGTACATATTTCGAGATTAACTTTGCTGCTAATTTGTCGTACAGGTATAAAATGCAGATTAATAAATTTTAATATTGATAAGTACGAATCTTTGTAAATAAGGCCAAGTTCAAACTTAAGACTTCCTAAGACATGTCTGACACTAAGGTGTCAATTAATTAAGTGTGGATAAGACTGTTGCTTTTAAAAGTAAACATATTTTAAACTGCATAATTAAACAAATACGGATTAACTTTACTTTTAAAATTATTTTTACATTAAATGTAATATATAATAAATAAATAAATTTTATTTATTCATAGGCTGCAAATTTAACATTACGCTCAGACATTTACCGAAAGTCAAAACTTGTATGTAGATTTATCATTATACTGCATTTTACTACCTGTACGACATCAATATACAATGTATTTCACTGCAAAGCCATCAAATAACTTTGGTCTAGCTCCAGCTCGTAACGCGACGACTTGAAATTCTATTTACAATATAAAGTACTCTGAAAATGACTATATACAACGAAATAAACTTTTCACAAGATAAATCAGTAAATAAGAAAATATATACAAAAATCTGCCGATATAACAGAATTGCACGCGTCTCAGAGATACAGGGTTCTTGCATCTTATAAACACCTATTAACTAGGCCGATTAAAATGCGAACCGAATTTATGCAGACAACACACGGTTTTTGCAGAGACCTATAAAAATGTGTGTCTTAAAGTCATTTATGGCACGGGTCTATGGATAAAACTTGCAAATTAGGCTCAAGACAGCAGACTGCGATGTTATGAGAGCTGATTATATCGCTAAGAAAAACAAAAATTAACTATACAAATTACATAATTAATATCAAGAGTTAGAAATCAAGCATTTCGTATCTTTCACATTTAAAGATATATCGGAGTTCTATAATTTTTTTAATTATGAAATCATAGTAATAATAGGTAATGAAATTTACAAACATTAATATTTACAGATTACAATAATCATTTTCGAGTTTTAAGCTCGTAACTAGTATGTATTACTTTTTTTAAATCACCGTGCCATTGTTTATATGTTGTTTTCTAAGTATCTATTACTAACTTGAAAAACCACAAAAATGTTTTGAGATTGCCAGTCTAGTTCTACGTAGATGTAGAAAGAGCCTTATAATGAATCCCTTGAAACAACGCTTTATCTGTTACGTTCTTCTGACGGCAACGAAACTCCAGAGATCTTCGGTGAAAGGACAACAACAGCGTTTGCGCTCTTATAACTAACTATTTACATGTAACGTGACATTCATACATACAGACGGCATATGCTAAAACATATTATACGTATACTTTACGAATAAGTTTGTTAATAGACGAGAATTTCTTTAGTTTTAGTCTTCATTAAGGCAACGTTTTTAGTATGACTATTTGAAATTAACATTTAAAAGTTAAATGTTTACTATATTAATAAAATATTTTTTACAAATTAATGTCATACGTATTATTATTTGTAAGTGATATTGAGGCAGAAATATATTATTGAAATGAAAACAAACTGCCTGAAGGGAAGTTCTATTTTTGTTTTCATTTCAACTTGAGAGTGATTTATACCTAACAATAATCCTTATACGTAATTCTTTAAGTTTGTTCTATGCCTTATAATATTATCTTTTGTTGAATAATAGAGAATGTTGATTAATTTTTAAGACTAATTGTTTAACACGAGTAGAAATCCCAAATAGAAGAAATTTTACTATCACATACAAAATGTTTACACTTTCACAGCTTAAATCTATGACTTTTAAATTAATACTAAATAACAAATGACTTTGATTTGTGCGCTAATTTGGAATATTTATTATAATTCGAAAGAACATCTCAATTTCGCAATGGATTGTATAAAGTTTTATTTTATTGTTTAGTTGTGTAATCTAGTAAATTGGTAAAAGTTTGCCTTTAATTAATTAATTGTTTTTAAAAAAAAGTATCTTTACGCTCATATCCCCAAAAAAGTAGGCAGAGGCACAAAGGGCTTAAGGTACTAAGTCCCACAATGTGATAGGTGGCAAGCCTATCTCCAACCAGGCACGTATCTATCCCGGGCAACGTTTTTTTATTAGAAAAATTGGAAAAACCAAATTTTCTTTTTGCTGCCCGACCCGGGAATCGAACCCGGGACCTCATGCAGTCAAGTCCAACACATGTACCGCTAGACCACATAGGCGAAGTAATTTTAATGTAAATTATCATCATTGCCAACAACTTATTGTAAGATAACTTAAAAAAGCACAAATCAGTTTCTTTGATGTATCAAATTATAATAAATCTTTAGCCAATCGCGAAAATTAATACTAAGTCCTTAAACTGCTACAATTTTACTAGGATCTACCTTAACCCTAAGGAATAGGACATCGTCTTTAATAAAATTCCTCTTCTTAAGCATTTCATGTGACACAAACCTGGGAAAACCAAAGCCTAACGCGTCAGGTTCTTTTGAGGGTCTTTGGAAGTTTTTCCAAGTTGGGTCTGGGACGAAGCTTTCCACGATATTGCAGGCTCGGTCTGGACTTGAGCTTTGGTCGAAGAGTGTGAAGGAGACGGTGTGAGCGAAGGGCCAACGTAGCAGGGCGTCGTATTCACCAGGTAAGATTTTAATGTATACTGACATATGCGTTGATTCACCAGCGCCGTTGCCATTCAGGAAAAGCGATGCCTGGAAAGAAAACACATCATTATATTTCAAAGGCGACGTCAGGCGAAAATAAGTCATATGTCGTTATCAGGTAATTGTAATGTGACAAAAATATGCCTAACTAATAAACCATCTTTAAAAAATTAACTATCCATTCCCATTGACCGCCCATTGGTCGAAATTCGACCATAATAAATTTTAATGTCTGTTTCATAAGAACGCCATCTTCAATTTTTAAGATCAACTGCTAAACTTTATGAATAGTTAGTGCGCCATCTATGCTCTTTTATTGTTATTTTAAATATGTTTGTTTGTGTGTGTTAAATGCATGGTAGTGTGGGTAATGTTTTATTTATTGACTTAATATAATTTGTAAGCATTACCATTGATCAATATTAGCGTTCTGCACTTCTACATACAAACTATAAGTGTGCCACTGCGTCCGCGCAATTTTCGTAAAAAGGGGGTCAAGTTTTGGCATTACGTATTAATATATAGATAATAACTAATTACCACAACCTCACAAGTTTAGGGAATATGTTTTTTAATTAAGTTTAAAAATAAAAACAAAAAACGAAATTTTTTTGATATGACCCTACCTAAAATATTGACCAAACTGATATTTCGTAGCAGTGAACTGTAAATATTTATCTTACAAATTGTAATATTATAATTAATGAATATTTTTAGGAGTCCACAAATTTGTACTAAATTTCGTATTTTGAAACTTGCATCTATTGTTTTGTAAAAAATGATTGGTATTACGCCTAAAAGTTAATAAGTTATTGCTAAAATACTAGTGGCCCGCCCTGGCTTCGCATAGATATAAAATATATAAATCTTCCTCTTCAATCACTTTATTAAAAAAAAGTATAAACAATACAAAGGGACAGAGAAAGCGACTTTGTTTTATACTAATATGTAGTTATGTATGTAATACTAATATGTTACTAATATGTATTAGCGCAATAAATGAATATTGTGTTCTACCACATAAATGATAGTACTTTCTTACTGATAATTAAATCATTTTGCGCAAAATTATTCCCTAACCAATCCAAAATATCAAAAATGCACAAAGTTTACATTCAATTTTCACTTTTGCAAGCACTACCGGAGTGCTACCAGTCTTTTTTTAATTTAATTCTTCGTAATGTTGAAATGTTAAGATGAAATAAAAACTCAAAGTAAAACAAATTTTGTGTAAAGCAGTGTATAATATCCAACAAAATGCAGCTTATAACAACAAACAATCGACTTATAAGAGATATTACGCATCCGAACGCATGATATAAATACCGACATGGAATTGTTCAGATATCCTAAAATACCGCAATCTAGATATCGCTACCTACGTGACTAAGCGATTCCTCGCTGTTTCTGTCCCTTATTAGTCATACATATTATTCATATTTCAAAATAACTTATAACCAGCCTTGTTTACTAATATTGCTTTGCAAGTTACTGATTTCGTAGTCTCATTTGAATTATAAGGGTCGACTAAAAGTTTCTTTTTTTTATTTGCAATAAAAATATACATGTGCTTGTTTACATACTTGATATTCTTTTTTTATTTGAAGAATTTCTTTTTTGACCTATTTAAACTTAAGTTAGAATATTCGTTTATTATCTTTAATCGAGGCTCGACACTTTTGTAAAAGCGATGATTATTAGTATCTAATGCTTTTAAGACCTGCAATGTTGTCTGTGACATAAGGTGTGAGCTACACTACCACCAAATCGAGTCATGTACAGATAAAAAAAAATGAAAATGTTAACTGTCTTGTATTAGACGTCGCTGGAACTGGCCGTATGGTTTATGTGGGTACATATAAAAATAAATCCCCGTTTCGCGTGGTCACGCCTGAACGTATGTATCCATTTCGTTAATTCTTTTTATTATTTTGTTAGTTATTGTCACAAGAAGGTTCTTACGAAAAGAAAAATCGCAGAAATTGCAGGGAAAATGTGAAAAACATTGTTTTAATCCATACAAACTTTAAGTGCTCAGTTATTTACGTCATGCAATACAAAGTTCGCCTTGTCGGTCAGTGTGAGATAAAAAACGGATTTGACTATTATAGGAAGTAAAGAATTTAGAAGAAAAGAATTCAGAGTTTAGACGCCCTCTTTTGCTTTCAGATTAAAAATCTAAGCTGTGACGTCTGGTACCCTTGTTGTAGTTGTAGACGTGTAGTAGATTCAGTCGTGATGTACTAGTGTGTCAAATATGCAGATAAATCCCTACCCAATAATAAAAATGTAAATAGCTGTCTGTCTGTTACAATTTCAAGGTAAAACCACTAGACCGATTTTGATGAAATTTAATATGCACATAGTGAACACCGCAAGTTCAAATATAGACTACTTTTTGCGGTGAAAATTTGTTTGAAAATCCATTCTTCGCTGACGAAGTTGCGTGTAAACGCGCACCTGTAACTTGTATCCGTACTGGCTGGTGTAGAAGGCAGGGGAGATGAGCTCGACGCCGTCCCTTGCGCGCGCGTCTGCCATGTTGGCGGCCACGTCGGGGACGCGCCAGACGAGCGCGCCGGCGGCGGGCGCGGCGGGGGCGGCGGNNNNCGCTACACCCGCCAGGTGCGACGCGCAGCTCGACTCCGCGTGACGCTCCACCGCCGTACGTGTACCCTGCACACAATATCATTTCTATGGTAAAAGACAAATGTCGCCTATAGATTTAAGTGTATCTAATGGTTTTATTTTAGACAAAGTGAGCAAATCTACCAGCCATTTTAGTCTCCAGCATGTAACATGACAGTGGAGAGCCCTGACGTTATAGCGGCAGTATTAAGTACGATAGTGGTACCAACTTAGCAACCAAAGCACCACACTCTACCACCTTATTATAAGTGCGCCAGCCGAACAGTCCAGTTAGCGGGGAGTGATGGAGTCGTCGCATCAAAACGTAACACATCACACCTATAGGAATGTCATCACAACATCTGATCAATTCCAATTTAGCGATTCGCTTTTAATCATTAACCGTAACAAATCGTAAAAGCGCGGAAGATTCTGTACTACTCCGAAAACTATTCTTTTTGCTTAAAATAGTTCAATATTTGCAGGACATTACAACTCAGTAAGTATAATGAAGAGTGTAAGCTATAAGTATACCTTAAACCGACAACCGGCGTCCCGATAGGCACAGTGCACGATGCCGGCGGCGCAGTCCCGCAAGTGAGACTCGAGCTCGTCCCGCGCCGGCACCGCAGAGCAGCGCTGCGGGCACGGGACCGGTGCGCGTGCGCACGTTGCGCCGTGAGCCACTAGTGTATCCTGCAACACACAGTATCCTCAAGAACGCTCCTTATAAATTTCTACCTTAAGTGTTCGTAGTTGAAATGGCAAGGAGTGATCCACCAGAGAAGCTCCTACACCTTCAACATAGTTGCACTGCACATGACATTACATCATGCTTAAAAATATGTATTTAAGACTTAAAGAAAAAAGTTTTAAACCTTCGGGTAGAGGACATGCGTTGGATAGACGGCCATAACTTCAAAGCATTAATGAATAAAACAACCTATTTAGCAACACGGTATGAAACTGCATCCCTAAAATCGTACCTGTGTGTAGCGCTGAGAACAGTGTCTACAGGGTACAAGGCGTTTACTGCAGTGCTGCTGCAGATGGGCTGCAGTGTGCCGCCTCTGGACTTTAGCTCCACACTTATTCTCGCAGTATACTGGCTCATGTCCACAGTTACCCTGATGTTCCTGTAACGTTACAATTTATTTTTCAATGAGTTAATTTGAAAACAGTGTTTACAGTACTCATTTAAATTATTTTTAATGTGGTTAGGAATTTAACTACCAAGAATATTTAATCACTTATATACTTTCACTTACACTCTATAAATTATTACGCTTACGGATTTCACTAATTATAGCATATTCAGGACCGTAACTTAATTTTACAAAACATTACATTTATAGTTTAAAAACAATGTGAAAATGTATACCTTACGCATACGTAAATCTTTGATCAAAAAATAATCATGAAATTTCGCAAAGTTCCGACGAGAGAGCCTAACAAGAAATTCTTATATAGAGTTTTAGCATTGCATCATGATTTTGATGACTTTTTAGAAATTAATCTTTAAAATATTTTTACAATGGCAGCATGGCAATAAGGTTTGGCGTGCCAGAGGAATTCCTGCATTAGCACCTCTGGAATCACTGCACTGCATTCTACTAATCCTTTACTACCTATCCTGCTACTAATCCTTCCTATCCTGCTAGTATCATAAACGTGAAAGTTTGTAAAGAAAGTTGGACATTTGTTACACTTTCACGTACCTTTGAACTGATTTAGATGATTTAAACATCAAAATAACTAGACTACAATTTACAAAGATGTATAATTTGGCATGCTGGCGAAAAATTTTATATATGCTTAAGGTAATCACCTCAAGTGCGCTCCCAGAGAACTCTTTTCCACAGTGCTCGCAATTGGCGCGACGCCTCGGGCAGGTATACCGGAGGTGATCCTGCATCAGCACCCTCGGGATCATCGCGCCGCACTGCGCTGCACATGACACAGCATCATGCTTGCATGTGTTCAGATGTGCCTGGAAAATATAAGTAGATAAGTTAGTTTTGTCATCTTTGTTAAAAAAAATAGGTCGGCTTTTTATTAGACCCTTTCATTTTATTTTATTGGCGCTGGGTCTTGTATTGTTTGAAAGAGTATTAAATAAGGAACCGGTATGCGACAGTTACTTTCGTGAAAGTTACTAAATATAAATTTAAAACTAAATTAAAATTGTCTAAATCTAAGTACATATTATGTTTATATACGCAAAACGGTGCAGATATCGTTTCCTTGTTTATCTTTTACTTTTTAAAGTATTTTCACGCCTGTATCCGCGAAGAGGTTGAGGTATAACCAGAGCACTCGCGACTCGCCGAAGCACAAAGTCCCAATCTGTCTTCAACCGGGTACGTTATCAATTTGGTAATAAATTAAATTGGTATATGTTTATATTCCTAGACAAGTTACACAAATTGAATCTAACCCCAAAGTAAGCAAATTATATGCCTGTATTATTGGTGTTAGTCAACGAGCAACGTTAGTAAATACTAAGAAATACTTAAATAGATATCAGAATAAATTTAATATACACCCAAACCCGGAAATACAAACATCTAAACGGGGCAGGCATTTGTCATTTGTGTGATGCACATCACACAAATGCCTGCTCCAGTCGGAATCGAACTCAACCCTTGCGTTTGGTCGGTTGAATTAGGCGTGTAGGTAGCCCCACGACCAACGAGGCAATCAATTTTGAAAAGAAACTGATAAAATACATTTTCTTTTTAGTGCCCGACCTCATAAAGTCAAGTCCGCCACCTAACCGCTAGACCACAGACACAAGACTGAATTAAAAATGAATCGAATATTTTTTTGGTGGTTCATACTAGTAAGAGCTTTGAAAAAAATAACCATACCTGCTGCTGATAACAACTTTGCCGAAATGTCCTATCAAAAGACCGAAATATAAATCCAACACCGGGGAAAATTGGAATCGCTTTTCACAGTTTTATTACGAGTTCGTTCAAATAATGAAATTGCGACGTACCTATAGATCTAGGTATAAACAAAAATGTTTTTACATCGTTGCTATTGTTAGAAACTGTAAACAAACAATCTGTGTCATCGTTGCAATCATTGTTTACTTTTACTTTTATACTCGTCGCTTCTTGACTCGATAATTTCTTAATTATCTTTTAATGAGTACTGTGGCAATATTTGTATGTGTTTTTATCATAATAGGATAGGTAAATACCACTCCAACTGTTATTTGTAAGACCTAGTTAATTGTATTCACTGCTTTCACTGACGCATCTTTATAGTAATATACTAGGTAAGTATATACTATGTTTTGGAACTGAGTACCTACTCTGTTGGTACCTGATCATATAATTTTTATTTTATAACCCTTAGAGTTATTTACTCTTTACTTTAAATGTAAATATATGGACATTGGCGTAAAAATGCGACGACTCTACCGCCCGTTAGTGAATAATCTAGTCATTTTTATTGCTGGATTTGTCGCAAAGTAGGTGGCAATCGTCAATTTGTGGAGACAAAGAAGAAGAATATTATTGCTAGATGTTTAACTCACAAAACTCAAGCAAGGGGTTCGCAATATTTGTAGGCAACATTGCTATCAGAAAGCTCGTTTATTATTTGCCTTTTTATACTAGAATTAGGTACTTATTCTCCATTAATATTTAAAATGCCTGCAATATTATGAAAATATTCCATAATTCAGTCATACCTCCTAAAGTTTTATAACTATTCAAAAGTACGATAAGTAGACGCTTATAAATTTAAAACTTATGTAGGTAGATACACATTGGTCTATTTAAAGTTTACTAAACTACCAATTTTGCGCAACTGGCAATTTAAAAACCAGCTATCAATGTGTTGATAAGATTTTATTAACACTTTCTTTAAATTTGATTTTAAATTAAGTACAAAAAAACAATATTTTTATCACTATGTATATACCTACCTACCCACAATTATTTTCTCATTTAAATTTATGAATTGGTTTCTATATATTCGGACATAAAATTAATTGTATTTAGGCCTATTCTCATTTAAAATAAAATAAAGTACTTAACTACCTATAGGTAATAGGTAACTACCAAAAACATAGGTAGGTATGCGAAGTAGATAAATAGAAAACTATCTAAATTCCAGAAAAAACAAGATGGCGCGGGCGTCTAGTTTACCAAACCCGCGCCCTAATTTATGATCCAATATTACAATTGACAGATATTATTATAAACGTCAAAAGATATTTAGTTCAACACGTGTCATGAGATCGATAAATATGTCGATGTCGACATGAGGACATAAAAATGATCTATGGTACATCGTCCTCCTTACTCTTATCTAAACAAATATTGAAATTTCCCAACCTTCATTTTACGGAGTTCGTCCGACCATTGGCACCCCTCTTTATGGTGTATGCAATACACCACGGAACCCATGATCGCTTTCTCTGACTCTGGGTCTGGATATATCTGGAACAAAGAAACAACTATCTTATTTTTCTTTATTATAAACTAAACTCAAATGAAAAATAAAAAAAAACATTGCTTAGTTAGGCACTTTAGAGAATTAAACAACAAACACATTTTAATCTACATATTATTTAAATCAATAATTTAAAAAAATGTTTAGCACAACACATTTTTTATTCAGCCTATAATTTAAAGCAAAATGTTTATCTTTGATGCGAAAATTTAAATTTTAGAATAAAATGATATTTTTTAATAATACAATTAGATAGATACACACATTTACATTGTTTTTATTAAAAATACGATTAGTAGACACTTTCAACTTATTTGCTATATATTTAAACATTTTTGACGTTATTAACACAACGTGAAAAGAAACGGCTTCAATATAGACTGATGAGAGCAGCTAACATAACGGATTAAATAGGACAACGCGATTAAAAATAAACCAAAAGAGAATATCAAAAAGCTACACACCGTTCGTTCGAATATGGAACACATCATTCCAGAATATGCAAAATGGCGGAACGTATTTCGCGCGTTAGTTCAGTGCAAGGGTCTGATACGAAATAGCTTAGTAATTTGTATACTTCGTTATCTGTTGGGTGCAACGAACAGATGGTTATGGACCACCGCTCCCTTGTGTTTGTGCCGAGATAAGCGTGATTTTTCACTTCCCAAACCAGCTGAGTAATGAATAGGGCAAACAAACTTATTAGAGTCTTTAAAGCACTGCCTTCACATGACTAAGTTAATTTTTCTTTGAACCGAATATGGATACATGTTAGGGACAAACAAACATTTAGATACAGATTATAAAATAGAGTTGTTTGTAAATAAAGCTGAAGTCATATCGGGACTTAAATGTAAAGACTATCTAAATGTTAATCTCTTGACAAAAGTCAAAAGCGTCTTCGTTCATCTGTATATTTCATAAATTAGTAAATAAATGGGCACAAAACATCAGTGGCAATGCATTCTAATATTGGTACGATGCGTTCTATTTACAAACATTCTAGCATGTGGTCAACGGCATCGATGCTGCAACCACCTTCGGATTCCTTATAAACTTAGATTGCACACTTAATCCTATCATATATCACACTCAAATATGATTCCTATTTTGTAATAAAGACGGCTGAAAACACCGTGCGTTATTATCCCAGGACAGATGCTCTTGAAGTTAGCAGTGTATAAATTTTCAAATATAGAATGTTATTTTTGTCGTATTCTAAAAAGATGGTCCGCGATGTGTTGAGCTCTCCCGCATCGCTCAATTATAGATCGCGTTCTACCGTAAACACAACAAAGGACCTACTACCTTTCGCAATCGAGTAGTAATCGACAGTTTTACTACTTGTTATCGAATTCTATTAAAACAACGTACCAAAGGCCAATATCAAGCTGCAATTGAGTGGTAGTCTATAATTTCTAACAACAGAGTCTAATTTTTTAGAAACTTGATGTGCGGATTTTGGCCTTCCGTACGTTAGTGTCTACTTGCCAAAATAAATAATAATATGTTCTTCGTATAATATGACAAAGTAACGTGATTACCCTAAGTAGAGTCCGTGTTTTCATTACATTTAAGTAAAAATGGAAGTTTCAGAAATTTTACCAACTTTTAGTATGTAGATGCAACTCTTTAAAAGTCGAAAACTAATTTATTTTGGTAGCAAAAGTGGACTATGCTTTTATTTAACAGAAGGAAAGGCAAAGTAGGACATAACGAACAAAACTTGACAGGTTTCAGAAACGCTTTTAAACTCAATTAATTTTGAAACAGGTAGTATATTTTTTAGTATATTATCTAGCTTATAGTTAAAACTATTCGTCCAAAAACTATATAAGTTATTACTCCATCACCGCCACTGGTTCATAAGTAAAGTAACTATATGATCAACTGTATTTCAAATGTTTGATGCAATAAAAGAATATGACTATGACTACCATCAAAAACCTCTTCACGAGTGTCCAATCTCTCTTTCTTTTAGATCACTATCTCTCACAGCTTCGTATAGTTCACCTGTTTACTCGAAAAGAAGAATTTGATAGGCCTGCAGAATAAAAAGCTCAGTTTCGAAACGCATTCAACGCGTGATGTTTATGACGTTTCGACATGAAAAGTGATCGCCAAATAGATAAATTTAACAGGCATGTACTACGGCTTGTTAGATTTTGTTTTAAAGAATGATATTATGCATTTAATTCTATATATTGTAACATTCTGACAAGAATTTCTTCATCAAACAAACTTGCTAAGTTTGATTAAACATGTCACGAGTCGCGACACGAGTTCATTAAACACATTAATTAATTTTGTTCCTTAACTAATTGTCTACTTATTTATTTTTATAACCGTTAGAAGGGGGTGAAGCTTTCCAACTTTATGTCTTGTTATAAAATTATTAAAATTTTCTATAACATTAGGTATAGAGTTTTGTAATTTTTGTTTATGAGAAATAAGATTTTATGGTTTAATGTTCGAAGCTTTGGTTGTACCTCTGCCTGCCTCACCTTGGATGCCTTTGCACTTGTATCCCAGAAAGGGTAGGAAGAGGTATAACCAGGGCACCCACGACTAGATACTAAGTCCCATAAAGTGATAGGTGACAAATCTAGCCCCAACCGGGCTTATCCAATCCTGAGGAGTGTTGTTTTTATTAAAAATGTTTGGTGGACTTCATGAAGTCAAGTCCAACGCTGGAATACAAGACCAATGAGATCTGGGATACGAGCATTAAGATACTCACTTGATTATCAAAATTACAAGAATTTAAAATTCTTTAACCCTGAGTTTTGCCTCGAAAGTCTAGCGCTCCGGCGCTCGTAGAACTTGACTTCTTGAGGTCCGGGGTTTTAACCCATCGCCAATTAATCGGGCAACAAAAAAAATTATAAAATGAATGTTTACAATTTTCTGATACATTATGTTTGTGTAGAAAATAACTTATTCTTGATTGAATTAGAAATGCATTGGTGCAAAGCAATTCGGGCTAAAAATTTAGACTCATATCACGTATAATTCTCTATTGATACTGTAAATGCAAAAAACGTGCATGTTTGCTTGTACGTTCGGTTGTGATGTCAAAACAGCTGGACCGATTTTATTGTATTTTAGCATATAAACAGAATACCAAAAATTTTTTTTGATCTGATATCTTAACGGTTTGCCACGAGGGAGGTAACCAAATAAAAACACTGGCAACATTTCATGCCATATAAGGGACAAAACGTGAAACTAATTGAAAGTTTTCAAACGTGGGCCTCAATTTAAACCCACCACCATGTCATCACTTTTTACATACTTGTTTCATGAATACGTGTCATTGTTTATATCGTATTTGACATTTACAAAATATTTACCACGAAGCCACTTAATTTTGGCACGTAGGAGTTTATTATACACATATCAAACATTAATAAACTTGAAATTGTTGTTGTTTATGTGTTCCATATATGGCACACCACCTACGTTAGTCGTAACTAAATGCATTGAAAGATATCCAAATATAACGTAGGATTTTATTAGATTATAACTGTTCTCTTTAATTATGTTTACACTACTAACAATTATATATGGGTTTGCCCGCTTAAAAATAAACGGTCCGTTTTTATCTATTATCAAATCAGCTATTTAAAAGAATTCGGAACATTGTTAAAAAAATGTTAAAAATACGCAGATAGAGTACCCATTTTTTAATAAATGTAATTAAATTAATTGTATTAAGTAGACAGGCCACAACGTTTATTAAATTAACTTAAATATTTTGTTCCTCTAAAAATTAATTTCAAAATGATTGTCACCCTAATTTTCTAATTAGGTAAATCCTTCGCAATTTCACCCTGATTTCTAGTCTAAGGCGAAGCTTTTAACTTATAACTTGTGTATACTTATATATTTTTTTAATTTAAAATATTAACATAAAAAAATAATTGATGATATTAAGCGTGTCAAAAATTTATTAAGTTAGTAATTTCAACGCCTACGTGAATTATAAAACCTAAGCACCCACGCCTAACCTTCGGTTTGATTTGGACCTTGATTAATTACTTTATTGTATTTATTTATTTTTAGTGTTATATATTGCATAATCTGTAACCAGAATTAATAAATACGTACAATGCATTACTTTACTATGAATCAGGACAAGTTATTGAAGCCACTCTGATTACATTTAAAAGTTTATAGTCAACCAAATTGCAATGTAATTGTTACAACCAACGATAATTCATATAGTAATATATAGTGTAACAATAATATAATATTAGTGACTTTACAAAGAGTGCTTTAAGATCCCCGACTGTTTTAAAGAAATAAACAGCCGAGTAGTAACTATAAATTTCGGAAAACATAACCCCCTTTTTCCAATCGAATAAAATAAACTAATTTGAAAATAATTTTTAACTTACACATTTTTATTTAAATTATGAACGAGATGTAGTTTAAGCTCAGTAGAAAGTAAAATTTGTCAAATGATGATAGTGCAAAGACATGCTTGTATGTGCCATTTTTGACCATTATTATTTAATGTAATCATTTTGTCATCTAAAAATTCCTTAAGTATAACATACTTCTTATTCTCGCTCTGAATGAGGTTATTGGATGGCCGAAAGGAAGTGTTAACGGTATAATAAATGAACCAGTATTAAAACGGACGTGATTTTCGTTTGTTCACACTATCAATTTGCCGTTCGTTTTTGCAACTAAACGAATTAATGGAACTTTTAAATATTTGAAGATAACATTTGATATGTACATAAAATCTTCGAGTATTAAACCATGCTCAAAATATATAAAATATAACAAATTTATTTTTGACCGACTCCAAAAGCAATGAGGTGATCAGTTCACCAAAAATGCTAAAAAATGTTTGCAATTCGATAACCAGAAATATTCATATAATATTTAACCTTTGCCTTATTTTAGTTTTGCGTAATTCTAACTCTTAAGTGATACTGTAATAAACGATTTCATAAAATGAATACAAATGAATATTTGATAAAAAATAATATTTTGGCTGTCACACAGTACCTATATAAAAAAATCAAAAATATAGAGTCTAATAAAAATCTGTTTAAAATAAATTGTTTTACAAAAAAAAAATTGGTAAGTATTTAGGCTTATTATCTTAGCTAAATCACCTTAGGTTAACTTCGACCTCTTATGTTAGCTATGATGTTAACATTTTTTCTAGACCAGCACATTAAAATGTTGAAAACCTTTAAACAAAGAGGGCCTTGCCCTTCAATTTAAAAATACATTTCCAAGTAGCATTTAAAAATACGTTTATCAGTTAAAAATAAGTTTGTTTGTTACTGTTTAAAAATACGTTTATCTGTTTTATCACAAGTCTGGCCCACCTAAATCGTCTTGAGGTAATTCTCTCACGGTAGTGATGCTATCTCTGACAGTCACCAGACATCGTTTAACGCTCAATTTCTATGAAAATAGATGTTATTTTATGTTTTGAGAAATACACTGCTTAATACCGTGTTGGGCCGGGCTCTGCAGAATAGACCATCTACTTTCCTTAAAGGCAGCTCGTAAAAGGCGAGCATTGGCTTATCGTCACCAACACAGTGACATCTGACTAGGTGGTAGAGTTTTGCTCTCGTCTGGATTGGCACCACCGCCTTACCTATTCCTGCCCCCATAACGTCAATGCTTGCTATTGACGTGTTCTGTTTCGGATGATAAGGTAGGTAGGTAGGTAGGTAGTAGTAAACTTAGTTTTGCTCGAAGCCCAATATTCCGGCATCAGATTGGCAACGCACCGTTACCACCTTTAGTGTCTGGAGGCGACATGAAAATCATTAGGAAATCCGTCTGCTTGTTTGCCTTCCAATGTCATTAAAATAAAATAATATGAAATAATTCAAGAAACAGCTACTTACTTAAAACAGTTACAAATATGAAAAAAGTTGCTTTTGAAATTAATTAAGTATAATAAATTAATAAGAGAAAGCACAGTATGTTATAAATGTATTGATATGAATTTATCTATTAATGATATCTATTATTTATATATAATTTATCCATTATTTATTCATGTACTATATGAGAGACAAATACATTTTATATAAATCCTTAATGTCAAGAAATACAGTAACGAACGCCAAAGAAGTTAACAGTGCGTTACAATATGAAACTATGATAAAGTCTCTTGTTTGAATATATTAACTGTACACTCCAAACTGGAAAATGATAATTGCGAATTTAGGTTAATAGATTATTTCAATAAGTTGTGTTAGGGTCGTCACATCCTTACGCCAAATACATATATTTAAACAAGTAACACAAATGTTTTATGTGTTTATATTTAGGATAACTATATCAGTATGTAGGTACTGTGTCTAAAAAATATGATTGTCGTTAAAAATAAGTACTTTTACTGTAATTATATTAGTTCGTAAGGTTTTGATTTTACTTTGCTATGTTGAAATTACAGTAATAAAAGCTGTTATTCAAAAGACTATTAAACATAGTAATAAATATATTAACATTACGACCTAAATCAGGTAAGATTTTAAGAATGATTAGTATCAAACGTAGAACGGAAGCGAGTTCGATGCCCGACTGCGCTAGCGGAACCTTACTATGTTTCTATGGAATATATAATGACCCACAATTACCAACATTTAAATAAGATGTTACTTTGCTACTTAATCTATTCTTTCATTGTAATTAAGCTTCCGTTGCCTGTCATAGAACTAATGGATATTTTCAGAGCTAAGTAGATTTTGAGTCATTGAAAAAAAATTGTGACTTAGAGCTGTCTTATAAAAGGAAAAAAATGTTGTAGTGATTTCTTCATCATTTTCAAAGTGATTTTAAAATATTATTACTTAGCTTTTATTTATTTAGCAACAGTCCGTTAGTCCGTGTGTGTCTTAAAAGGTGTATTAGATCAACTTCCCGGTTACCGATTGAGATGAATTTTTGCATGCATATGTAAATCGGATGGCAATAAAAAAATATAGTAACATGGAGCTTATCTGATAATATTGATGGAGATAATTGTAAAAAAGTAAGTATCTTCACGCCCATGATCCCGATTGGGTAGGCAGAGGCACAACCAGGGCACCTACAACTAGCCGAAGACGAAGAGGTGGTCATATTGCCATCACGTCAGAATCTCATGATTTGTTAAAGCTAAAGAAGGTTTTTTTAGTAGTTTGACTGCATTTAAATTATTTTCTTTGTATTACCTTTCTATTAAAAATAATGTTGCCCGGGATTGGATATGTGCCCGGTTGGCGATAGGCTTCCCACCTATCACACAGTTTTCGGCTATTCGTGGGTGTCTTAATTGTACCTCTGCCTACCTCTTCGGGGATATGGGCGGGAAGATACTTTTTTTACCTTTTCGATGAAATGCTTATATTTTAAATGTATTATTCAATCAGAAAAAACATCTAAACTAATCTTTATTAAACGTTTCGTATTCCAATCAATTATTTTAACGATTTCGCACACATTTTTGGTTAGTGCGTGATTCGCTGTAATTGAAGCTTTCTTATTTTTTACTTTCATTTTTTAATAACACAGAAAGAGGGTCGACTTAAATTTAAATGTCATTGTTTCTTTTATGGTATACCAGCTAAATTGAAACAAGTTTTAAAGAAATTTTAAAAATTTGCTTCTGACAGGATTTGAACCTATATCCTTGTGTCTCAAGCCGATGTATAACTCTAACCATTTGAGCTATAATTGAGGATTCAAATCCTGTGCTGAAATTTTTTTTTAATTTTTAATTCCTTTCCCTTTACGCATGTTCGAGAGGGCCACAAAACATAAACTAATAATACTTTGGTTTAACACTTTATGATATGTTGAGCAGTATGGTTTAAAGCGAAATTTCAAAAAATATATAAAGACGTTGTACGTCTGAAATATCAGTATCTGTTTGTATAAAGTGTAATAAGATCTATTTTGAAATGTAAAAAGTAAAAACCTACAGTCCTCAAATATAATCAAGTAACCTGACACTCTCTGCTTCTGCTGCTGCGTGCTGACAACCGAACTAATTGATATCAAGTTCGTAATTTCGAAACTGGATTTATTTTTAATTATGAATGACAAAGAAAATGCTTTCATAGAAAAGAAGATAACGCACATTATATTAGTAGATTTACGCACTGTGGTTGTATTATAGTTGTCATCATTTGTTTCAAGCACCTGCATTGTTGTTTTTCTGTTGGTCCAAAGGTTGGCTGGTAGAGAATGTTAGCGCATTAAGCTCGCCTTTTGTATAACATATGGAAATATGGTGTACAATAAAGATTAAAATAAATAAATAAATAATAAAAGAAGCACGGAGACAGAAAAGTTCAGATTTTAAGATAGTGTATAAACAGGCGGATTTTCTGGTAGTAAGGTTTTCTGCATAACCTTAAACACTATAGACGTTACTGGTTTGCTATCTTATGGCTGGGATTTCAGGCCACGCATGCAAGTTCACCGGTTTTCTACCAACCAACTCCTTGTCAAATTTCATTTAAATCGGTTAATTATTCTAAAATTGTACAAATACACAGACATAATTTTAGAATGGACTAAAGTATAGTAAATAGTTTCAAATAATTAAATTAAAAAAATAGGGGGTTGCAGTTGACAGTATCTACAACGATGTCTATGGAAACTTATTAGGCAGTAAAGCTTTACCTACCTGCTTATATTAGTGAGCTCTGTTCCGCGTCATGCGGAATGCGCATTTTTGCATGCAATGCACATTTAGGTGTGCGTTATAAACATCCAAACACATTTTCCCCTTCATCACATTAATAGTTCCCTTTTCTGTCCTTTTTTTTGGCTTACATGTAATTTAATAGTAAGACATATATAATATGACAAAATTGTCTTTTATACACATGCAACTTTCTCCGTCTACTGTATACAATTTAAAAGCATATACCTATAACAATGTTATTATATCTTTACCCGCGTGGACTTCACTTGTGAGGTCTTCTATAGGTGGGCTTGATTTCTTCATTTCCAAAAACAAAAACATTTTCCCTATTTTTAGGGAGCATTAATTACTAATCAAATGCAGTTGGGTTGTTTTTAGTCTGTGCAAAGCGCATTATAATTGACAGACGATTGACGTTGCGTAAACAAGGCCGGGCATTAACAGATGATTAAATGTCAGTTCATTGAATGTATTGTTATGTTTATGAATGGATGTAATGGAATGTCAAATCATTGCTAAAACGATAACTATACACTAATAACAGAATATTTATAAGACTTTGCGAATAAAGGACAAACCTGCAATTAACAAACACCGAGTACTTAAAATAGCGTCAATGCTCGCCGCCGTTGTGTTCCGGTTTGGGGGGGAGTAAGAAAGTATCTTTAAGCCCATATCCCATTAAGAAGTAGGCAGAGGCACAATCAGGGCACCCACGATTACAAGGCCGAAGACACTAAAGTCCCACAATGTGGTCTATCGCCAACCGGGCACTTATCAAACCCCGAGGAACATTCGAGCAAAATTGGATAACCCAAATTTTCTTTTTGTTGCCCGACCCGGGATTCGAACCCGGGACCTCATGCAGTCAAGTTAACACCTGAACCGCTAGACCACAGAGGCGACTGAGAGTCCTGTAATCTTAAGCAGCTTGTTTGATATCTCATCACATATTTTTACCTATATGACTAAATCATTGTATAGCGTTAACTGCTGTCGTTTGTTTTTTTTTTACTTACTGGAAAGTTTGAACTATCAATCAGAAAAAGGTACAATAAGTATAGAAGCCATAACACCATAAAACGAACAACTGGCTGCAACATTTGTTAAATCAAAAATATGCGTGTATTAAACGTGCCCTAAATATTAGAAAAAAAAGCTCTGTTAATATAAATAAAATAATGTTAATAAACACAAATTAATGTTAAGATTGACATTAATTTATTTTAATGTGGTTATATTTTAATTTTGATACTAGAATGTAAGCACCAGAATGTCGTTGATCTTTGATATTACCTTCTGCGAAATCAAGATAAACAACATCCGACGCCTAGAAGTAAGCAAAGTAAAGTAGGAAAATCACACTGCAACTCAAGTTACGATACATTTAAAAAAAAGATACATTTAAGTAATAAAATTCACATTAAATTGATTATTCCATCCTGTCAGGATTATTTTTTGCATTCGAAATATCAAATAAGATACGACATATGCAGTTTTTTTTGTTTTATTTACGAAAATAGTTTTTTGTTTTTTTTATTTAAATGAGTGAAAAGAAGTAGAATATTATAGTGAATATTTA
Source organism: Calephelis nemesis (assembly GCA_002245505.1). Lineage (NCBI taxonomy): Eukaryota > Metazoa > Arthropoda > Insecta > Lepidoptera > Riodinidae > Calephelis > Calephelis nemesis. The sequence goes on from NJDD01000726.1 coordinate 718,008, forward strand.
TGATTCCAGTAAATTTTATATTCAATATTTTATTTTTGTACTGCGATAATCTTAGGTTATTTTTAAAACACTGGTCATTAACCTGTGCGGCTCTGACAAGAAAAAATAATTAGTTTTTTTTAATCTTTCTGAAGTAGGTTGCAGTTATGTTTGGAATTTTATTATAATTTATTTCATTGTTTGTGTTTACATTAGGGCAGTAAATTAACCGTTTTTTTATCATCATTAAATATTCTACTGCACACAAAAGTAACAAGGTAAATAAATACAAAAGGTGAGTTTATTCGCTAGTGGTTTCCTACAGGCTGCTTCAGTTGTTACCCCAAATTAATCAACAATCAAACAACAAACTTATTTAAGTAAAGCTTGTACTTTTCCACCACACATATATTTATAAAAGTGCCAATATTTTTAAAAATAATGCTTTCAATGAAATTCCACCAAATACCGACGGTGAAAAGTACAAAACCAAATCTTTCTCCAAAAAATATTGTAGAGTTTGAGGCTTTTTATGAACAAGTCTAAACATTTGTGTCAAGCAAATTCTCATTCTTTGTAAAGGAACTTTTAATCCAACTAACGTAGTGGCGATTTCCGGTGATCAATCAATCTGCGACTCATGTTAATTTATCCACTTGTCATTCAAATTTCAACCTTATAACTACACCATAAAACATAAATTAGGAAAAAAGGTTTTTTATAACAAAATAGTGATGTCAAGTCAATCTATGTTGTATTTTTTACATGTTAAGGTTAAAAATCGTTTGAGAATTGTAAATCGTAACCCTTAACACTTATACAATTGAAATGAAACGGAGACTTGAACAAGAGGTCACACTTGTCAAGTGAATTGCTTGAATTGATAACAGGATTGTGGGACATCGCTAAGTGCATTATTGGTTTATGTCAGTAGTGTTACTCTAGAATCTCGATTTTAAGCAAATTGGAAGTTGAAATCAGATTTATGTCATTTTGTACTATTAAACTATTAACATTCAGTTCAAAAATAAACAATGAATTACTTTATCGGGCTCATAGAGATTTTTTTTCGAAATATATGTCAATAATCTACTAGTATAGTAGGTACTTTTGTTGCCTGAAATGATATATCCGATTCCAATTTCCAAATTGCATGAAGTCGAGATTCAAGAGTAACCCTACGGGTCAGTGTAACGGGTGATAATTAATAAATAAATAAATATCCCTGGACAAGACACACAAATTGAACTTAACCCAAAAGTAAGCAAATTATATGCTTGTGTTATGGGTGTTAGTCAACGATTCTAATACATAGAAATACTTAAATAGAGACCAGAATATATTTAATATACACCCAGACCCGGAAATGAACGAAAATAGCATGTAAGTCAGTAAATATGAGTCCTGTTATAGTTGAGCTCCAGTAAATAAAATCGTTTATTTAACTTTAAACATTAATGTTTTCAGATTAATAAATAAATAATAAAATGTAGAGTCGTTTTTGACGAATCGAGTTTAAAGTCGACCCGAATGTTTTAAAAAACTACATATTGCGTAAAATTATGACCATTATTATTACTACTATAAAAAAATCTAAATCACTTTATATTTGGCGCAAATTTATCTGACTTTTATTGAAACTGCACCGAACATTTCAAACTTTGCAATACAAACGCTTTGCACAAACTAGACGTAGTATTTATCTTATCAAAAGTATCTACAGCTATTTCCATTCACATACAACACACATTCATAAGAAGCGAGTTATTTAAGTGGTAGACTTTTGTGTCTGTTCGTATGAAATATTATTTCTGTAAAACGAGTACTCCAGTGTTTGCCTTTCTGCAGTATAGCTTAAGTTGATTTTGATGGACTCTACATTTTTGTTTTTAAAAAAAAGCGGCTTCCCGCCCGTATCCCGCTAAGTCTCACAATGTGATTGCTGCCATGCCTATCGCCAACCGGGCATATATTCAATCACGGGTAACGTTATTTTTATTAGAAAATTGAACATTTTGAAATTTTTATTTGTTGCCCGACCCGGTCGAACCCGGGACCTCAAGAAGTTGCCGGACCGCTAGAACTTTTGTTTTGAATTTTGATAAGTCCGTTAAATTTTACATTTAAGACTTAAACATTAGCCGACAAACCATTTAGCAGATTTGTCTGTTTGTTTGTCTTTTTGGATTATTAAGAACAATTCTTTATACATAATATCGGATAAAATGTATATGAAGTCGCGGTAATGTGGTAGTTGACCGCTGTACTAAATGCCGGAGATACGTTCTGTTTATTTTGCGAATTGGTTTGCGCAAGCCATGGCTAATGACTTACATAAGGTGTCGTTGCTGAATTACCGTACGAAGGTTTTATTAACTGAGTACGATAATTGATAAGAATAAGGCTGCATTTGAATACATAATAAAACGGCATCTACTTGAAGAACAACATTTACATAAAAATAAATATGTTATTTTATTGAAAAATTCTATTTCAGTTCATGTTACATAATATATTGCGACTATTTTTGAAAACTTACTTTTATAATATTTTTCTGTCTAGTTCTGTAATACTTAAAACGAAATGTATAAAGTATAAACAATAATTACAATTCAAATCGAAATTCTGAAGTGTAAAAGTGTCGTTAGTATTAAGAAATGGTTATTATAAATCTAGAGTAAATATTTAAACCAAAAGACAGTTTAAAAGTTTTTTAGTTCTTTTTGTCATCTCTTTCTCCCATTATGAGTTGAAAAGTGACGATGAAATGATGTTGTGATGGTGCCACAGGTGATTAAGGCTCATAGAGTTAGTGTTAAAAGATTAACTGCTTATGGGTTGTGAACTGTGGTTGGGATAATATATGTATATCATTATTCATTATATGCTTTTAACTTAAGTATTTTACTGTTCTATAACTTTGTAACAAGCTTCTGGGACAGTTTTTTTTATAATATACTAGGTAGCTCTTCATCATCGTTAAATAAGTTTTCATACAAACTTTCATCCTAAGTTATAGCCTATTGGGTGCCTTTTGGAGTTTATTTTTAAAATAGTAGCCTATGTTTAAACTTCAATTCCAATTTCGTAAAAATCGGTTCCGTGATTGAGCTGTGAAAGCGTAACAGGCAGAGTTTCAGATTAATATTAATACTATAGATAAAGTTTTTAACCGATGTATATATATGTATATTTGCTTTGCAACTACTTCGCTAAATGTGAATGTATTTTGATAATCACTTTTGTGAGCAGTAATTAAGTAATAGCCCCATAAAAAAAATGATAATGATCCCAAAACTGACTTTTGAGTTCAGGTTTAAATATGTCAGCCACAGGTGGCAACGCGAAATCTGTTTTCTTATTTCCCTGTATGTATTCAATACCACAATAGATAAATAACTCAAATGGCTGATGAGTCATGGGTTCATGTATTTAATTTCTCATTTCTCAGAAAATTGGTGCTTACTGGTGGAAAGAAACTAATTATACAAACAATAAAATTAGACAATTGTTTCATTAACAAATTACGAATAAACGAACCAGCATGATTAACTTATTAGTTAAATCTGTTATTTAATTTTGCTAATATTTTGTTAAAATAATAGTTTGCTAATTTTGTTTTTGCAAACTTCGTCGATACAAAGATAACATATTTTAATTCGTTTTTATGTTAACACACTAATTAGGTAAATAATAAGCTAATAAAAATAATGTATTTTCTGTACAGTAAAAAGCAACCACATATCCTAATTGTAAGAAACATACGTCGCCTTAAGGAACCAACGAACTTTTTACCTTGGCAACCAAAGGCCGAGAGGTTTATTCCTAGGTTAAAAGGAAACTTAGAATAGTTACAGGCTATCTATAACGTCAAAGACGTTATTACTGTAAGAATGTACTGGAATTAAAGGACAGTGGTTCTAATTTTTTTAACTTTTTTATGTTCCGGTCTGGAGGGTAAGGTAACCGGTAGACTTGCACAGTTGGTATAACATCCCGGCCATAGGACGCACCTGTAACATCCATGTTGTCAAGGCAACGGTTTTTTCTTACCACCAGAAGATCAAGGTGCTTGTTTACAAACCTCTCACATAAACAAAGAATACTTAAAAGGAGACAAAACTATAATTTAAGTGTAGTAATGTTGTCAACATTTAAAATTAATTGTTACAACAAATGCTTTTATTATTTATTTTATTATTATTTAAAGTAAGAATTCAAACCGACTCCGATTTCATCTAGTCCCCCAAAATATTTAAAAATGAGCATTATTAAAATATACAGGGTTACTGGTAACTAACACATAACCTTTCTAGGGCGACAACTTTTGTTTTACAACTTTTAGTAAATCGCTAAAAAATAATTTGGTTCTACGTACAAAAAGTCCATCGTCCTCTGATAAAATGTATGTAGAACCAAATTCATTTTTGCGATTTTTTAAAACTTGTAGAACAAAACATGTTGCTTTTGATGTACTAAAGCCGCCCTTGACAAGTTATGTGCTAGTTACCAGTAACCCTGTATAACTCACAACAGACTTTGGATATTGACCAAATATATATTGGACCACCTATCACGATCTACTAAAACCCATCAAAATCCATTTATTATAGACCGAATAATAACGTAAAAAACATGTAAAGAAAACATACAGACGAGTAATTAATAACATAATTTTGGAGTCAATAAAACTCTGTCTAAGCAATGATCCGCACCTAAAACCTAGATTCGACGCGAACTTCAGACCACAGCATCAACATCTTACGCAAAACCGATGAATTCCACTCACTAACTTGTCAAGAGTATAACCTACTTGCCGATATTAGTTAAATTGTAACCAACCAGTATATCCACTCTTTGACTACAATGTCGTTTTTGTAGAACTATTACTAATTGGTATTTATTATATATTATTAATTAAAATTGGTACCACCGCGTTACCTATTCCTACCGCCATAACGTCATGACGTGTTCCGGTTTGGAGGGTAAGGTAGCCTGTAAACTTACTTTTACTTTACCATTTTACACCATTACCACCTTTGGTGTCTCCAGGCGGCGTGAATTTCTTACCATTAAATACGTCTGCTTGTTTGCGTGTTTGCCTTCCAATATCGTAAAAAAAATTCTAATAATTGGTCTGGCTATATATGAAAGGGTATTTTCGGGATTAGGACATGTTTAATTGCATTTTGAATAATAAAATAAGTAGGTGTTATTTTAATTAAATAACCGTTTTGTAAGCTGTTTAACAATCAAACGTAAGGACATCTGTACTTTTTCTGTGTAACGTATAAGACAAATCCATTACCTTTGCACTCATATTTATTTGATGAATTTTATAATCTCTTTTGTTCATAGTAATTGGTATACCGATCCGTTTTGGAGATAAAATTGGAAGTTTTCTCATACTGCGATAACAGACTAAAACTTAAATAACATTCAAATTAAAGATTTTTATTAACCTCAACAAAAACTACATGTCTAGAGCAATCTCAACACGCCAGCTTTCAACCAAAAAAAAAACGCCTCATCGAAATCGGTCCTCCCGTTACAGTCAAGATGCTACAGACACACACACGCACACACACACACATCAAACTTATAATATAACTGGTATTCCGTTGCGGGTTATTTTTTTTTTTGTTTTTCGGATTCAAGTGTCCTACAAGCTACCTCAAAAAATTTTCTAGAATATATTAAATGTTAAAATATGTAAAAATTAATAAACTATTGTATTACTATTTCTATAATTTCTATAAAATTGCATTAAACCATTATTGGTCAATTCAATTTAAAATTAGAAATACAGAAAGCTTAACTTTTAAGTCATTTCAAAATAATAATAAAACAACAATATAATAATATTTGTCTCTAATATTAAGTCGACTAAATGTCAAATAAATAAATTTGTGAAATTTTGGCCATTGAACGACCGTGAGTGATTAATCAGGTGATGATTTGACAATAATGATAAATTATCTTAATTTGTAAACCAACAATGACAGTTTACGAGTGATTAATATAAATAAACGTCATTCATACGACATTCCGTGTCATCGTAACGATAAAAAAACAAGGTAATTCAGGGTTATCTAAAGTGGTACAGTAAGAACAACACGATTACGGTTAATTATCTGATGAGATTCCCACGCGTTAACTACTGCCGGTACGGGCAAGTATTCTAAGAACAGTTTAAGTTAACCATTTAACTGTCAAGTATATCCTATCCTGAATGGTAGACATATTGGTGTAGGGGGGAACGGGCAAACAAAAAAATATTTTTTATCTTAATTATTACCATTTTTTTGGCGTGTAAGAAAATGTTTATGCTTTTTTGAAACTGAAGAAGAGAAATGAAAATAAATAACAAGAATAAAAATTTACTTATTACGGAAGACGTGGCAGCATGGTCTTAACGTCTTAGCCTGTCTGCGAAAGGAACATATTAATAAAAAAAAATGTCAAAGCCATAGAAACTTCCACATATTACTATATAATTTGTGAAACTACACAGTAACCCATTCCAGATCACCTGACAATTTTAATAAATACCCAGAATACAAACAAATGTGTTTAACAATTAATATCTGCCTCTGGGCATCGAACCCTAGCCTCTTAGATTGAAGACACAACTGCTGCGACTTTTCTTTAGCTTTTGGTTAAAGGGATTTTATCTACACAGGCATAAGCCTCTACTGTTCTGAAAATTCAGTATAGTATACAGTGTTGAGTTATCATTATGTAAATGAAAATAATTACGAGTGATATTTTCTAATGATTTATATTTAGAATCGCGATATTAAACTGTATCAATTATTACTTAATTTCCGCTAAAAATATTTTTATTTTATTTTTTTACCTAATCAACTTACCTCCAATAAATCATATAGAAATTCCACGTAGCTCATGGTATACATATAATGTTGCTGCACTAAACACACAAGATTGGCTGTCGAAAGGGTACTAAACAATATTAACCAACAATGCCTAAGGTCTGACGCCCACGGGCTACCTGACCCGTCTTACTGTATATGGTTTTACCAATACTTACATATAAATTACTAAATTTGATATTATAACCATATTTTAACGATTATGCCATTTTGGGTCCTTCATGTTTATTCATAGGTATTGTAGTCTGTAACTGTTTTTGTAAATGTATTTTATCTAGGTACTTTACATACTTGCCTTTAATAAAATTGGATAATACCTTTAATGTAAAAAAAACTAAATTGAAATCACTGCATCCTTCCGGGAATTATAATGCCACAGACAGACAGACACATAGTCAGACACGTCAAACTTATAACACTCCTCTTTTGCGTAGGGGGTTAAAAAGAGATGTGTCTATATGTTCAATTCTGTTCAAAAATGTATGATGTGTTCAATTCTAAAAGGTGTTTAATAAAAGAGAAAATAATATAGAAGACATTGGGATATTTAGTCTAGTAGGACGCTTCGAAGACCAAAACATTTTTTTTTCGAATTTGGTCTACATCCGTTTATTCGTATGTTCATGAAAGAAATGGCACATAGCAAGTTTTGATGTAAGTAGTTATCGTTATTCAAACGCCAGGGACCACAATAGGGCTACAAGTCATATTTTATCGCAATCAAACAAGTGTGGAAATAACCTTAGTTAATAAATAAATAACAATAGTATCCCTATACAAATAACACAAATCTATATAATCCAAACGTAAGCAAATTACCTATTTGTCTTATGGATGCTAGTCAATGATACCATACATAGAAATAATGAAATAAATATCAGTGTAAATTTAATAAACACACAGACCTAGAAATTCAGACATCTTTAATAATCACTAAGTGCCTATCCCCATTGGGAATCGAAGCCAAATAAAACCGATTGGCGAGGTTAGGCGTGTCCGCTAACCACTTGACCAAAGAGGCGCGAACGGTCTAAAATTTATTTCCGTGAAGGCGAATCCATCATCCATCCAGCCATGAGAATACTGAAAGAATTACGAATTCTCGCAATTCTGTAATTTGCTAAATCTTATAAGAGTATCCGCTCTGGTACTGAAAATTCGCAGTACTCACTCAGCCTAAATGCGAAAGCCTGTTTCTATGCTACTTTTTAAATATCGATTTATGAATCGATTATAATGATATTTTTGTGTAGAGATAAATGATCCGCCTCTTAATTTAACTTTTTTCAATTCGTCCGTCCTCCCAAGAGGTATCCGTGGTATAGCGATAAACGCGAGAGCGAAGTCGCGGGCGACAACTAGTTTATTATTAAAAAAAATATATCATTACAGCAATGTACCGGACCATCATTGTTAACCACAGAATCATGTCATGAAGATAAAGGTTTAAAAAGAGAAAATTCTAGGTATCTAGAGAAAAAAACTGCTCTACTATTTATAATTTGCATTTAGCAATAACTTGGAATCATTTTCGGCATACAAAAAAGATTTTCAACATACGTATTACACAATGTGACGTCATATATTAGTGATTTTGCAAATTTATCAAAATTTCGTCATTATTATAATTTGATACATGTTTTCAAATGCTAGAATTAAGATAAGGGGTATTTACATAGTTTATACGTTACTGTTTGTCGTCAAAAGAATTAAATTATAATTTAGAGAAGTAGTTATTTTCAATAAAATTAATTAAAAACATGGCCATATCATATGACCGGTAATATTTAAACCTGATACAACAAAGTAAATACTGAATTTAAACACAATAATATCAGCATAATAGTGTATTCACATCGACAGTTAAATGCGAATCTCTGACCAAACCGGTCTCAAAGTAGGCTTGCAAACTTCCCACAACACTACTTAGATCTTTTAACGTATCTGAGATTATTTTTAAAATCTTGGCATTATAATTTTAAATCTTTGTTTTTTAAAAAAACAAATGACATAACATGATCACACTTTTTTTATGATATTTGAAGGCAAACAAGCAGACGGATTTCCTGATGGTAAGAAATTCACGCCACTTAGAGACACCAAAGGTGGTAATGGTGCGTTGCCAACCTGAGGCCGGGATGTTAAGCCTCGAACAAAAGTTGGTTTAGCGGCTACCTTATCCTACGAACCATGGTACCAATCCGGGCAAGTCGCTTCTAAACTCTACCACCTAGTTAGATGTCACGGTGTTAGTGACGGTAAGCCTATGCGTGCCTTTTACGACCTGCCTGGTACAGGAAGGCACTACTACAAAATTACAAATTGAAAGTATTTTTACCCGTAATCGACTAAAACAGACCATAAGTACGTTCACAAACAATATAACAATATTTAACGTGCGTATAAGAATAAATCATAATACTTAAATCTCGTCAAATTCTACTTAGACAGTAGAACCACAGACTATATTACAGAGTAATAATAAATACTAACCAACAATCAACTACTAAAAGCAAAAGCTTATAAATTTTAGAGCCCGCGGCGCGGATACGCGTCATTATTTTTTTATGGTCGAACATTTTGTGCAGCGTCCTCCGTGGGAACTGGGAACAAAATAAAACAAAGAGATAGTAAATCGATTGTTTCGTGCTGCTATTTGCTAAAAAATGTTGCTAATTTTTAAGGGTCTATGGATACGGGAAATACTTTTTTCTTTTTAGGATATACTTATCTGTTCTAAAGTTACAGCTTTGACAAAATGGCGGATGTAATTATCTTTGCTTGAATGGAAATAGATAAAAGGCTAATCACTATAGCTATAGAAGTATGACTAACTAGTTCCTGTTACTGTAGAACTACAATCGATATAACTGTATCATAATGTAAATATTTTAAAGTATCTTCACGCTCATATTCCCCATGAATATAGGCTGAGGTACAACCAGCACCTACGACTAACCTAAGACACTTGAGGAAACGAACGCGAGACCACAGAGTTAGTTAGTTAGTTATTAGGTAGGTACTTACATTAAGAATATACTTATTTCATCATTTTGGTACATTTTATGGACGCACTCAGAAACGTCAATTATCTTTTGATTAGTCATTAAGTCGAAATTTTCTGTTCAAAATCGTTACTTACTGGTAGATTAAATATTAAATAACGTCTCTGAATGTGGCCGTTATCCACTGCTGCTGCTAGGTATATTGATCTTGGTTTAACTTACAAATTCTACAAACTAGTTATCTATAAAAGTCCACTAGACTTTGTTACAAAAAAATATAGTAAAATATGTTTTTGCAAAGCATTTGGCACACGGACTCTCCGTTGCTCTATGATACGTTGGCTACAAGATCAAATTTAATTCAAATTCAAAATATATTTATTCATATAGATCTATACAAAGATACTTATGACGCGACTATACAATTGAAAATTTCAAAAATAGTCATAGATAAAGGTATTTTCGATAAATAATTACTACTGGTCACACCAGTGCCCTTTAGGCTACAGTAACAGCAACAATAAGAAATATCTTCACAAGACTTAAATGTTAAATTTTCAATTCATGTAAGGTTAGAATCAAATGAGCACTAAAAAAACTTGTTTTGTATCCGCGCATGTTAATATCCTTTGACTGTCAAAGCACTAAACATAATGAGATTTTTATAAAACTTAAAGGCGGCATAATTTAGGATCATTTCGTGTTGGCATTACAAAAGCATGACTAACGGCCAGACTCTCACAGTCCTTGCTAATGCTACCGCGAAATATCAGACTCAACTTAATAAAATATTCAGAACACATCGCTCGCCTGGGTCACACACCAGTTCGCTAGCAATATTAGTCAGATAATCTTTTAGATTATTTAGTAAACATACGCATTATTAGATAACAACAAAATCCGACTTTTCAAACTGTAGTCAGACCACTAAATTTAAATAAGTCCAAGAGTTATTTAAAAAAAGTACCTTCACGCTCATATCCCCGAAAGCGTAGGCTGAGGCAAAACCAGGGCCCCACGACTAGCCAAAGACACTAAGTCACACAATTGATAGCTGGCAAGCCTATTGCCAACCGGGCACAAATCAAATCCCGGGCAATGTTAATTTTATTAGAAAATTTAAAATATATGTTTCCTTTTTTTGTTTCCGGACGCAGTTATCGCACTCGGGACCTCAAGAAGTCATGTCCGACGCCGGTCCGTTAGACCACAGAGGCGATTGTAAATAAATAAATAACTCTACTTTTTTAATAGTGTTTTGAATTTTGATCACTGTCATAGATATTTTAGAATAGAGACAATTAGTAAATCATCATGCAAATAAATTTCCTGGATTTCGGGAAACGAAGTTACTCAGACAACACTGTTTACTAAATTTGTTGACAATTTATAAACTATCGTAATGATTTTATTATGATATAAGTAATAACACTATTTCATCACAAAATATGATTTAGGTAACAATATCTGAATGCCCAAAACAATAAATGAGTAGGTAGTTAGGCATAGTAAGTGCAAGAAATCTTTCATAACCAGAAACGATTAATAATAATATGATTTGTTTTTTAAACTTTAGATATTAAGCGAATAACACGTAATTTTAAACTCTATGTAAAGTGTCACGCTTCAGAGCTTTTTCTCACAGATTAATAAAATAACGATTTAATTCCTGGTAACCGATTTTTAAATTTCAACACTAACACTAAATACATTAACGCTATTATTGAATAATAAATTAATGTGATAGGAAAAACGTAAGTTGGTTTTTAAGATATAGTTTTTATGGTTTGAATTAGCATGTCAAGTTACCACGAAGGTCACCGGATGTCCAATCCGATGGAATTATTGACCGTGATTGATTAAAAATGGACTCCCTTCCGGTCAATTGAACATCACATTTAAAGGTTAATTTTTATTACACAATTGAAAACTTTTTTAAGTTTGACAATAGGTTGTGATTGTCTTGACATTGTTTAGATTTTTGTGATGTGTTCGCTGAAGGCTAACTTTGTTTTTTTAACAATTGTTAACAACTATTTATTGTAACTATAGAAATCATGTACATGGAAAAATACTGAGTATACTTTTTTTTCTCCATAAGAAGTTCTACTGAACATCTCCGACATTAAAATCTAGTCTATAGACTAATGAGTAATTCTAATTTTTTTTACTCTTCTAAGCTACAGTCTCTAAGTCCATTAACTTTTACTTAGTGTCTCTAAAATTAAGTAAATATCTTGAACTTAAAACACTGTCATTTGATTTCGGCACTAGCACTATGTGGATCTATAAAACACTACACTAGTTCATATGGCTTTGTCCTTTTCAGCTTTCTCGTTGTATCTGAGAATTCTTGAATTTAATAAATAGTACACCCAAACAACGAATTTTATAAAGTTTGCATGTTTCTATTATATCTTTACACGCCTATACCTTTAACAGGTAGATACTCATCTCAAAAATAGATCCGAAAATTGTTGTTAGTTATTACAGTTAACCTCGATTACTATTTACCATTTCTTTTATTTTGAGTTAAAAAGACACAAAAGTTTTTAAACTAAGAAAAATACTTCGTACCTAATTGAATGAATAGAATAATATTTGCTAACTTCGGAATAAATTATTATATTAGGAAAGACAAACTTATTATGATAAAAATTAGTTTAATTAATACAGAAAAGGTCTTAAAAGTGCGTTGGCGCTAGGTTGTCTTTTGCATCAATAATTTTACGAGCTACTCTACCCCTTCAACTAGAAACAGTTTTAAGCAAAGATGTTATATAACAAGGGAAAAAAAGATAAAAATTGTCATGGGTTAGGTGAGGCTGTACGAAATTTACTGGTACAGCTAGTAGGGACTAATATGAAATAAACAGTACGTATGCTTGGGGAACATTCGTGCAGTGCCTCCACAACTTCATTAGGTTAAATTAAACAAGAGGGTCATGTTATTTAAAAAGGCTTGTTACATTTAGATAGTTATCTCCCTCGACATGGCTTTTCCTTTTAAATTAAAAATTTAGACATACTCGTACTCACGTGTTATAAAATGAAGAAATGAAGATCTGACACGTTTCTGTAGAATAGTTCTATTACTTAAGAATTCTTAAAATATTTATATGAGTGTTTTTAACTTAAAACAGCTACTAATGATACAAATGAGAAAGTAGGTACCTATGTAATTTTAATCCCTAGCGGAAAAAAGGTATTGTAAGTTTGTCATGTTTTGTGTGTCTATGTATGTATGTCTTTATCATAATCTTTGAATGTGTGAACCGATTTTGATTTTAATTTTTTTTAAATCTGACGTGATCTAGAAGATTTTAAGCTACATTATTTATCGGTTTTTCAGGGGTACATTGAAATTTTTAAGTAAGTAAGTATCTTCACGCCCGTGTCCTCGAAGAGGTAGGCAGAGGCACAACCAGGGCACCCACGACTAGCCAAAGATACTAAGTCCCATAATATGATAGGTGGCAAGCCTATCGCCAACCGGGCACGTTTCCAATCCCGACCAACATTTTTTTTAATTAGAAAATTGGAAAAATCCAATTTTCTTTTTGTTGGCCGACCCAGGATTCGAACCCGAGATCTCATGCAGTCAAGTCCAACACCCGGACCGCTCGACCACAAAGGCGACTGAAATTTTTAAATGTTAAGATTAGTTTTAAAAATGTTTTTTTCAAAAGCGTCTGGGTCTTGGGATGTAACTACCCTATTCCATTGACATTTGTATGAAATAATATGGACATAATAAGTATTAGGAAAGGGGCCTTGTGTGTGTCTACTGCGGAATAGTGTAGTGCTCACAACGACGTTTTTACTGAGCATAGTGTTGCGCTGCACTGTAAATTTATTCATTCATTCATCTCTAGGTACGCCCCTGAGTAACATAAGACCAAACAAAACACAGATCATAAGCTAATAATTAGCAGGAAAATACAAATCATAGCTTAATAACTATAAACGATCGAAACGTGAGAAATTGTTAAATTAGCGTCAATCAATAAGAAGCATGTCAAACGGACGATTGTATAATTATCAATTACTAACAATTACTTTATATGATAGAAGTTAAACTGCTTAAGATTTCAAAGATTCCAATGTGTTATTAGCATTGATTCTTTTGAAATGATGGACGTAAAATTATATGTCGTGGGTAATTTATTATTGTAATCGTGAAGTTAGAACCGAAGGATCAATCCTTTAGGGATAATTGGTCCCTTTCCGATTTAAATTATACAAAGGAATTAATGAAATAGATGGAGTTGATTGGGGATTTTTTGTTTTCTTTATTCTTTGTGAAGATCCGATATTAATGTCTTAAAAAACTTCTACGTTTCTGTAAGAATTATAATGTGCTTTAATATAATAAATAAAAGATGTAATGTGTTGTAAATAATAGTATAGCCCTTTTTAGAAATACAATAAATACAAAAATCATTTTTTAAATTTATAAAAATATATTATAACCACGAACATTATTCTGATAAAGGTTTAACTAAGGCGTGAAATGAAAATTCTTATTTTATTTATAGCCCCGACAAAATCTGTATGCAATGTACCTACCTAATCAAGAATTACGTCAATCACGTTATCTTTATCACAAAAAATCCGCATCGAGATATATCCATCCATTCAAAAATTATAATATCATAGATTAACAGACATACAGTCAGTCAGAACACGCCTCTTTTCCACCGGGGGTTAATTTTTTTTATATTTAAACATATTTTTTTAGGACTCAAGAAGCTAATGCTACAAAATAAACGACGGAACTACTAATTACTATTTTTGTCCGTGATGAAGCCGTATGCCATTCTACCAATTTTGATGAAATACCTATGGATTAATGTTAAGTAGATCACACATTAATTAATGATAAAAACGAGATTAATATTAGACTAGGATTACCTACTTCAAACCGACAAATATACAAATCAGAAAAACCTGCTTAGAATTCAGAGCATCTTAGTAACAAACCAATAATTAATTCTTTTGAAATATTTTTCTATACCAGACAAAGGTCTTTTATAATTTTATGGTTTGTATAGATAGAGCCCTCCGAAACACGATACAAAACAGAGTGTTCCACGTTTTATTATCTCCAATTGTTTGTTTCCATAGATTAGATCAAGAAGGGTAACTGGAACACCAAAATAGTATATCAAAGGTTAGAGGTACTCAACAATAAGGGCACGGACTCCAATGACTCCACTAATAAACATGTACGATACAAAACAGACGCAAGGGGGCGCTTTTGTTTAGAGCATTTATAAATAAGTTCACAAGTACGGCCCTTTGAGAGTACGGTTTTTTAAAAACTCGTACACAATGAATTTTATACTTTATGCCCTTTGCATAAGTGTCGATTTATAAAAGTTGTTGATGTGTTTATTAAATATTTTATTCATAAATTAGTTTATGTGTTTCTAGTTCAAAATATCAGGAAGTCAAACGTTATAAGCATTCTTTGTAGTTGCATGGTAACATGATAATTTCTAAATAAAAATGGGCCTTTGGTAGATAATATAGTTTATGATTAAGATCGTCTAATTCACGTACCCTTTCCATACCGTCGCATCGCTCCAACTTCCTTTCTAATTCATTTAGTATACAAGCCTCCCGTCTCTGGAATGAACTTCCTCCTCACATAAGACAATCCCAATCAAAGTTCTCATTCAAGAAACACACTCGTAAATTACTTCTAACAGGCACATAAGTGTACACATAAGTAGATTACGCACATTATATTAGTAGATTTACGCACTGTGGTTGTATTATAGTTGTCATCATTTGTTTCAAGCACCTGCATTGTTGTTTTTCTGTTGGTCCAAAGGTTGGCTGGTAGAGAATGTTAGCGCATTAAGCTCGCCTTTTGTATAACATATGGAAATATGGTGTACAATAAAGATTAAAATAATAATAAATAAATACTTGTTTAATTGAATCTAGTAAACGTTAAATGACGTCGGGCTTGGCTTCTTGAGGTCATGGGTTCAATCCCCGGGTCGGGTAACAAAAAATTAGAAAATGTTCATTTTCAATTTTCTAATAAATATAACGTTATCCAGGATTGGAGATCACCCCGGTTGGCGATTGGCTTGTCACCTATCACATTGTGGGACTTGGTGTCTTCAGCTAGTCGTGGGTGCTTTGGTTGTAGCTCTGCCTACGCCTTCGAAAATATAGGCGTGAATCTACTCTTTTTTTATTTATCGTTAAAACATTTTTTTTGGTTTCCGAATCATATAGGATTAGGTACAACCTGATAAATTGTGATCATATTTCATCGTTTTCCAATGTTACCAACATACATTTTTTAGATTGATATAAAACGACTAATATACTATCTCATTGGAGAAAAAATATATAATAGACTAATGCTCCGCGAGCGAAGCTTCTCATAGAAAGCTTGGCTTCGCTGAGTACATCTTGTGTTTTAATGTGTCATCAAATTACCAATCACTAGCTGTTCCCGACAGCTACGAACGAGTTTTCACGGGAACCCGTTGTGCGATCCAGATCACAGTCTATCTGTGTTCTAAATTTCGGACAAATCCGTCCAGCCATTCCAGCGTGAAAGAGTAACAAACATCCATACTTACAAGTTCACACTTTTCGTATTTTTAATATAGGATTTCTATCTTATACTCGTCAGTAAAATAAGACAACTAGTATTATATCAAATTCAAATACAGTAGTCACTAAAATACGACCTCATAATTCCTCAACAACTTTCACAAAAGCATCTGCTATTGATATCAGCTGATCGATTTACGTTTCCAGGTAGCATTTTTTCACCCGTCATCTGTTGGGTACAGCTTTAAATCTACAGCACATCTGCTTTAAGGCAGGTGCTGTCAGGAATTCACGAATTTAAGGCCGTTGCCTTGACGGCCTCCAAAAACATCTGCCTTCTTAAATGGCAGAGGAATTTTGACAGGTTTTGTCAGATGTGGAGAAATAATCCAACAATTTTACACATGTTATCCATAATGTCTTTGTAATTGTGTCTTGTGTTGCCAGGTAATGATATAAAAATGAATTTGTATCTGTTTAAAGAATTTGATACCGGGCAAAATTTAAAAAAAACAATAAAATATAACTAACCATAATTTAAAAAATCGTTAAAAATATAAATACTACCATTTGCGTGGAATAATTAGCAGACAAGTAGTAAATCGACCGTCATATGCAGGGGTGTCTCAACGAAGAAATATGGATACCAAGGATGTAGCTGGTGCGGTGCTAAATCACAGCTGGGATGTTAAACCACGTTTATAGTTCTACCGTCTATCCTGCGCTCCAACTCGGAACCCAACAATGGCGAGCACTGATGCTACGCAGGATTAGATTAGGTAGTGTTATAAGTCCGGAGCTCTCTACAATCTAGTGAAATATGACTAAAGCCAAATCGTGATGTCTTATTATTTCAATAATTCAAATTAAGTAAAAAATGTTCAATAATCCCTGACATAAACAGTCCTCAATTTAGCCAATCCCGATTACACCAGACTTCAAACAAAAAATCTGCCTCGGCTTTTTCGCTTAGGAGATATAATGCCACAGACAGACACACAGTCACGTCAAACTTATTACCCCTCTCTTTTTTCGTCAGAAGTTATAAAATATGACCTCATTGACAATAAATTCGCAGTTTGACGTAGATAGATAGCTGCTTTACGACGTCACGATAAGGGCCACGTCACGATAAATATTTAAAGTACACAATTGTTTAGATAAGGTCTTTGCGTTTCTTCTTAAAAAATAACAAAGTTCAAATTTTGTAGTAAATGTTCCCATTTAAGTAAATTGAGTTTAACAATTATATTGGGAATTATAGTTCTAGCACAAATGACTTAAATATAGTAAAACACAACACGTTAATTAATTATTTTCTTCGACTTTCCTACGACTCAATCAGATCTACGCTAAGTAGTAATAGGTAGATAGGATTAAAATTAATCTACCTTTAAATTAATTTGTGATAAATTATGAAACTTATCAAAGATATAAATAAATAAAATGTCTATTAAATATAAAAAAGTGCTGTGATTTAAATGTTTAAATGTAAACAAATATTTAATTTATTAAATTTTAAATAAACATTTTCACATCACAATGTAGTAGAATATGTTGAATTCTTAAATATTTTTATAACAACTTTTTAACACACATATTCCGCAAATAAATTATTTTCGTTTTCATTCAATGGGACCTCAGAAATACGAGGTAACATAAAAAAATATTCCATTCAAAAATGACGGAGAAATCGATTACTTTACACAAAAAAATATAAGTCGATAATAAAACTTCTCTTTTTTTGGACGGCGGTTAACAATCCAAAATTGCTATCAATACCATGCTATCCTAGTAAAACTTTCATATCAATACATACTTGAGTCATCCGGATACCAAGTTATCGTTCAGAAATTAGTTTTTTCGTATCCGTACCCGTTTATACGAAACGTGATATTAGTGTTTAGAATCGCGCGTGATTTCCGTTCCCTGATATGTGATACCATATAATGCCTATTACCCACTCTATCAGATTACTGTTGTTCGAGAGAATACTTATCTGTTCTTAACAGACTCTAAGTATACTTTTATAGTTTTAACAGACTCTAAAGTCCTCAAAACCTCCCCCGTTTTCAATCCGACTGTATGTTCTCCTCCTAACCGAAGCGCAGCAATGGTAAGCACTAACTTCTCGGCAGTAATAAAAATTTAGGTGACGGTAAAAATGAAGTATGTATTCTGAAAATTTTCGATAAGTACTCATTTGACATGAAGTTTCATAAATAATAGATATTTGGAGTCTCTAAATCTCTATTTTATCTTTATTTCTAAATTAGAGATTTACCGTTCTCTTAACAATTAAGTCACGCCTTATCTAAATTAATAGATCATACCACTCGCTTGCGATGGGATCGTCACATCAAAACACGTTATATTTTTTACACTAAATAAAACCACAAATTCCGAAAGCTTTCGAAACTTTTGCGGTATTGAAATCATGGAACCGGTTCTGAATGGGTGACTCCGGTTCCGGGACATAAGTTTAAACAGCTGACGCCACAAAAAACACCCTTATGTTACAAAATACAATAACAAACCATTTAAGCCACCGGGGTTACTCTAGAGTTCTAAATCAAAATGTTTATCATGTTCAAATCTGGTGATTTGTAAAAACCGTAAGGTTGGCAGCGTATTAGTCATTAACAATTTTTTTCATAATGAAATTATTTTTATAATATATATTTTTCACCACCGGCACTTGGTGGATTTCCATTGTCTAAAATCTAAATACTTATTAAACTTATACTTAATAAATTTCATTATTAAAACTTTTATTTTTAAACAGTGGAATACTTAACGTCTTAAACGTCCTTAAGGTGCTAAGAGTACCTAATGAAGATAATCACCTACCTATTAATTTAAATATCTTGCATAATGTGCTGGAATCCTAAACCTCTTGCATAAGTTCACAGAGTACGTTAATTCGCAAATCGGAACGCGAAAATGGCACGAAATTATAATTATTTGATAAAATTTACATTTAAAGTTTAAAATAAAATTTACGTCTAAAGTTTAAATATATATAAAAATACTAAGAGAAACAGAGTCCATACTTTTATTAGTCATTGCATTACGTATGAACGGATGGGCCAATTATTTTCCTAATTCTTTTTATTTGTGTTCGTTATTTCCAGGAGAAGGTTTTTGTGAAGAAAAAATAAGGAAAACTGCTGGGAAAGTAGGAAAACAATACCTTATTTTTTTCAAACAAACTGTCAGTATCTATATATATTAATATCAATCGATATGAAGTTGACTGGGTTGGCTAGTAGATCATAAAATATTTGTACGTTTACTTTTTTTAGGTTAAGAATCTATTATATATTATATATCTACTAGCATTATATTATGATCAGATAAGTCACGAAACCGTTAAAAAGAAAATTTAAATACGATTATGGAATTGCAAGCTTATTAGAACGTGTCCGAAGTTAAGGCTAACTTTGAGTATGTTTTTAAATGTGTATTTCTTTGAAATTAAGAGAAAGGTACAGGTTATCGACCGTGCAGCCTTTTTAATTTTTAATATGTCTAAAAGCCTTCAAGCACGTCTATTTCATTTTGAAATTAACATAACTTTTTTCAACGCTATGTGTGCACGGTTCGTTTCTCACCAGTAGCTTGCACATGGCATCGAGGAATTTGACACGCAGATGTTCGTTCCGGCACAGACAATAAAATATCTAACTAATATGGCGTCTGAATTTTATATAAAAATATAATAACAACTATTAGATAAGAAATAAAACACTTACTTGAAAAAATCGGAATATTATATGGATGGATTTGAAAAAATACGATAAAAGAATGCTGTCAAAAAAAACTCTAGCGCAAGAGGACTAACTACCTTTTCTCAAAGCGCTTCATTGTTTTTTATGATATAAATGCAAAAAACTTACTTTTTCCGACACAACAAGAAGAAACTAAATACATAATTACTCTCTATAATATCAGATTTTTTCATCACTCACATTTTTTTGTATTTTATCTTTAGAAAAATGATTTTGTTTCCATTGTCGGCAATATATTTTCGGTTTAATAACATTTCATTTATAACGTATTTTTAATATGCAAAAACTTACGATTTTTTAATACCATCTATTGGCGAAGATATTAGCTCTTCCACGGGAACTACTTTTATTTCTTATAGTAATGTAAGTCTGCTCTCCTTTTCCACGTACGTATATTAGATTTTGTCATGATTGGTTTTGGCATTAAGGTGATAATTCAGAAGAAAACAACCTATTTTCATATTTATATCATTAGTGAATATGTCAATGTGCAGGCGCTTTTGTTTTAGTGAAAGACAGAAATGGTCTTCTTGAGCTTGGTTTTTCATATATTATATGTACTCGTATTTAATTACGCGTCACATTGTACGTCTGTGATTTACTCCTAAACTATTTTACCGATTTTAATCAAATTTGCACACCGTGTGCAGTTTGATTCAACTTGAAAAACAAAATAGCTTATACCTCAATTTATTATAGACGTGTTGGTCCTGGCTCCTTTGCAGAATAGACCATCTGCCTTCCTGTGCCAGGCAGCTCGTAAAAGGCGAGCATAGGCTTGCCGTCACTAACACCGTGACATCTGACTAGGTGGTAGAGTTTCGCAGCGACTCACCCGTATTGGTACCACCGCCTTACCTATTCCTGCTGCCATAAAGTCATGAAGTGTTCCGGTTTGGAGGGTAAGGTAGCCAGTAAACTTACTTTTACTCGAGGTCTAACATCCTGGCCTCAGGTTGGCAACTCCCCATTACCACCTTCGGTGTCTATAGGCGGCGTGAATTTCTTACGATCGGGAAATCA
>NJDD01000726.1:739558-797210 GCA_002245505.1 Calephelis nemesis
CTATGCGGCGTGAATTTCTTACGATCAGGAAATCAGTCTGCTTGTTTGCCTTCCAATAATATAAAAAATGTAGCCACGATAACAGCTAGTATAGCGTATATAATTTAAAGTCATGAGTTAAATGAGAAAGCAGTCCATTAGCACATACAAGTCAGTAACGAGTCTCGACGGTAAACACATCGTATTTCGAAATGTCGTTTTATGACATGGTATCAACATAAAAGGGCATATGTCATTGTTTTAGAAGTTATTTCTTGTGGTAACACTGTATTTACTATTTATGGGAAGTAGTATAAGTGGTTGCACTTAATAATGGGACTGGTTATTAAAGTTGCTAGACACAACTTGTAAATGATTGACGACTCATGTTACCAAGTTGGTTTAACAATTCTCACTCTCCTTCCCAGATATGTCTCTTATATTATACATAAAAATGAAATTAGATTTCCCTTGGCCATCGCATCACGACTGAACGGATAGTTCAAGTATGCTATTTTTTTTTGTTTTTCAAATACATAATTATAGCTAGGTCAGTACAATAACAGTTGCTTTTTCTTTAGAATGGCTAATTTGTTGCTAACCGCGAGGTTTTTACAACTATACCAGGCTATTAAATAACTGTTGAGGCAGCTAGATGTCTTATAAAAATAAATAAACTGACATATTTTGTTTTAAACTCGTGAACATTTAAAAGTTATTGACGACTCATTTTACTTAACGACTCTATCTCTCTTCCACTTAGTTCTCTATGTGTAATTGTAATATAAAAATGAGTTAAAATAATTGTAACGATGCATTTAGTTTAATGACACTTTTAATCGTTTTTATAAAACAAAGAAAGGGCTAAATTCGATCCTAATCCTGTTCCGCAAGCTGAAGGTAAGTACCTTAAATCTTTATGATTTTGTTTGCAATTTTGTTTTGCAAGAAAAACTATTTTGTAATTTTATCATGCAAAGGAATGTTTCTCATATGTTGTAACAACTAAATCCAAGAAGTAAGAACTACAAGTTTATTGTAGGCTCAGGACATATTCAATGAACAATTACATTAACTTTCATAATGGAGACATTGTCTGCAAAATCCCTTACTTAAATTTACTTTGGAATTCGCATTCAGCTTTATACTTATCAGAAAACCAGTATGACGAAACAAGTAATTTCACTTTTATTGCAAGTGTTTTAGGATCCCGCAAGTAAAGGTAAATTACAATGGATACAGGATAGTATCCATTGTATAGTATAGTATAGTATACAGGATAGTATAGTAGTAGTAATATGAGACACATCTTGTTTATAGTATTACTAACTTTCACCCGTGGCTTTGCTCGCAATTAAATCAACAAAAAATTGTCTTATGTCTCTTTTAATATTTTCAAGGATACATGTACAAAAATTGAGGATGATTGATAAAACTGTTTTCGCGTGAAAGTGTAACTAACAAACTGACATTCGCATTTACAATATTAGTAGGGGTAACTATTGTATGAGTGTTAAGTAACATATTTTACTGGTGAGCAATAGTAGGGATTACAACATTGGTTTACATCCATGTTTTTTGATTGATTCAGTTTTAATCCAAATTTCGATTTGCTTCCATTAAAGTTTCCACCAAGGTCACCTTTGTGGAAGGCGTGATTGGGGCGTAATTACAACTGTCTGGATGATGCTTTAAGCAAAGTGTTAAATCATTCATCTTTTTCTTTGATAGCATGCGTAATAAACATACTTTCAGATCCGGAAAAATGTTGTGTGAAATATGATAAAGTGTACCAATAATGTAATCCCCATTATTATTAATGCGAAAGTGTGTAGGTATGTTATGGTATATAAGATTTTTACGCCAATACTGCTTAATCGATTTAGATCGATTGGGAAAAACATTTTAATTTTTCCCATACAAACTGAATGGCTGGAACAAAGTTCGCCGAAAGATCTAGTGTTAAACGTCAAAAAAATATTTCATACGGAACCATCTCGTGTAATATAAACTTGGCCGATTTATATTTAGATGCGTCACAAAACACTGCACTATAAATTTAAAGATCGTTCGAATATTGATGGCTTTTTTTACGATTACAAATGATTTTTTATTTTATTACACATATTTATTACCGTGGTGTTTTAAAACTTTATGTGATACTTTGACATCTCGTAACATGAACAGACAACGACACATTCATTTTAGTTGAAGATACATACATAAATTTTGCAATCTTCGAAGTTTTCTATCGTCTTCCAAAAAATAGATATTTTTAATTCGACTGCTTGTTAATTTTTGTGTTATCTAAAAGCTTTTTACTAGATGCTGCACTATTGATATTTTTTTTAATTTGAAAGCAATAGCAAAAATGTACCTTAAAAATTTATTATAATTTATTAGAACACGATTTGTATAACATAGATTTATCACAAAAACTCTGATAGAGTTTGAAATCTGTGGTCTTAGAATATTTTGTTATATAAAGTTTTTCAAGTGGCTTCCTATCTAAATAAGAAAATATCATCGAAATCGGTTGCGTGGTATATGAGTGGTATTGCCTAACTGATACAGGAAACGACAGAAATGGAGAATTACAAAATTTAAATGGAAACATGAAAATGTTAAGACTTAATAATTTAAGTTTTTGATTATTTTTTAGATATAATTTTGATCTTTGTATATATCTGATAGCTATTTATAGTTTTTTTTTTGTAAATTATCGGCATTGGTCAATCAAATCTATGTTATACGAGTAATACATTTTTGTAGCAACATACTGGATTTATCTCACAAATGTGGTAAAACAAAGTAGGTACCTACATCGTTTTGTTGACAATGTTATAAATATAACATTTATCCTCGCTGCAAAAAACAGAACTCTATCATATATATATATCAGGCATTAGTAGGTATGTATGTTGGATTATTTCGAGAAACAATAATAATAACAAAATAGGTAGAGTCGCCCAGTAGTTCCACTGGTTTATCCACAGCTTGAAACATCTGTGCTCGTTACTGTCGATGTCGAAGGTAAAAAAGCCGATAAACCTAATATCTTAAAACCTTATCTTATATTAAAAACTTATCTTTATATCAGTCTTAGGTAGGTAACATAATATCGTTACCTCCTTATTCTATAGAAGCGACATATTTCAAACCATAGCGAAATCCATCTGCACTTGCTTTTATAATAAAATATAAGTTTTAAAATGTTCATACAAAATAACTTACGTACTAATTAGATTACAAATACTTAAGGTATGCTACATACCTACATACATATCAACTTTCACCAAAATACTTTTCTTTTTAGTCTTTTACAAGAAGTGTTTGCATCAAATTATAATTTAATTCATAAAACGTAATTGGTACTTGAGTAGACAAAGGATACGCCCGTAAGGAAAGTCGTTTTTTCTTCATTAACTAAGATAGGTGTCTTCATATCACTACATAGTATAAAACAAAGTCGCTTCGTCTGTCCCTATGTCCCTTTTTATGCTTAAATCTTTAAAACTATGCAACGGATTTTGATGCGTCTTTTTAAATAGATAAAGTAGTTGACGAGGAAGGTTAATATGTATATTTCATAACCGTGCAAAGCCGGGGCGGGCTGCTAGTGTATAATAACTAAAAAGGGCGCAAATTAGTATTTTTATTAAGTTAAAAGTAGTATTTTTTTCAGATTTTATCTACAAACCCTAATGTACAGCAAAGTAGGATTACAGATTTTGAATTTCAAAATAAACTTCAATATATTTGGTTTTCTAAAGCTAATAGAGATGCACACAGAAATTTTGTTCCTTGTTTTGCAATACAACCTGTAGGTAATATTGTTTATTTATTTTAAACAATATACAGATCTTTTTTTATTTCCTTATTCAATAGTGTAATGAATATGATCCATGAAAAAAGTAACTTTTGATGTTTGAGATAATTGAGATATAATGTAGTAGTAAAAATTTGTTCCACTTCCAACCACAGCAATAAAGTCCGACTTTGAGATATATGTATGTCTATACTGCGCATCTTAGCCCTACTGGTTGTTTTTGTACAAGATGCTGTAATAAGAATATACGTTAAGAATTTGTTTTCATTTGAATATATTATTCTGAACAGGTGAATTTGATCGTCAAATGTTATCAAACCTAACCACCTGTCTAACGCTAAAAAAATTTTATAACATCTGCAGAATGTTGAAATTAATCAAGATTCAAGGTGTCTTTAAAATCACCTGTCTTTTGTTCAAGAGAACCGAGTGTGATCAGCGACACAAGGAGCTTTATCTGGTCTATGATAAAAAAGTATCTTCACGCCTATATCCCCGAAGAGGTAGGCAGAGGCACAACCAGGGTACCCACGACTAGCCGAAGACACTAAAACCCACAATGTTATAGGTGGCAAGCCTATCAACAACCGGGCACATATCCAATCCAATCCCGAGCAACGTTTTTTTAATAGAAAATTAGAAAACCCAACTTTCTATTTGTTGCCCGACCCGGGATTCGGACCCGGGACCTCATGCAATCAAGTCTAACAACTAAACCGCTAGGCCAACGCGGCGACTCTGGTCTAGTCTATGATAAATGAATAAAAACGTATTCTTAAGAAATTGCAATATCGAGTTCCTAGGTACCTATTTCCTAGTTGCCGCCACGCGCGGGAATTAGCTAGTAAGTAGGTAGGTACCTACTTGTGTAATACATCACCACTGTCTCAATGGCCCATGAGGAATCTATACGTCTAATTCATCATTCACCATCATCATGAACAAGACTCACATTTGATTTCCGGCAGAGACAGGCATTTTTGTGATGAACATTTTTTTTTATACGTAGGTATATTTGTGTCTGACCGTTTGTAAAATTTATTTTGGTATTTAAGATGTCTGTATTTATTATTTTATTTTAAATTGTTAAGTGAAAGCTATGGCTTTATGGCTATGTAATATGTTACATATACACAACAATTTCCGAACTTTGCTAAATATAAGTTTTACTGTCAACCTCATTTGTAAAATTAGTTTCTTTAAAAAAAGTTCATTAAAACCTAAGATTTCAATGTAAGTAGAATACCTATGTAGGTATGTCACAGTTAAAATCTTTCCAACTTTCATAAAAAGTATTAATAAAAATAAAAGCATTAAAATATACTCAATGCATCAAATGATGCTATTTTAGTTTTGTAGTATTTCCTTCCATATTGCGTAAGATTTTAGGACTTTATTACATAAACATGCGTAAGTATTTCCTAACGTGAGTCTTTAAAAATATTTTTTAATACTATGTAGGTATTATACAATTGTGCTAATACTGAATCCGTATTGCAAAAGATTTCAATACCATCTGCATTTTTATGCAAAACCTCTGAATGTAAAGGAATACAAGGTTATATTAGCAAACTATTGTGGAATAAAAGTAATTATAATATAATAGTGTTATTCTGTTAGTATATTTATTTTAGGTGATTGGAAGTTAGTGCTTTGAATTTAGAAAGGCATCTGAAAAGGTGAAAGTCGTATGCTATCTTGGTTTGCAAAAACTCGCATCTCTGTGCGGCCTTGTCAAGGTGATTGCAAGGGGGACATAACGGTGCGCCTGCGCAGCCTAACGCCGGCACCGGCTGGCCGTACCACGAAACTAAGCTGCATTACAACATAACCTGGTGTAACCATTGACAGCATAAACTGATAAACCGTTTTCGTTTTCAAACAAAAGCAGCAATACAACGAATACAAGACATAAATACCGAAGGCTTTCTACGTGGGAAACAAGACACGTATCGTTCATTTCCTTTCAGAAACATACAACTTAATGACTCGCTAATATAGCGTATAGACTGTTCGCATTTTGGACACGTATATTGAAGTTTCTTAAGGAAGACGGTCTGTTATGTTTAACTGTGCCATTTAGCAGTTTATAAACAACTTTATGATTATTTTATATTATAAACATTTCATATTGTCATCTGGATCTTTTCAATGGTATCATAAACATAAATAAATGCTTCCTAAAACTGCCTGTTTCATGTTTTAAAATGTAAACTACATAAACTGTACAACTCGACATTAAAATAAAATCATTTTGATTCCTAGAACAATATAAAATGTTAATGAGTTTTATTGAAAGCTTCGTATTGAATGTGGGTGCACTTTATATGCACAAAGCGTTCTTGAGAGACCCTCCTAAAATTCACACATGAAAAGACAAGGGTCCTTCCCCAAAGTAAAGGGTGACTTACAATTTGACTGATCTCTGTGATCGGAATCGGCGAGATAGTTTTATCGGAGCCTTGTGGGAGAGATGAGGCGCTCGGAGTAGGGGACACTCCAGGAGATCCCGGCTGGACATTAACCACGCTTTCCTTTGACGTGCGGTTTGGAGACAACCTCGCTGGAAAGCTGAGGGTCTTCGTCCACTGCGACAAGCTACGCACCATCTTGACAGTTCATAAGCACAACACGTTCACTGAACCCGATACGATTTTGAGCGACGTGCGCTCACCACGACGGTCAGCGGACGAATGCGATCAACGATGCCATCCAAATCAAATACAGCCTGTGCAAGTTGCGACGTGTACGAGCATTGCTTGTGTGTGTTGTGTGAATACATATGTGTGTCGCATGGACTGGTATTGGTTTGGGAGCTTGCTGCCACTCCGATCTTTTGTTTATCAAGGGGACGGTAACCTTACTGCATCTGAACGCTTTTGTGAAAATTCTGCATTATCAAGAACACTTTTTGCAACTGTGAACTTCTGAAGAGCTAATTTAGCGACAAATAAAGTTTTTCATTGTGAAATTAAAGACTTTATGGCAAATTTAAAATACTTACATTAAAAACTACATTACTCAGCAACTAGTTTAAATTAACAGATTTTAAAACCTACTTTGGTGTATTAAATGGTTTTACGTAAGTTTTTTTTGCCACGAAATAATATTTCAATAAGTGAAATTTTCATCTGTTTAATTTAGGTATGAGAAAATTTTGATAACCAGAAAGGGCTGAAAGTTTTGAGACTGATAAGTTAGGCAAGCATTTTAAAACTGATTAATCAGCTTGAGCCACAATTTATTATGTATTAATGTATTCATTTACTAGAATTATATTTATACACAGTTTTTAAGTTTTATTTATTTATTGTTGCTAATGAATACACCCAGATTATGCAATATTCAGTATTTATAATTTTAGTTTCACAGTGTTATAACTTTTGTCAAATAAATCTTAAAATAGGAAATTCCATCAAAAACAACAAAAATGGTGTTCCTACTCATTTATCGACAATAATAATTATTATCTAACTGAAAATTATTATTTTTCATTATTTTCTTTAAATTTGATTATAGGTTAAAATTTGGTATATGTTAGAAAGCAAATTCTTGTATATAACTACTCAATAGAAAAAGCGTTACTTTGCGGAAATTCATAATAAAAAAAATGTATTCTTTTTAATTTGCAATAACACGTTTTAAATACCTAAACAATATGGTGAACTTGCAGCCTAACTTTCAAAACATTTGTAAAAATAAAACCATAACTATATAAAAGTAATCAGGTAAAATAAAAATAAATGCTAATGTGTATGTAAAGTAGGTATAACACTCAAATTACTAATTTTATTGAAATACGTAAAAAATGTTTTAATTGTATTCCTTAAGCACAATATGTCTAATACTTATTTGAAGAAGGTCCTTTGATTTTACCAAGATTACCCAACTTTTTTTTTAATGTTGAAGTCAGCGAACAAGGACATGACTCTCTGGCCTATAAGCTCCATAGATGTTACAGATGCGTTCCTGTCCTGAGGCCAGGATAAAAAGCCTATTTTGCAAGCCTACCGGCTACTTTACCCCTCCAGACCAAACACTAAGACACCAGACAGAATGATAGAGTCATTACGGTTATAGAAATAGACTAGGCGGTGGATCCCTACTCGGTCAAGCTGCTGTACAGTATTCTAGGACTAGTGATCTCGTTGGCAATAATCTGTATTTTAACTTGAGCTCGCTGCTTAGCTACGAACTGCTTGGCAGAGAGGCAGATACTCAAAGGACCCGGACCAACATGGGAAAATGTAATTCTTGTAGAAAAACAAATAAAAAGTTTAAAGAATTTACATCTTCTGTAAAGTAAGCAAGGCCACCTCACTCTTCAAAGACAATGGCGAGCTATGACGTAACCGTGGCTGGGATAGTATATTGATGATAGTGACCCTGCCAAGTTGACTCAAGACTTCATCTCCTTGAATTTTGCTATATTATGTTATGTCACATATATTTCTAGCTATTAATATACTATCGGCTTGTTTCCTTTTCCATACTTTAAAAACTTACTTATATTAGTTTACTATGTATTTAGGGAGTCCTTTTTTTAGTTCAAGAGTAGGTGTAACGTCTCGATAATGCTTCCAAAAGTAAAACCATTTGACTAAAGTGTAACATAAAACCGGTGTATACAATGGAATTCTACCAAAGGCCGACAATGAAAAATATAAATTCTATAAAAGTACGAGTTCATCATTATTCCCCATCATTCGTCGTCATCGTAGGATTAGCAACGGTACATTCGAATGCAGAAAATAACTGCGACATTCCGAGGGTGGCACCCTTCGCTAACTTTTACAAAAAAATGCCCCTTTTTATATGTCGCTTTTGTCAGAGACGTCATTTGCACCAACCACTAACGAAAAACCATTGTATTTGGACTAATATTGGGTAATTGGGGTTTGATTACTATGTAGCAGATGTCGATTTCGGAGATTTGACACCACCCTTAGATTAAACCCTTACGATTTGATCATGAAATGTCAACTTAGATCTCCTGGGTACACCTACACATTCACATTACAAATGCCTCGAAAATCGGGGCATTTGGATAAAAAGGGTAATTATTGTTGAGAATTAGGTATACAAAACTAGTGTCAATTGGTACTCAATACTCTCTGCCTACCTCTCAAAGAACTTCGCTTGAATATATGTAAGTTTGTTAAAGTATGTAGCAAATGAATTTTCCGATAGTAATTGTTAATAGAATAAATGGTGGAGTGCAAAAGCTAACCCTGACTCGCTTAACCTAATCTTGACGTCACAATTTCAGTGATTACCACTGTCTTGTTCTAATTTAGAGGATGGAGCTAAGCCGGTAAACTTACATATGCGAGTAGCTTAAGCCCCCAGAAACAGGTTTATTGCCATTGTTATCTATATATGACGGATAACTCTTACCAATAGTAGAGTCACCTGCGCATTCCTTTTTTCTTATAAAAAAAAATATGATACTTTTGCATTGCCAACCTTAGTAAGTTTACCATCTACTTCAACACAAACTGCACTCTTAAAACCGGAATATGAAACTTAGGAGCATTGATGTCATGGTGGCAAAAATAGAGGTGTTATAAGTTTGAAGTCTATCTGTATGTATAGGTGTCTGTTCCTGACACCATAATTCCTAAGCTATGATTTCGATCGATTTCGTTTCGGATTGCATAACCCCCGACGCAAAACGAGGGTTGTTTTAAGTTTGACCTTTCTTTGTGTGTGTGTGTGTGTGTGTGTGTGTGTGTCTGTCGGTGGCACCGTAGTTCTTCAAACGTAAGAACGGATTTAGATACAGTTTTTTGTTTGATAGCTGATGTGATCGAGATGGTATAGCTATAGTTTATAGAGATCTATCCAGCCGTTCAAGGTCGTTAGCTCATTTGCAGCTCATTTGTAAGTATCAGAATGGATATTAAACAAACTATAAGTATTTATTTCACTTTTATTCATATTTAAAACCCGATAATTAAAACACTACCGAGTACTGTTATAACCGAGCTGCTCTGATGATAGAACTTCAAGAAGACGTAACCCTGATATGCTTGCTGGTAAGCCTATCGGGTTTGGTCTCATTACATTCGTCTTAAATATGTTTATATTTTCTGACAACGAGGACTTAATGACAAGGACTTTATGAACCAACCAAAAGGTTTAAAGCCCGATGAAGTTGTAGAAACCGCGAGGTTGGCAACACATTAGTCATTCAAAAAAAAACCAAAAGGTGGTTAATGGATCATAGTTTAAAAATTACAATATTATGTTTATTAATCTTTCAGGTTTTTAAAGCACATCATAACAAGAGAATTTGTAAGTTCGACGTGTCTGTGTATCTATGACATTATAACTTTGGAACGTATGGACCACAGAACAACATTATACTCACAGAGGTATGGACCGACTTTCTTTGTTTAAGTTTTGGCCTTCACGTTAGTATTTTGCCATTCGTCAAGTATAAATTTGCATTAAATTTTATATCAATTATAATTAGTCATCAGTCATAAGTCGTCAGTAAGTCATGTCAGGCTCTTAGGTAAAGCGGCGACCTCATTACACAAGCTCATGTAAGGAGATTTGGCGGCAACGAGGAAATACACGATACGCTAATTTCTTCATGATTATTTCATTTGTGCACTTTCAATTAACAAAATTATACAAAATGCCACCAAAATTGACTAATTTCACTCAATATCAACACGAAATTCAATAATTACGAAAAAACTTCGACCACCTTTTCTCTCGATGGCGCCGAAACCCCAAATGGACCGAAATAGATACAGTTTTTTTTTTAAGTAATCGATTAACGAAAATAATCTAGTTGGTTCTTAGCCACATATAGGGTTTGTCAGGGGTTTTAAAAAAAATTAAGATTATGTTTGAATGTCGACGACATAGAAATGGTTCTATTTCGGTGATTAATATTAATCCTTTATCGATACAAAATGCTGATAAAGCTGTTTGCGCATCATTAGAAAACTAATTAATAGTAATCGGGCTTTTACTTATGTTATCGCAAGTAATTAACGTTTGCTAATTTTAAATGTTTTAAACATGTTTATACAAGTAAACTATTAAAAGCTTTGTAAGCCCAAACCCCTTATCTTATCGCCAGTAACGCTTCGTGAATATAAATATCTATATAGACTCTATTTCCTGTTAAGTATTCGATTCTTTTATAAATCCAGCAAAATCATTATTTGGGTTCCTTCGCTTAAGTGAGAGGCAAAACTAGAGTTAAGGCTAGCATGACGTTGAATTGCCCAGCTAGCAACCCACCTGGTGGAAGTGTATATTGGTGTCAATGGTGATGTAGGTACTAAGCTTGAGTATACATACAGTATTTTCAACCATTTCTTTAATTTTTGATTGTGGGACATTTTTTATGGTATTGGAAGACAAACAAGCAGGATTTCCTGATGATAAGAAATTTACGTCGCCTAGAGACACCAAAGGTGGTAACTCCGAACCGGAACACGTCAACGGGAAGCACTGACGTTATGGCGGCAGGAATATGTAAGGTGGTTGTACTAATCCGGGCGAGTCGCAGCAAAACTCTACCATCTACTCAGATGTCAAGATGATAGTGATGGTAAGCCTCATGCGCCTAATGCTCGTCTTTTACTAGCTTCCTGGCAGGAAGGCAGATGGCTATTCTGCATAGGAGCCCGAACCACCACGGGAAAAAAAACAATATCATAATACGCATAAAATACTTAGCTCTTTAGCAAGAAAAATAAATTTAGAATACCTATGGTTAAACTATAGTAGTAGCAAACTATTGAGCTTTTACCTGCCACACTAACTATGCTAATTATGCATTTAGTTTTTGTTATTGATATAGTTTTAGGTATAGTATCAAAAAATAGTAATTTAGAAATCTGAATATTATCTTATGTTTAAAATTCTCGTGTCACAATGTCCGTTCCCGTTCTCCTCCGAAACGGCTTGACCGATTCTCATGAAATTTTGTGAACATATTGAGTAGGTCTGAGAATCGGCCAACATCTATTTTTGATACCCCTAAGTTATAAGATCGAACCATCCAATTTTTTTTTACTAAAATCGCATTAAAAAAATAGCAGAACAACGTCTGCCGGGGCCCAGGACAGCTAGTGTTTAAGATAAACAATTATTATAAGATTCTTTCCACGAGAGGTCCTCGTAAGTAATACGAGAATCTCTATATCCTTTAATGCAAAGGCCTACACACAGGGTGTTCAAAACAATGGGCAGGATTGCGTGTAGCAACTTCCGACGCCACGTGCGCGCGCAGCTGCCTACCGCCCGCAGCGCATGCGCATAAGTGGAGTATAACATTTTTAAAACTTTCTTTAATATTAAGAAATATTTTCATTCATTGCTTAATAATTAATTATTTACAGACTCTGATATTTTAAAACAATCATTTAAAAAGTATTTTTATTCATTGCTTAAAAATTAATTATTCACAGACTCTGATATTTTAAAACGAAATTGACTATTTTTTGTTCCATTTATGTTTAGACGTGTATTCATTCATTGCCTAATCTTATTATGTAGATACAAAATATATCAGAATAAAATTTACAGACCCTAATATTTTAAAATTTAATTTCATTTTTAAAATTCGCTTAAAAATTGCTGATCCATTAATGAAATGAAATAGAGTAACTAGTAGGTATATTAAATCTTTTATGCATTCATTGAAGTATTTTCATTCAATTATTTATGTACTGGTACGAAATATACTCTTATATTGTTTTACCTCTCATTCTATATTCATGTGTTTTTCTTTATCGCTTTATTATAAATGACATGAAATAGACTGATATGTTAAATCCTTCGATCATACTTAGAAAAGTATTCATTAATTACGAGTACCTACTTCGCCTCTGTGGTCTAGCGGTACAGTTGTTGGACTTGACTGCATGAGGTCCTGGGTTCGAATCCCGGGTCGGGCAACAAAAGAAAATTGGGTTTTTCCAATTTTCTAATAAATAAAATGTTGCTCGGGATAGGATACGTGCCCGGTTGGCGATAGGCTTGCCACCTATCACATTGTGGGACTTAGTATCTTCGGCTAGTCGTGGGTACCCTTGTTGTGCCTCTGCCTACCTCTTCGGGGATATGGGCGTGAAGATACTGTACCTACTTAATAATTGTTTGGTACTAAAAGGACTGTATTATTAACCTTTGATTCATATTTATCGCTTAATCATGAATAGCATGAAATATAATCAACGTCGTGTTGAAAACTTTCATTTAGTTTAGAAATATTTTCGTTAATTGCTCAATAATTTACATATTGGTAGTAAATAAACTCCAATATTTTTAAACCTGTCATTCTTATTTATAAGTGTTTTTATTACATCGTTTAATCATCGTTATTTATGAAGATGAATTAGAATCTAATATGTTAAAAACTTTCATTCATGTTTATAAGTATTTTCATTGATAATTGCTTTTTCATTTAATTGTACATAACACAAACTTTATTAAAGGTTTTTAGGTATATAAATAAGATGAGAAATGAAAAAAAAAACTCCAACACAGGTTGAGGGTAAAATAAATCACCGGTGCTGGTTGTAAACTAAACAATTAATTAATCTTAATATTTTGTCTCAAATATTATGCCACAAGAACAATGCAACTAAGTATCTGCAAGTCAGTATCCCCGAATTGGAAGGCAAAGGTGCAACTAGGCATCCACGACTAGTCGTTGATAATCCCACAATGTTATCTAACTAAGCAGCTGTTAATTAAATGACCTAATTCTCTGTATTGCATCCTAAACTAAAATAGACCGCTGGTAACAATTTAGACATATGTTCACCCCGTATTTAAAGCCATATGTGTTACGAATTTGGGCAAAATGAATTCCTTTTACTAAATGGCAGTAATATACGTAGTTGCTTGTTTAGTTTAGGTTTAGCAAGGGTATCAAATTCGAAACTTTTCATTTACGAGAGCAATGTTTGTGGGTGTAGATATTGATATTGACATAAAGTTACTATGGGATCTGAATTGCGGCCACCCACTGTAAATATCCGCCGGAAAAACTGAAAAGACTTATTAGATTTATGTGATAAATCAGGGACAGCTTTTCTGATGATAAGAGACAACCGTAATCAGTAGACATCATAGATGTTGCAGATGTACCACTTAATAATAATTGCATTGTAGACATATTATTACACAGTACAAATATATGTGACACCTTATATGTATTTTTGTATATGAACACAGAAATGGTAAGCTTGAGTCGTAAATAATATAATATTCTATTGGAAAAGTGCAGGAAACAGAAAAACATCACTTACTTTTTTCCATGCAAAATGTAAGAAGTGATAAGAAGTTCACCGGGTCGGCTAGTAACATCTAAAATATAGATTTCATATAAACGTAACACTAGCTGTTACCCGTTTACCCGCACATCAAAGTGGTTTAGCTCTTCTGCGGAATATAATGAGATATTGAAATCACAAAAAAAAGAGGGACATAGGTCATTTTCGGTATTATTTGGAGAAGGCTCCAAGGTCCAATATATTTCTAAGTTGAAAATTACTAAAATCGGTTCCGTCGTTTAATGTACTGAGTGATGTTGATAAGTGGACATTTTAGTTTTTATTACACTAATACATACATTTAGGGCATTCAGTAATTTCTAGAGCTTTTCTTCATTAGAATCTTCGTTAAATTTTAACGATACTTATGGCTAAATTACTTTAATTGTTATTGCGCGTTACACTTAATAACACATTAAGCGATATATTTTTGTTGTTACAGATATAATTATCACACATAAAACATAACCTCAAAAATTCGCCCACTTTCGCAACCATACGAAAATTCATACGCACGTGCTAATAATTAACGAGAACATGTTATATTTTCGCAAACAATTTTCATGTAATTGGCAAAATAAGTAGTCTGATATATGGATGGTAAGAAATATGCGGCGCCTTTATCAATATCAAATTTGCGCATGCCCTACCTAATCCTGGTATTTCACTTCTTACCATAACAGCTTTTCCTTCAAAATACTGACGTTATGACGAACAAGTAGGTGAGAGCATAAAACGAAACCGTTGCTCGGTATGATATTATCCCAAACTCTATTCAATTTACATATTATGTAATATTGAAAGGAAAGAGGTTGTCCTCTGCCTACCTCCTCGGGGATATGGGCGTGAAGATTCTTTTTTTTTAAAATAGCATTAGCAATTGTTACATTTAAATCTTAACTTTAAAAAAGTTTATTTTGTTATAATTATTTAAAAAAATATACTGAATTCTATTATATTATTTTCTCTATCTCCTAGTCAGGGTCACGGTGTTAGTAACAAAGGGCAATGGTCGCTGTTTACGAGCTGCGAGGAGAGAATTTGGCTCATTTTGTTTACTGGACTCCAGGACCTAAAGCTTATTTAGCAGAGCCTTTGTAGAGATCATCTCTATGTGATAAGATAGAGTAAGCACACGGCATTGCTAATGGTAAGATAATACCGTAAGCCATAGACACCATAGATGTTCAAAATCGCTGAAATGCTCCCGGAGTTTACTACCACCCACCACAACCTTTTAATGACATTGGAAGGCAAACAAGCAGACTGATTTCCTGATGGTAAGAAATTCACGTCGCCTAGAGACACCAGAGGTGGTAATTGTGCGTTGCTAACCTGAGGCCGGGATATTAAGCCTAGAGCAAAAGTAAGTTTACCGGCTACTTAACCCTCTGAACTGGAATACGTCAACGGCAAGCATTGACGTTATGGCCGCAGGAATAGATAAGGAGGTGGTGCCAAACCGGGCGAATTGCTGTGAAACTCTACCATCTAGTAAAATGTCACGGTGCTAATGGTAAGACTTTACTCGCATATTACAAGCTACCTGGCAGGAAGGCAGATGGTCTATTCTGCAAAGGAGCCTGGACCAACACGGGGAAACTAGAATGTCAATCATTGTCCTATTCAATATTTTGTAGAGTGTGGAATGATATCATCAAAACAAGATAACCATCTTACCCACTGACATAGTTTCGAGATATAATACGGCCTAAGACAGATAATACTTTGATATCTCTATCTCCAGCTGCTTCTGTTGACACTTGATATTCCAAACATTATACTATGGCATGTAATCATTATATTATGATGCCGTAACGTAACGTTAGTGCTCTTCACTATAGTGCTCTGCTTTAGATGGTAGGACAATTTAAGCAAGGCGCTTATAACGTTCTGTCTTCTGGTATCTTCACGCCCTTATCCTCGAATGGGCACATTAGACACACGCACATTTTGATATCATTTGATATTTTGGAATGTTTAGGTAATAATTTTGCACGAATTGCTTTAATTATCAGTATGTACTATCATTTATGTGATAGAATACAATATTCATTTATTGTACACAAACATGACAACACGAAAAATGGCGCCCTGCGCCGTCTTTTCTTGACTTACGAATTTTCGATCAGGTCAAGTGTCCCGACGCGAGTTTAAAAGTTTTTAAACATTCCAAGAAAAGTGCACACCGCCGCTAAAGAAGTTTTCATTTCAAAAATACATTTTCTCGTTGTTGCCTGACCCGGGATTGTACCCGTGCCTCATGAAGCTATCAACAGAGCACTAGATCATAGGAGCGACCAACTTCATGTAGGTTATATAATATATTATTATCAATTATAGTCTCCTTGTGTATTTCCTACAATAAGAAATTCATCTGGTTGTTTTTTTAATAACAAAACTAATAAATTTATTCTACTTAGGTATGTGGGATCCCCATCGATTGATATTGGAATAATAGATTAAAGTTCTGCAGTCAGACTATGTGGTAGACTGCAACGATAGACCCGGACCAGTACCACCGGCCATTTTAGTAGAGATTTCGCTGCAAGATAATTTGTTCGGAATTAATTAAAAATAGTGTAAGCCCCAGAAAATCTACTTCAAGCTTAAAATTAAATCTCGATTACGTCAGTTTTAATTTAAAAATTCGAAAATCAAAATCAGTCTATTCGTTTAGGAGTTATGATACAGAAAGGCACACACCTAAAGCTTACTGGTAGTTCAAACTCCTAACACCAATCTTTAAATGAGTATATCTCAAAACTATTTATCGAATCATTATCAAAAATGAAACAAACTAAAATCATCTATTTGAAAATATGTTAAAAATGTTTTTCCATTAATCTCTCAATAAATTTAGTTTAAAAAACTAAACACTTCCAAATTAACATCATGATTTACCCACACAAAAATGTCCGAGCAAGATGTTTCTCTAAATATATTATTTTTTAATCTCCAACATAAAAACGGTTCCTTAAATTCATATTGTTGTAAATCCTAGAGAATAAAATTTTAGGATCGTGTAAACGTCCATGTGATAAATTTGTACATCCAACCAGTAGGGTGACAAGGTATTTGAAAAAGTATGGAAACACTGTATCTTCACGCCCATATTCACAATCAGGTAGGCAGAGGCACAACTAGGGCACCCACGACTAGCCGAAGACACCAAGTCTCACAATGCGATAGGTGGCAAGCCTATAGCCAAACCGGGCACACATCCCAAACCCGAGCAACATTTTTAATGAGAAAATTGGAGAAACCATATCTTCATTTTGTTGCCAAAATCGAACCCGGGACCTCATGAAGTCAAGTCCAACGCCTGGACCGCTAGACCACAGAGGCGATTAGAATATAGAAACCTTAAGAAGATATTAATGTACTATCACTTTCTTAAACTAACACACATACAGTTTATAATGTTCGTCATCGACTTACACTTTTGATAGTACATGCTAAGCTTTACCTTTTCTGACAGCATCGTTGGTGAAGGTGCTAGTGTACACGTTTAACACCAATGACCAACCAAGAGGATCAGGTTCAATTCCCAACGAAGGCAGGCATTCGTGTAATGAACATTTAGGTGTCTGCATTTCTGAGTTTGGGTATGTTAGTTAAATTAAGTCTGGTATCTATTTAATTATTTCTATGTATTTGTATCGTTGACATATGACATATGACTATAACAAAAGCATATAATTTGCTTACTTTGGGGTTAGATCAATTTGTGTTATTTATCCAGGTATATTTATTTATCATTATTAATTTATTATATATTTTCCATCACTGTAAGAGTTTTCAGTGCCTTCCCCTTTGTAACTACCCATACTTTCACTTTTACTAAATCTTTTTGAGAATAATAAAGATTTGTAAACTAGACAACCAGAAACAAATTTAATAAACTCTCAAATCCAAAAATATATCAACACCTGCACCTGTCTGAAATCGAACTCAGGGCATCTTGTTGATTGGAAGAGTTATGTAAATTAGCACTTTGACCAATATGATCTCATATATTATGCTTTAATTATTAAGACCAAGGATTAAAAAGCTATAAATATTGTGATATCGTTTAAGTGTATATTTTGGTGTTCATTATTTCTCACACATGGTGCCTAATTTAAATAATACGAATCTCGGTGTGTAAGAGGTGAAATTTTATCTCACTCTGTCGAATATCGGTCTCACCTGCTCGCAATGCACCTGCTATTATCGGATGAATGGCGGATAAATGTTTTTATTGCTAAAGCTCCTCCACCGACCGCAAGGTTCGAGTTCGATTCATATATGAACATGTGATAAAACTAGGATATGTGATGAACAAACTCGTACAATATGTATTCCGAATATGTAGATGCAGTTACTCGTAGATATATATTTACAGTCTGGGTGTTTATTAAATTAATACTGATATCTAGATATTTAAATATATATATGGTAACTAACACCTGTAACACAAGTATATCATTTGCTAACTTGATGGTTAGATCAATTTGTGTCATTTATTCAAGGTTTTTTTGGATCGAAGTTCCTTAC
This sequence comes from Calephelis nemesis, assembly GCA_002245505.1. Classification (NCBI taxonomy): domain Eukaryota; kingdom Metazoa; phylum Arthropoda; class Insecta; order Lepidoptera; family Riodinidae; genus Calephelis; species Calephelis nemesis. The sequence continues at coordinate 758,216 of NJDD01000726.1, forward strand.
AGCAGGCTTTGAGGAGATAGGGATTTTGCTGCGCGACAGAACTGAAAAAAAAATGCAATAGTAAAAACCGTAAGAAAAATCCGTGGAATAGAACTGTTAAATGAGACGTGCGGAGGCGCGTCAGTCGTATACACAAGCGATTAACGAGTAGTGAATAATACCTTTCTCTTTCTCCCTCACTCCACCCCGCCAATGCCTAGTATGTACTCGTACCATTCTACGTTAGCTGAAGGTACTTCGTTCTTACATTGTGTCCCACGACACCAAATTTTATTTTTTCTTACAATTTATTTGTCTATTATTACCTCATTTCTTTTGGGGGTAAGATAGTGATTATTTTAGCGTTTACATTTTACGATGATCTTACTTCCCAGTAGTGGAATAATTTAGTAAGTCAATTCAGGGATGCCAAGCTTTTACTTCATAGAACATCATAACGAATGATTGCAATATATTTTGCACATGTAATTTCTTAATGAAGTTTCATTGTTGTGAAACAATAATAAATGTAGTACGTTATACTTATTAATATACTAAATTTTATATAATTATTATACTAAATTGTATCACGTTATCTTAGTTCATAGTCCGGTAAAGTTGAAAAACCAATTCAAAAAAAAGTTGTCTTAGTTATATATCGGTTTGTGATCATTGATCTAGTGTTTAATTAACCTCATTGTTGTTGGCATGAACTAATTGCTGCTTCTGACATTGTTAATTTAATTATTTGAATATCCGTTTGAATGTTATATTGACCGGTAAAAGAAGTATTGATGTCGACAAAGACTCTGTATATATATATGTATATAAAGGCGGTAGACCGCTGCCAGTTGTTCAATTTTTACGCAATAAATACATTTTGTTACAAGTGCTAAGCTTGTTGAATTAAGAGGAAAGGACAAACTGTATATTGGTAAAAACCGTATCAAAATTGTTTGCATAATTTGAATAAGCTAAACATGAAAGGTGGGAATTGACGTCATTTTGTATTATGTAGAGTGAGACACAAAAACATCTAACCCCCCTTACAGTACTTTGGAAATGTTGTACAAGAGTCGTTATTTCGTTTGCTTACTGTACTGTTCTTAAGTCAACTTCTTATCTTAAACTAAAAGTCTTTAAATATTGTATCGTGTTGTCACCCTAATAAGCACGACGGACTCGTTTCAGAGGGTGTTATTATTCAAAACGGCACTAAACACACGAACAAAATTAGTCGTACGTCAATCTTTATGACGTGTACTATTTTTAAACACATTAATAATTACATTACCATACCGTAAAATTAAACCGTGAAAATAGTACTTAACGCTTACACGTAAGTTAACCTTAACAAGTTAAAAATATCCGTTAGTAATTTAACTTTTGTTTTTTTGGATGGAATTTAAAGACAAGAGGTAGACGGATTGAATAGTGGTATTATTAGATATTTACTTCTCTTTGTTCAAAATTATCTTATTTGACAAACGTAACAACATACAAAAGCTCCATTTGGGTTTGAGAGGGTATGGAACTCAAGCAACTAACTATTTTTATTCATTGAAGAAGGCATATAATTACTTTAAACGTAAATACTTTTTAAAATTTTTAAAATCGTTTCAGAAATATAAAAAAAATCGATTAACATACATAAAAAAATTGAAGTTGAACATATAACTTCCTTCTTTTTTCGAAGACGGTAAAAATAAAATGATTTGCCCGACTCGGAAATCGAAACCGAGACTTCGTGTAATCAACTCCAACAATGAACCACTAGATCACAGGGGCGAACCAGAATTACAAAAAAAGTATCTACATGTACGGACATGTTACAGACGGGATAAGGATCCCCAAAGAGATCGGTAGAGGCACAACCAGCGTATGCCCACGACTAGCCGAAGACACTAAGTACCAACACCCACAATGTGATAGGTAGCAAGCCTATTACCAACCGGGCCCATATCCAAACCCGGGCAAAATTGTCTGTATTAGAAAATTGAAAAAAGACGCGTTCTTTTTGTTGGCTGACCCGGGATACGACACCGAAACCTCACGAAGTCAAGTCCAACACCGGACCGCTAATCTACAGAGGCTATTATTATGAATTACAACTTCATAAAGTGATTCTTTATTAATAAGGTTGTACAATATTAGTATCCCTATTATTTAATATTCCCATACATATTATTTAATGATTCCAATCATTTTACAACCCCAGACAGTTCCCATAATGCTTCCCCATTAGACTACACGATTATAGTCCTTAAGCTTTTGACTTACGTACCAAAATTGCATCACAAACCATTTCAAAATTACCTAGACCCACGTGCGTAGTTTAAACAGACGGGATATCCTGATGTGGTTCTTATGTTATCCTATTACTTAACAGTAATTAATAATTTCCCTTCGTAATATAGCGTGAGAATAGAATAATCAACTTTAATACAAAACAATTTAAACAAATACACGCAAACTAAAACTAATTGACGAATGAGGGTCACTAGTTTAGAGGTTTTCCGTTAAATTCCTAAATTTAAAAAGTGGCATACTTGACAGATTTAAATTGGTATGAGTCCCTTTTTTATAATATTGGAAGGCAAACAAGCAGACGGATTTCCTGATGGTAAGAAATTCACGCCGCCTAGAGACACCAAAGGTGGTAATAATGCGTTGCTAACCTGAGGCCGGAAAGTTAAGCCTCGAGCAAAAGTAAGTTTACTGGCTACCTTACCCTCCGAACCGAAACACGTAACGGCGGCAGGAATAGGTAAGGCGGTGGTGGCAATCCGGGTGAGTCGCTGCGAAACTGTACCACCACCTCTCTACCAGTGATAGAAAGCCTATGCTCGCCATTTACGAGCTGCCTGGCAGGAAAGCAGATGGTCTATTCTGCAAAGAAGCCCGGACCAATACGTAGTATTCTACAGAAGGGACTCATATCGATTTAAATGTGCGTCCTACTGTGATCATCTGCGATCCTCCTGGTCCTTAATTGGGAAGCCAAGTTTAAATAGGTCATTACTAACAAGGTCACTGTGGTTGTGGCGTGCTGCAATTCCTCCGGGTAAGGAACCACCGCCTTACCTATTCCTGCCGCCACAAAGACAGTGTAAAGTTCCGGTCTAGAGGATAAGGTAGTCAGTAGACTTGCACAATAGGCCTGACAAAAACCCCGTAATAGGTTCTGAAAAAGCGTACAACGAGACAAAAAAATGTCTGCGAAATAACAGCAAATAAATGGCGCGTACCTTATAACAGCAAATAAATGGACCTTAGTTTTGTGGTTTCTGTACGAAGTCCGACTGTAAATCTTAGCAGCGATATTAGGATGTACATTTCCTTGGTGCAATTCCTATGTTGAACATGGTAAAAGTTGCTGAGGTTTTCTTCATATCTGCACAAACGAAGTATCAAGCTGATTAGAAACATCTGATCTCCAAAAAATAATTAAGTTGACAATTTCTTCATCCAAATTTGACATCCAAGTCAATTTTTTCAACGAAGTTAATAATTATTATTTATTTAGTTACGTAACAAATATATTGAAGCAGTTAATCTACTATAGTTACTTTAAGAGTTTGCTTTGAAATGTGTGGAATAAAACATCTATGCTAATAGATACTAAGAATAACACTGGAGACCAGTCAAAACGTAAAAATCAAAACTAAAGTAAAGAAACTTAAAAGAAGCAATATCATTAATTTTAATTATAATTTAACTTAATAATAATTTTAAAGCCGTTTGTTTTGAAAAGATAAACAGGCGGATTTATTTTTTATTTTAATGGAAGGCAAACAAGCAGACGGATTTCCTGATGGTAAGAAATTCACACCGCCTACAGAAACCAAAGGTGGTAACGGTGCGTAGCCAACCTGAGGCCGTGATCTTAGGCCTAGAGCAAAAGTAATTTTACCAAACCGGAACAAACGGCAAGCATTGACGATTTATAGTAAGTAAGTATATTTATAGTAAGTAGTATATCGCGAATCTTTTTTTATCTATACTAATATAACAATTATCTATACTAATATATAAATAGGAAATGTTGTATTTTTTGTTTGTTTGAAGCGAATAGGCTCCGAAACTACTGGACCGATTTCAAACATTCTTTAGAATGCTAAATTAGGTATTCCTGACTCCTGAGTGACATAGGCTTTGTTTAATCAAAATCGGTGAAGTAGAAGACAAGTTACGCAGGCGAAACTGCTTGAAACTGCTAGTTATTTATAAGCTTCTTTGCCAACCAGAGAAGCTGTTTTAAGGCCTTAAAACAAGATTTATAAATTTGTTTTTATCGGTACCTAGACTACGAAAAGTCTAGGTAAATCTTTGACCTTCGTACAGAAAGTTTGTCACTATCCCAATCCCCAAAACTAAAAGAACTCAAACAAAAAGTTTTATGGTTACAAAAACTAAGAGATCCATAAAACGAAGGAATATTTATTCACATGTACTTTAGCTGTCGATGTGGGGCGGGGTCATTCGCTAAATCTAAATGTAGTGTTTTTTTTACATCTCCGTGACACATATGGTGTTATTGTGCTTTTGTTGAACTAATGACTACGGCATGGGGTTTGCACATGGGTAGAGTGCTGTTTCATTTTAAATAGCATCTAGAAGAGTCGGTCATGTTATAGTTTATTGTTTTAGGCTGGCCACACATGGACGACTTGTGCTTATAACATAATGGGTCCACCCATTGTTCACACTGAGTAGACATTTTGGCGCGAATACCAATAAATGTACTATTAACATTCAGTTTAAGGATTTGTTTATTTAGCTGTTGCAATAAAATGATGTCAGCATGTAGCGACTATATCGCCTACTAGTGGTATTTAAGTAATTTCAGTAGCTTTATTATTATCACTGCAGACGGTCAAACTACCTTGTGTAGAGTTGGATAGATCCCCACGACAGGTTACAAAAAAAATGTGTATTTAGAATTTTCTAATAAAAATAACGTTTTGCGAGATTGGATATGTGTTGGCGATAGGCTTGCCACCTATCACATTGTGGGACTTAGTGTCTTCGGCTAGTCATGGGTGCCCTGTTTCTACCTCTGGCTACTTCTTCGGGGATATGGGTGTAAAGATATTTTATTTTACTTTTTTGTGTAGAGTGATACGCATCAGCTCGCCAGAATATTATAGATGTCTTACTTATTTCTGTCGCAATAGTGTCAGTGCTTGTCCTTGCCGTGTTCCATGCTGAAGGGTACGATAGCCGGTAGACTTTTACACGTGCCCTAAAGTCCTGGCCATAAAAAAGCGATGAAACTGTGACATCTATGACACATTAACTATAGTAGAAATTAGAAGGTTTTGCTATCTTGCTTGCTATTTGATATGAAAAAAACCGGTCGATTTATGTTTGTGCTAGAGCTCTACATTTCAATGAACGGCACGTGCTACAATATTCATAACTGAATAAAACATTACATTATAGGAAAAGTCGTGAACACGGAACACGAGTGTATAGAGAATTGTTTAACAATTATATGACCTCTTTGACGCCGTTTCATTTTTTGATTGTCTCGATTCGAGTACGTGATCACGCACCGTCTGCTGGTACGTGATAAAATACCATTCGTATTTATATGGAATGAGACAGTGAAGAAGCTAATGACTCTTCCGATGGTCAAAAAACCGTAGCCTATAGACACTATAGATGTTAGAGGTATATGTCCGCATCACTGTCTTATGACAAGGGTGTCAGACGTAATGCGCTAATAGCTGAATAAATAGGCAATAAAAACTTCGAAACTCGCTGCCTACGACCAAACGGAACTTGGCGTGAATATGTGTATATATTAGATATGTATGGGTAAATAATCATACCACATAATGGTATCGGGCGGGCACCGAGCGGTAAGAAGTTCGCCGGCAAAAAGTACATCATAATGCAACAATATAATGCAAAATATTACATTTTTATTTAAGACAGTTTGTATTTGGTATAGTAATTCAATAAAAACACTTAAAAAACACCTCCGTGCGATTTACACAAATATGTCAAATACGGTGTTTTACAATTTTGTAATCAAACTGAGAAGAGAGAAATATTACTTGTTTAAAGTAACTATAAACTGAAATGTTATATGTGAACTGTAAAATAAATAATTCTGAACTCATAAAATATCAAAAAATGAGTCTAAGCCACTGAAATATTAGGTATATTATGTGAACTGTAAAATAAATAATTTTGAACTCATAAAATATTTAAAAAATGAGTCCAAGTCACTGAAAACGTAAAACACGTATAAAAGTCAACATTTTTTCAATTATTGTTTCTGTTTGTTAACTAATTCTTCTTTTAGCCAGAACTTGATAGGTTATGTCACTTTCATGTAGGAATTTCTATACGCCGATAAAATCATTGAAATAATGGCCCGAATACGGAATAGCTATCGCGAAGTTGCCTATTCGTCTACTGTCGTCCTAATATTATCCTCGTCCCAGTCGTATATCGATTTGGGGGCTAGGGTAGCCGAAAAACTAATATTTATACCTACTTAAAAGGCTTTTACTCTATTCTGAGATGGAAACCGCACTATTAACATCTTTGGTGTCTATAAACGATTTTTATTTCTTACCATCAAGAAATTGTCTAATTGCAAAAAAAATAGAGTTTCATATCTATACCTAAACCAGAACACACAAATAAAAGTCTACATAAAGGCGAAAAGAAACACGGTTATTTAAAAATAACTGTCATTTCGTCTAAACTTATCCGTTGCATCACATTCTAAGTTCAAAACTTCAAAACAAAGGAAGGGCAGAGAACTTTTAAATCAATATTAGAAGCGACATTGATGGCGCGTGTAAAATGACAATAACCATAGTGACACATTTATTACGCTGTCACATTTGACAGCTCATAAGTTTTAAGCTATAATTGTGATAACATAAGGGGATAGTACAGTGCCTAGCAAAGATTATTATTTTAAATTGAATCAGATGTTGCTCTCGGGCAAGCCCGCCTAAGTAATTTAACTCTCCCGCTAAAACCCGTTTATATATCAGAATAAAATCATAAGTCATTTTCTGGCATCTCAAAAGTTTTCCAGACATAGAAGTTATACTATGACATCGCTCCTTTAATACCGTCTTTATGAAAATAATTAAATATGGAAGACCGAAGAGAGATATAGGATGAGTTTTGCTCAAATATCTAAACGGATCCCCACAGAAAAACCTAGGTACTTCAATACGAGGGCTAGTCAGCCGAGCTAGTTTAAAATGAAAAAATACCGAATTTCTTTTAAGCTGTTATATTGCAGTACATTCGTAAAGACCGCCAAATCGATCAATTTTAATAATATTTGAATCTGGTATGCATATTTAAACATATTTACTTAAAATATAAAACAGTTAATTAAAAGACCAAAATTACTTTTTAGATGTACTGAACTGCTAATAAAATATTCAAACCAAAGGGACTATAGACAAAGGCAACAGCAATATGTTACGTAAACAATTATTTAAATGAAATTCCGATGCTATACAATCCCAAATGAGTGCTTAGCTATGTAATGGCGAGTGATGAGCTACTGTGGGACTTTTACATTAAAATCTTTAAATAGTTATTCCCAAACAAAGGAAAATTAATGTGAATCATGCCAGCAACAACCGACATCGGCGTATTATAATTTACTAATCTTGCTTTTAATGGCAAAGTATAGTAACGGGACAGAATAACTTAATTAGTTTTCAAATATATTCCGACAAATGACCATATATTTTACGGTTTGTAAGGCAAAAAACGGACGGATTTCCTGATAATAATGAGGGACTTGTCACCTTCAGACCCCAATGTTATTGACGATGTGATGCCAACCTGATAAAATCAAACCCTAGCGCAAAAAGAGTTGCTTATGCTCAGGGCCTTACATCTCGGCCTCAGGTTGGCAACGCACCATTAGCACCTTTGGTGTCTCTAGGCTGAGTAAATTTCTTTCCATTAGGAAATCCGTCTACTTTTTGCCTTTCAATATCTTAAAAAATAGATTTGACTTTTAGAAGGACTCCATTTCTGTGCTACTTTATAGACGATTGTAAACATTGGTTTGCATGGTCTAGAACTCTAGACTGTAGATTTAATCCAAATTTAACAATAACCACAAGATGGAAACAAAGTTTCTTGTAAGATTGCCTTTGTTCGCAAGCGTGTTTACAGCCGTCTCTATCGTTATTACAGTGCCATTGTTTGCCGCCATAGCAGTGACAGATGTTTAAAACATACTTAGCTTATATCACCGGGAACATAATTCTTATGATTGAAATATATTGAAATAATTAAAATATAACACACGTCAATGTAAATATACGTAGAAAATTTACTGTCAAAACAATAACCTCCCATAACTTTGCGATAGTCACGTAAAAAAATTTAAACCAAATCACGAGTATAAGTGTACAATAATTTTGAATCTGTACATGTGTATCCAAACTTTTTTCCTGCCCGACTCGGGCAACAATAAAAATTAGAAAATAAAAAAATATGTTTTCAGTTTTCTAATAACATTTTTACTTTACGTTACGTTGCCCCGGATTTCATATATGTGCCCGGTTTGCGATAGACTTGGTTGTGCCTCTTCCAACTTCTGCGGGGATATGGGCATGATAATACAAACTTTTTTTCCTATAATAAAATCTTTATTGTAAATAAAACGGTTAGTTAATACTTACTCTACTAATTTAAGAACAGCGTTTCTTAATATTTGTAATCTCTGTTTTATAAGCCTTGTTACTGCTGCGAATAAAAAAACAACTGTCTTTTAACCCGTGTAAACACCGGTAAGTAGGAAGGTCGCAGGGATAACTACATAGTAGTTTAAAAAGGTGTAGAATTATGAGGTATGAGTAACCACAGTAACATTTTTAGGTGTGGGCCAAGCGGGTGCCCCGATGTTTTACCGTTTTTTATTTTAACACAGCTACATAATCTAGGTTTTTATCTAATCATCTTTATTAAACTGACTATGTGTCATTACTTTATAAGAAACTAGCGGCCCGCCACGGCTTCGCGCGGGTATAAAATATATATGTAAACCTTCCTCTTAAACAATGTACATATTAAAAAACCGCATCAAAATCCATTGCGTCGTTTTAAAGATTAAAGCATACAAAGGGACATAGAGACAGAGAACTCGACTTTGTTATATATATACTATGTAGTGATAACCAATAAATTGTCTATAATAATGTGCATTAATGTCTTCATTATCCCTGCTTATCTTATAAATGCGATAACTTGTCTCTTTGTATGTATATTTCGTTTTTATATCAATGCCACTAAATCACATTTAATTAATTTAACTTATGATAGACTCAGATAGTAAAGAAAATCTTTTCATGAAATTGTTTTTTGAGGTTGTAAATTCTTACCTTTAATGACTCAATATTTTATATTATTTATTAATTGAAATAACGACATTTACTTATAAAGGTAGTAATAAAACTTAACTAATATCATAAAAATTAAAGTGTATGTTTGGATGTGTGTTCTATTTTCATGATAGAACGATTAAACAAAGTTTGATACATTTGATCAATCTTCCCCGTGTTGGTCGGGACTCCTTTGCAGAACAGACTATCTGCCTTCCTGTCAGGTAGGTCGAAAAAGCCGAACATAGGCTTGCTTGAACATAGTGACTCGTCCTTATCTATTCCTGCAGCCATAACATCAGAATTTGCCATTTGACGTGTTCCGGTTCGGAGGATAATGTAACCTAAATAAGATATAATAAGAAATAAGAGATTAGGTACACTTACTTTTGCTTAAGGCCTAACATCCGAGCCTCAAAATGGCAATGCACCATTACCACCTCTGGTGTCTCTAGGTGGCGTGAATTTATTACCATTAGGAAATCCGTCTGCTTAATTGTCTTTGAATATTATTAAAAATAGATTAGACTTTCAGAAGGAATAGTCTATTTCGGTGCTACTTTGTATCTTTCTACATATGACATTAGTGTCTTCGACTAGTCGTGGGTGCCCTGGTTGTATTTCAATGTCTTCAAATGTTCCCGTAGGATAATACTATTAATACTAAAACTATACTTTAAATATTCTTTGTATTAAAAAAAAAGTTTTTTTTTTACTATAACTAACTATACTTTACTTTAACTATACTTTAGGTAAATATTCTTTGTATTACTTGCATGTAATTAATTAAAAAATAACGATGGTCTGGCTATTCTCGGATCTCGTAAAATACCAATAAATAAGGTTAACCGCGTCAGCTGTAACGACAGATGCGAACCCAACAATGCCAATGTCATTGTAATTTGTTGCCGTACTTGTGGTTTAAATGCTTAGGTCGTGCTTAACAATACTACCAGCAGTTTCCCGCCACTTTTCCCGCTCAATGACCCGTAACTTGACTTCCACTAAGTGCCTAAGGCCATAACTTAAGCTTTGCGACTTTTAAATATATTTTTTTTTTAATTTGATAAAACTTTACTCTTACTTCTAGGTGATATAGTAGTAAGGGAAGATTCGTCAAAGCGAGAAAAATCTCCAGCTTAACTTTACTTCACTAATGTTCTTGCCATTTGAGATACAGAGGTTTTAAATAATGTAAAATTTATAATTCATTTCTTTTTAATTTTCGATAGTTAAGTCCCATAGCTAAACAGAGCGTTATTATAGATTACGTTCGGAAAGTTACGTGTCGAAATCTATAATCTAATCTATATATATATAGTTTACGGTAGACAGGGCTAAATTTATTATCATTTTAAAATTATTTGTAAGTTATAACTCAAATTATAATAAGAATAAAACTATTTGTTCGTATGAATATTAAAACATCGTGTATATAATTAGTTATTTTATACTTATAAAAATATTAAATTATTTGCACACCACAATGTGGTAGAATATGTTGGAAAGCTTAAATAATTTTGTAAAAACCTTAACACACATATTCCGCAAATAAATATATTTTCTTTTTCTTTTCTTTTCTATGACACTTTTGGTCTAAAAAAAATATTTCTCTTAGTAACCAGTAGAGGCGTAATTCAAAGTTTTGATACAAATAATTTACAGATGCGGTAACGAGTATAGTTAATTTGACAAACCGTAAATTCATAGTAAGAGCTCTGTGACTGGAATAAATATTTTCATTTTTAAAAAAGAAAAAAACTCACGTTAGACGATATTTCAACTTGAAATCTTTCGTCTCTCGCTAACGTATGCTCTAATTTGAGCTACCGAGGTTTCAAATCATGTGGTAAAAGATAGTTCGTTCGTAGATTAATAATTGTCTTATTGTCCAGATTGGCACCGTTATATTACCTATTCCTGCTGCTAAAATCAGCACTAATCAATTTCATGTTTTAATTAGCAGGGGTAGTCGGCAAACTCGCCCACACATGGCTACAAGCCATAGCCTCAGGTTGGTAATGCAACCTTACCTTCGGTTCATTTAATGAAAGAACGACTTTAAATATCTCTCAGTTTCGACCTTCACCAAGGCTCATTAAAAGTTCCCATTATTTTTTATCTAAATAGAGGGGAGGGACCAATCCATCTCGTCTATTGCACGACACCATAGATGTACAGTTCTGCAGACAATGCAAATCCCACAGAGATAAGAACCGTTGCAGATTCGAATTGTGTAACATTATTTATTTGCTTCTCACTAATCCACTTTTCCATGGTGTTTTGTAACACGCTGTAGATAAGATCTGAACACTTTCTAGTTTTGTCTGTGACTGTACACGTGTCTAGTTGCAGTACATATTGGGATGACACCTTGGCCTAGTATAGAACCCAATATTTGACATATGTTTTGCCTATTTGACATGTGTTGGTAGACCGCAGAAAACACTAAGACCCACAATTTTAGGTCAATACATTGGCCTAATGTATATACTAGTAGAAAAACCAAAAGTATAATAAATAAACTACTATAAGCGCGAATAGGTTACTAACTTATTTCTTTAAAGAATCTCGTCTACATGCATACTACTACTAGGTGCCAGTATTAAGTGACTAAGGGAAATAAAAAAAACTGTCCTTGTAACCGAAAAATCGTTCATAAATTGTCAAAGTAAATGACCACATTTCCATTTAATAATAATCCAAAGAGCTAGCAATATCAGTTACTGATTTAAGAACTTAAAGAACCAAAAATAAAAAAACAAAACTCAATTAACAAGATATTGTTATTAGTAGGTATATCGTTTTATATTTTAGGATATAAAAATGAATAGTAATTAAAAAACTTCCCGTGCTTAATAATGCCCGTATGGAGCTATTTTCAAATGGCCTTTCCAAACTTGTTGGTAAACTTTTTCAAGCTCCTTTGTGATTGTTAGCATCTTCACCCAGTTTCTACCACCATAAAGACAGTCATTTTCATGTTCCATCTCGATATTGACCGCTTCTTTTGTCGACGGGCTAGCGTACAAGTCTAACTCATCTGAAAAGCCGCGAGGCTCGGGTTTGATCTCCGACGGCCGCAGGCAGTTGTGTGATAAACATTTAGATGACTGGATTTGGAGATTTGAGTGTTTATTAAGTTTATTATTACTTATTCTGGTATTTATTTTTGTATTACTATGTTATAAGATGATTGAAGATATTTTACTATGTTATATGTATGTATGTTCATATCGTTGACTAACACCCATGACACCAGCACATATTTTACTTACTTTGGGGTTAAATTCAATTCGTGTTACGGGATTCGAACATAATCAATTTTAATTACAAGTTATTCAAAATAAGTTATTAAAATATAATGTCTAAAGATTATTAAGGTTTCATTGCGAATTATATTTTTGATAAGAACGCCAAAACCAAATACTTTGTTTCCAAACATTTTGAATATAGTTTGCGCGCCATCTGTGATCTTTTATCGTTTTCAATATTTTTATTTGTGTGCGTCAAATGTATGTGTATGTGTAATATTTTATTTATTGATTTAACGAACTTCAATAGTATTATTATTGAAAAATATTAGCGTGCTGTACTTCTCCTGCACATTAACTATAAGTGTGGTAAAATTATGCTCCTTAACAAGGGGTCTAAAACTTTTGCTTCATATGTTAATATTATGATATTTATTTATTATTTAGCCGAGACAGAGAGTCTGTCTGTTTGCTAAAGTTTTCCAAATCTAAAATCACTCCTCAGATTATATTAACATTTAAAAAAATGACATGTGAAAAACTAACTCAAATAAAAAAAAAACAATCATCACAATTGGTTCATATTATTAAAAGCTCCCCCATTTTTAGGGTCAGTTGAAAAGTCATCTTTAAATGACAATATAAAGTAATATACGCAGAGTTATCATCTAATCTGTAGTCCAATTACTGTCTATTTGTTTAGCCCCGGGTGGTCCACAAAGGAAGTTGAAATATTTCTTACGGTTTTGTCTGACCTCCGTCAATTACATGTCAGTTACTGTGTTATGTCGCGCGGCTAACAGAAATTATTTTCGTTAATGTCGTTGCATTAGATACTAATAAAAATACTACTACTGCTAAATACATTAATTACATGCATTAGAATGTAATGCAATTTACGCTAATATTTTAGCTAGTAAAAATATTGCCTTTGAGGTAATTTTATAAAAGACACCTTAAAACGACCGCCATCGTTTTATCTTTATAAATAATGTGTTTGGTCTTATTTTGTAAGCATAATCTATTTTTTTGCATTTTGTAATTTTTGAGACTAAGTTACTTAATTCGTTGTTTGAAACACAGCAATGAATGATCGCTGATTAAAACATACAAAAAAATTACGTTTATTTTTTTTTAATGGTTAAAGAAATGTCAAGAATTCTATAACAAGTAAATACAACAGGTGATCGCTCTAAACTTGCCATTTTCTCCTGTTAATAATTAAGCCAGTATTTTTACTTACACTAAAATAAGGTTAAGGTTAACAACATTACAGAGAAAGCGACATTTTTTCAGGCACATATTGTTGGACACATTACACAGCATTCCATAGACCAAGCGACCTTTTGTTAGACCAGTTTTTTTAGCACCAACTCATGATAAAGATGCACTTCCATCAATAGATGAAGAGATATGCGTCACCGATGTACTCTAATTTGGTTTGAAGTTAATCCCATAAGTTATTCTTGCATTTTGTTTTGGATTGTAATTGTGGTTATTATGATTTCAAATGATTGATGAAGTATTTTATGTGCCTCTTGTTTTTGTAATATAGACTTTTTAACCTGATTGAAAAAATGGACAGACGGACTTGTTGATTTTTTAAATCGTCTTTTTATTAAACTTGGACTAAAGTACTCCAAGGTTTATGTTGACATTATTTGTAGCATGTAGGTACTAACTACATTGTAAAAATAAATTATAAAGTCAATACAAACCTACACCTATTTATTTATTTATTTTAACCTTTTTTTTTGCACTAAAATAAGTGTACAAAGGAGAACTTAATGCCATAAAGCATTTTCTCCCAGTTTATCCTGGATAATTGTAACAAAAACAACAACAAACAAAAACTAGAAAAAAACACATTTTACAACAACACAAATTGATTACAGATAGTTAAAAATGAACAAGATCCTAAATATAATTACCAATGTAAGGTAACTATCTATATAATTACCACATACCTACATATTATAAAACTATAATAATACAACAAAGATTTTATAACAATGTATACATAATATATAACACAAAATAGAATAAGGTTAGGAGTAGCACTATAGAGATATATAGTTAAACACACAAATATAAAATACTTAATTCTACAACCAAAATCCAAATAAATAAGTATGATTATCAGGAATCAAACAAAATCAGAAATGAGTTTTCAAGAAATGCTTATAAACACGTGACTTAAATATGAAAGAGAATTAGACTTACGTAAAGGTATTTACCGGAAGAGCATTCCATAGCCGAAACTCAGTTACAATAAAGATTCAGAGTAAGATGTGGTGCTGTAAACGGGGGTCATGAAAATAGTCTAATTATGTGGTCGCTACAATCGGCCTTGCGACGTCAGAAATACAAAACGCTCTTTTCAGTAAGTAGGAGATGAGTAAAAGTCCGTTATAGAGTCAGAGAGTATCGAGTGCCAAATCTGACAATGCTTAAGGACCTTCTTGGCTTCCTCCATATTCTTTACCCTTTTCTTACAAACATGGCGATATCGCAGACTCTTGACGCGAGCCTCGGATAACTCTGTTTCGCTATTTCTTCAGACTGGGTAGGTTTGGAAACGGTGGTAGTTAACGGTAGACAGGGTTAAATTTATTTACATTTTAAAATTGTTAGGGCCACTTGCACATTCCCGGGTTACATTTGATATTGACTTAAACTGTAACATATAAGGTTATTTAACCCTAGTTAGGCACTAACTCAGTGTTAAATATTTAACCCAGGAACGTGCAAGTGGCTATTAGTAATTAATAATTCAAATTGTAATAAATATAAAACAATTTTTTGTATGACCATTAAAACATTGTGTACAAATTGAAAGAATACTTTTATAAATATCAAAATATTTCCACACCACAATGTGGTAGAATATGTTGAAAAGCTTAAACAATTTTGTTACAACTTCAACACGCATACTCCGCAAATAAATATATTTTCTTTCTTTTTTTCCATCACCCAAGCGATTTGATTATGGAATGTCAACCTATGTCTTTTCGGGTGCTTACATCCACATTTGTATTGTAAATCTGCTTTGTGAAAATTTCATCAACTTTAACCGAGTCTTTAATTAATAAAAGAGTTATGGTTCCGGTTTAGTTTATTCATTCGGCTACGGAAACTTTGAAAAGAAATTACGTAACTGATTTCGTGATATCATAATCCACGTTCATAAGAGTAAGGAGAGGGCATTTAAATGTTACATTGGTTACTAATCTGACCGAGCGTAAAGTAGTTACATTATTATGTTATTACTAACTGTACTTTACTATTTTCCCACAACAACAGATCATAGTAAACAGAACAATGCCAATTTCTCAGTAAATTTCAAAAAAAGCTTCTTTCTGTGGCGGTTTGGAATTTGAGAAGTATTGCGTAATGTTACTAACGAAAATTACTGGCTCTATTGTGTTACGCGGGAAAATTAAAGTGATTTTATAAAATGGTAAGGTGTGTAATATCGTGACGACAATGTTGCCAGTAATAAGCAGTGTAAGAAATTGATTGTAGCTTGGAACTTTCAACAAATAAACGCAATTGACAGTTTATGTTTTCGAGACAAAAAAATGTACCAGGTAGGTACTCAATCGACTCACGACTCACGATTTGGGAATATTCCTATGTATACCGAACAAGATCCAATATTTTTATATGATATTGGAAGGCAAACAAGCAGACGGATTTCCTGATGGTAAGAAATTCACGCACGCCTAGAGACACCAAAGGTGGTAATGGTGCATTGCCAACCTGAGGCCGGGATGTTAGGCCTCGAACAAAAGTAAGTTTACCGGCTACCTTACCCTCTAAACCGAAACACGTCATGACGTTATGGCGGCAGGAACAGGTAATGTGGTGGTACCAATCCGGGTGAGTCGCTGCGAAACTCTACCACCTAGTCAGATGTCACGGTGGTAGTCACGGTAAGCCTGTGCTCGCCTTTTAAGAGCTTTCTGGAAGGAAGACAGATGTCTGTTCTGCAAACAAGCCCGGACCAACACGGGGCGAGCAGCACTAGCCTCCTGTATTGTAGGTGCTGAAAGTTGACACAACTGTAAGAATAAATTTGTGTCCACTTTGAGCACCTGCCATAAATATCAATTGGTGCTCAAAGTGGACTAAGCTAGGTAACGAATGTGCAGGTGCCGAAAAACTGGGTGCTCAAAGTGGATCACCTCATATTAATCTATGGTCAGAACTTTTAATTTAACGATAATACTATAAGTATAGAAATCTATTGCATGATTGGGGTACATTCCTATGTTACTTGCGGAATATTTTAAATTTTAATGAATATAATTATCAAAACTTCAAATTAAACAAAATGATTATATGTAGACATTTACCGTACCAAGACGAAGGAAGTTTTTGCCAAGTTTCTTTCATTATTTGCACTGCTAATGACTATAACTGTGTTTTCGAAACTTAATCCTTAGAGCAAAGGTTCTTTTTAACATTTTCTACCGAATCTGCAAAGGGAAGTGCTCAAAAGAGTTATTCGGATTAACTAGCAGCTAAATCCCACATGCGGAAATGGCTCTCCTGATGGTAAGAGACAAACGTGGCTAATAGACACCATAAATGTTATGTGCGTTGCTGTCCTGAGTGCTGACTGACATGCCCTCCGGACTGGAACATGACAGAGTCATTATGGTAGCAGGATTAAGGAAGGCAGTGGATCTCTACCCAGTCTACATTGCAACCCAAACATGTTGTTGTAGAATAAACTTTCAGTGGCAGTGTTTCCAAGACACTGTCCAGGTCTCCTGTGTTGTATAGATCATCGGTCTTCTTCCAGCCAGTTCATGATAGGCAAGCAAAGATTAAAGAATTCCACAAGACCACTGGTGGTAGAGTTCTGTGCTGCAACTCGTCCAGGTAGGAATCTACTGCTTTTCCTATTCCTGCCACGACAATTACAGTGTTACGTTCCAGTCCTGATGGTAATTAGACTTTCAGAATGAGCCTAACTCCTCAGCCTCAAGACAGCGACTCACCAACAACATCTATAGTGCCTATAGGCCACGGTTACCTTTTACTACCAAGTGAGCCGTAGGCTTGTTCATCATTCTATCACAAAATAAACACAAAGACCCTTAAACAAAGCTTGCTGATTTCTCACAGGACAGTTAGTGTTACAAATGTTCGTGGGTAGCGGAGATCATTTTCTATCAGGTGAACCGCTAACCGTTTGTCTTCTATTCCATAAAAAGTGAATAGAAGAGCACTAACTTAGAAATACATCGGGGAGTACGTCGGAAAAATGCAAATGAATATATTACCAGCTGTTGTCCGCGCCCATGCCCGCGTGGTGAATGGTCCCACAAGAACATTTTTTTCAGGATATAATCCTATGTGTTAATAATCCAAGTTACCCTCTATCTAAGTGTGCCAAATTTTATGAAAATTGTAAGTTAGCTAGCAGTTTTTGCGAACAGGAGTAACTAACAAACATACAAACTTTCGCATTTATAATATTAATAGGATTGTTGAAATATTGACCCTTATTGTTCTTTTTAAAGTTGAGAATTTGTACAACTTTCATTTTCCCCTATAAACCACGAGCTCCAAATTCCTCCGATCACAGCTGACCTCCGCACAGGTTCCCAACAAGTATGCTAATACTGAGTCATCACACCGGGTCTGGTCGTCCGTTAAAACTGGTCTATTACAATCAGCTGCTTGACACTCCCAAAATACTGGTTACATTGTACGTTAACAATTAACATGCCGGCGACAACAGACCGAAATTCTATTTCAAAAAAATGAAAACATAAAACGTAAAATCTATTTTATGGCTGCGTAAAGTACAATTTATGAATATAAATTTATTTTCTGATTATATAAACGAGTGATTAGGGTTAGGGAATTAAATCTGTAATCATTTTTATTTTGAAAGTTGTTTGTATTTTTTTAAGAATCACATTTAGGTATTCCAATAATAATAAATTTATCCATTACAAAACTTTTATGTTATTAAGATGAAAACCATCACAATTGCGTCAGTTTTCCTGTAAAAAAATGCACCGAAATTGGCCCATCCCTTCAAAAGTTGTTATGTCACAGACGTACATTCACATGTAGATACATCAAATTTATAATACTCCTCTTGTTCCGCCGGATTTTAAAAAAATAAAAATTAGAGCTAGTTGCTTTTCTAAATTGCTATTAATAACCTCATACTAAATAATACATATTGTATACTATGTTTAGATTACATTAGGAATAAAATTTTATAACGGTTTTATATAATCACTAACTTCATGTGACACACATTTGCTATGTCATAATAAATACGCATTTTATAACAGACGCAAAGAAACTTAATTAAAAGTTTTAATAATCCAAATAACAATAAACATTTTAAATATGTAAACTGTATTTTACTTAGGTACGTTTTGTTTTAGAATTACCTACATGAAGAGTTAACTTGTCGCCGTCACCTTAATTTATACTTGTTTATCAAATTCAACGGCTAGTCAACCGTCTCCACTATTAAATATTTTTACTTATTATTTTTATGGTAAGAAAGATACGCACAATGATTGTAATGATGAAAGCCTTGAAATTATGTTACACCTCTTGCAACTAACGCTAACTTACCTGCCGTCTCACCCTCCAAACTGGAACATGATAATGACGTGTAATTTATGACAGCAGGAATAGGCAATATAGCCTTTACTCCAAGTATACAGTCATAGAACTGCTAATATTAAATCAACTACATAACATATAGTCTAAAACAAGTCTTGTAAAATATGTCCTTCCTCACCCAGCATTTCTCCTTTGAAGAATATACCAACTGCTTACCTGTAAGCAAATGAGTTCGTTATATTAGAGGTAAATATCAATTTCACATTAGGTACTAACACCGTGACATTAATTATTTGTCAATGTTTTATAAATTTGTATGACAAATCGTGGACTAATGTATTATTAGCGTTATGATTTAATTTCTATATAGAATATTCAAGAAAGCTCATTATGAAACTAAACTAAACTAAACTAACTAACTAAACTAAATATGTGCTGGGCTTAGAATAATACTACAGCATTACCTCTGAAATCTTGATTTTCAGTCACCCTTATAGTAGTCACCAGTAGTGACCTAGAACTTTACTTATTCAATGCCTCCAAACTTTAATCTATACTTATAAAAAAACATGTCCTGACTGACTAATTCATCATCGCCGAGAAAAAACGTATTTAGGCGTTTCTGGATATTCTACCCCTAAGGTGAAATCAAATCTTAGAAACCAGCGTAATTTTATGAAAGAGTGTGGAGGAAGCTAGGCATGTCTGCAATGATCCTAAATCTTAGCTCGCGCTATCCTTTTTCTTTTCTTGGAAGAGACTTGGCGTGAAGGTACGGGTATGTAACGTCCAAAAAGTTTTTAAAATTTTAATTTAAACATAGGAAAGGATAAATGATACAAATTGGAAGATACATTGGTAAAAACACGAGTTCAGCATAATTCTTTACTTTCTTTATTTATTTTAAGTAAAAACAATCAGTAAAACTTTCAAAAAGCATGTTAAGAACACTTTAAAACTCGGCCACACATTAGCAAAGTACTTTTAACATCTTACTAGGAGGTAGAGTTTAGCAGAGACTCGCCCGGATTGGTACCACCGTCTTACATATTCCTGCTGCCATAAATTCAATGCTTGCCGTTGACGTATTCCGGTTCGGAAGATGAGGTAGCCGGTAAACTTACTTTTGAGACCCAACATCCCGGTCTCACGTCGGCAACGCATCATTACCACTTTTGGTGTCTCTAGGCTAATTTCTTACCAACGAGAAATTCGTCTACTTGTTTGCCTTCCAATATCATAAATAAATAAAATTTTGAACTTATCAGTTGTTGCCTGCGGCTTCACCCGCATTTTCACTGGGACTCGCTTTGCGATCGGAATCAAAAGTAGTCTATATGTTAATCCAGGTTACAATCTATCTGTGTTCCAAATTTCAGACAAATCCTTTCAGCTACTTGAACGAGAAAGAGTAACAAACATTCATACATAGACACTCACAAACTTTCCCATCTATAATATTAATAGGATTTTGAGCATTGGTGAAGTGAAGTAGAAATTTATACTTGCTATCGTCGGCACTTGGTGGAATTCCATTGTATATACACGTTGTTTGGAGTTAACACTTGTACTTATCCACTGTATACTTTATTTAACACTTTTTGAAGGGAGTTTCAAAGCCCTGATGATGCTGTAAACAGTGAAACCGGTTGGGTAGAAAGTAACAGAAAGTGTTAAATAAAGTATACAGTGGATAAGTACAAGTGTTAACTCCAAACAACGTGTATAAGTAGAAATTTCTTACCATCATCTTCAATTCACCCACCATTTTCAACATTACGGATTTTATTTTGGGGTGGTCACTAGTAAGTAGAAGTCGGCTATCGCAAGCACTATAAACAGTTTTATACTTTCTTATTCCTAGTAAAAGTAAGTAAAAAACCGACGCATACGCCTATTGTAGGAATCAATTTATCTCTACGGTTCCACAGCGGTATCTTTATGAGTCATTACTCCAATCTGTTGGAATGTATGTGCAAACAAGCAGACATTCATAAATAACGTATGGTTTATTAGGGTCCATAAAATTTTTATTGGAGAACAAATAACTTTGTCAACCAAAATGAATCTCTCAGCGCGGTCATTTTTGATTTAGCTTTCTTTTTAATGTTAAAGTTTATTCTGTTTGAGCTTATGCTAGACTTATGATACAAGTTGTAAAGTGTTTATTTTAGGAAAAAAGGTCTATTTTAACAAAATGGTGATGGGGCCGCATGATCGCTGTATAGTACATATCTTTACACAAAGTACTTATAGAGTAGGCAGAAAACTCCTAGCTTTATAGGGATTGGGTTGGTCAGATAACTCAGTATCTGTAAATTTACTCTGCTAACTGTAAATAACTGTTCTAATAACTACAACGACCAACCGCGAGGCTCGGATTCGATTCACGACGGGGGCAGACATTTGTGTGATAAACACTTAGATGTCTACATTTCTGTGTCTGGGTGTTTTTTAAATTTATTCTGGTATCTATTTAAGTATTTCTATGTATTAGAATCGTTGACAAACACAAGTACATAATTTGCTTACTTTAGGGTTCGATTAAATTTGTGTCTTGTCCATTAATTCTAATACATAGAAATACTTAAATAGATACCAGAATAAATTTTATAAACACTCAAACCCGGAAATGCAGACATCTCAATGTTTATCACACAAATGCCTGCTCCCGTCGGGAATCGATCCCGAGCCTAACGATTGGTTGAAATAGTTAGCCGTGTACGCTAGGCACTCGTCCAATGAGGCGGTGGTGTCAATCTGGACAAGTTGCAGCAAAGCTCTACCATCTAGTCAGAAGTATTCTCGCTTTTACGAGCTACCTGGCAGCTTTCAAAAGTTAGTAATTTAAAAAGTTACAAATACCCAATCTTAAAAAATTTATTACAGGTATATTAGAAAAATAATATAACGAATTGTAAATGTTTACTCAAGTAATACAAACGTTAAACTATCCATCACAGCGTGCCGCTTGTAAGCCTTCGGTTCCTATATCCAACCTTAATCCGTTAGTACAGTACAACCATTGGTGGTTTACCTAAAAGTAACGAAGCGTTGCTCGTAGTTTTACAAAATGTTTAGAGCCAACAATAAAAAACGAACGACTGTAGTTAGATTTTAAACAATTCGTACCATGCGCAGGCAAAACGACTCGTTTCTTGAATATGGGAACCAGGCCTAAGTTGTATTTCCATGTAACTAGGTTAGCTCGACTCCATTAACAGTTCTTACCAAACGTAGATTCAGGCTGAAACTGTATTAAAATCTTTCGTATAGGCAGCTTTTTGGCTATTAATATTTTACATTCGTCTATGAAATCTGTCAGCATGTTTGTAGTCTTATACTACAAAGAAAGTGTTTCTACAAGTATAACTAAAAATTTTACTGAACAATTATAAATAGTTGGCTCAAAAGTTAATAATATTTTTTATTAAATATTAAAATATTTGCATACCAAAAAATGGTAGAATATGTTGATAAAGACTTTTGTGAAATCTTATTTACACACATATTCCGCAAATAAATAATTATATTTCTTCCTTTCTTACATCGGCAAGAAGTATCTGTAACACAAATACCGATATGCATAACTTTTATTTTGTGCTGTAATAGAATCATTGTCGGCTTCCTCACACACTAGGTGGGCCAAATATTTATGTGTTCGGCCTCACTTTAGCAAACATCAACTGCCCATCAACTGCCCTGTCATCGCAATTTACTGCCCATCCTTATCACTCGTTTATATTTGTACATTATACTATAACACTTATGCTTTATCATATACGGCTTAAAATCGTTAAAAGCTTTAGAATTCAACGCCGGTGGTGCAAATTCAACCTGCTAATTGCAAAGTCACACCTAATTGTTATATAATAATATATTTTATTAGTGAAGCTATAAAGTTTATTTTCCAAAATCACTATAACCTTAATATGTGTAAAATGTGATAAAATCGCAATATATCGAGAGGGTTCTGTATCAATAACTAAATTAACCTTCTCTAGCAGCTATGTTTGCATGCCAAGTTGTATACAAAACCTTAAAGTTTATTTATGGCATAATAGCGAACAAGCACAAGGTTTTCCATATGGTAAGAGAAAACCATGACCTATAGACACCCTAGGTGTAATAGGTGCGTTGCAATCATGTGGGCTGGGTGTTAGGCCTACTGTTCAAGTCTCCGACTACCGTGCCCCTCGACCGAAACATGACATTGTGATCATAGCGGCAGGTGTAGGTTAGATCCCTACTACAGCGGACAAGCGGATCCCTACTAGTTGCAAGCTACTCCACAACATTTTACCATCGGTGGTCTTATTGAAAATGACTCATTAAACCTTTGATCCCCTTTTATATGCTAGTCTAATGGCTACCCCATCCTTAGGACAAGAAGATGACAGTCTCTATGGTGGCAGGAATAGGTAAGATAGGCAGCGCGAATGGTATATTTTTTATAGAGGAATATAACTTTCGCCTCCCCAGGAAAAAAGAGTTTGCGGCTCTCCGTGTAAAGCAAGAAGCAAGTTACATAGAATAAGGATGTAGTTGTAAAACAAATAACCTGTAGCCTCCACCTCGCCAAAAGTATCTATAAATGTAACAATGAAAAAGTGAAACAAAAAACAATTGACTTTGTGATTTTGGAAAAATAATAGATTGCTGCAGAGAATTTGTTCTAAAAGAAAATTATATCTTGTCATAAATACATGGTTTATTATTTACTTAGTTAATCTTGAAATCATTTTACCTTTCTAGAATTAAAAAAATGATATTTGATTTCAGATATTTGAAACAATTATTATGGGAGCGTAATTTTTCGAAAAAAAGGCAAAGAAAGGTGATAGACTTGCTAGAGATGAGAAAAGATGTTAGTTGCTCTTATTTGCTCTCCTCCTATAAGCTGCTAAGCAGGAACACAGTTGGTCTACTATACACGAGGTAAATTGTTATCTGACAGTACGATGTATAAACAGTATGTATGTTCTAAAGTTTCGTCTGAATACGTTTTATAGTTATTGAGTGATAGAGCAACAAAAATCCGTCCACCCTTAAAAAGTTATGCATTTATAAAATTCAAAGTAAATACAACTGTTCCCCTAGTACAGTCGACTAATTGCAAATAATAGACGGATGTTAAGGCAGTAGGTAGTAGATACTGTATAAGAATGGTTTATACAGTAGAATTATATATACACTAGGCTTATCCAGCCTTAAGTAGGCAGCGTACCGTTAATTTATATTATACTATATAAAAAAAAAAATAGCCACTATAAAAATTTATAAAACGCCACTGAACCCTAAAAAGCTGAAGATGCTTTAGTAAACAAGCCGCCTCACCAGCGGGAGATTTAAACACCTTTGTCAAATGTAGATTTTACCGAACGTATAGGCGGTCGCGTTCCTGGTATCACTATTTGTGATCAAACAAACGATACTTATAAATCACACCCTACTTTGTCTCTTCTTTTCAAAGAGGTTCCAAAAGACACCGCCCTCATTTGTGTTGTTTATAAACATGTATGTTTTAATCGAGTTCCAAAAAGGAGGTTCTCAATTACATCTTCTGTTTTTCATACCTTAGCCCAAAAGTTTTACTGGATGAAACTATTTTGAAGTTCTTCGATCGATCAGTTATCTTACAAATACTATATGTGTAAGTACATTGTGTTGGAAAAAATTAAGTAATGTTTTTCCTATTTTTTCTGCTTACCAGGATTTTTTCTTCGTAAGAAACTTCTTCTGACAATAGTTATACATTAAAAAAGATTTAGTGAAATTGTTCCAAGGGAATTAGATTTTTTATAACTACAGATATAGATTATTTTTTAAAAGCACATAATTTTTTTTCTCATGTAAGTACTTTTTTGTTTTAATTTTTCTATACCTAAGATCCGACAACTATTTTTAGGCAATAAGTACTTAATAACGCGAATTTTCTTTTTACGTACGTTTTAGTTTTAGTGATATTAGTGTTAAAATGATAATAATATTGAATAAAACACTGGGCTCCAGAAACACGGGGCTATGTCATCACATAAATATGTACACACAAACCCATGCCACTTATGGGAATCAAACCCAAGCCCCACGAATGAGCGGTAGCGTTAGGCGTGTTCACTTATTCCTCAAGAAAACAAATAAATATTCCTAGACAAGTTACACAAATTTAATCTAACCCCAATTTAGCAAATTATATGCTTGTGTTATGGGTGTTAGTCAACAATCCTAATATGTACATAGAAAATACTTAAATAGATACGAAAATGAATGATAAACACCCAGACCCGGAAATGCAGACATCTAAATGTTCATCACACAAACGCCTGCCCCCGTCGGGAATCGAACGCGAGCCTAGCGGTTGGTCAATGTGGTTAGGCGTGTATGTGTACGCTAGCCACTCACCAACGAGGCGGTAATTTTTTTAATAAATTAAATAATTACCAAAACATGAAAAACTAAAACTATTTCATCATTTCAAACCTAGATTTACTCACACCCACACATAACGCATCATACGCTTTGTTTAAATCTTACACAAAAAGCGAGAAAGAGAAAAATAATCGTCTATAATCAACTTAAATAGACATAGATATAACAAAATTACGGACAATATGACAAAACAGCAAGAACTTTCATTTAATTCGAAACGGTCCCTAAACATTTCATTTGCGGAGTAGCACCAAAATGTTTCTATTGTGGCCGGTCACGGGTCTTAGACAAAGGAAATAAGCTTATCTTCAAAAAGTGGTCCCAGCTATAAATTCCACCGTACAGAAGTAACTAATTGTAAGTGTTAACGGTTCAATTTGCCCACCTGCGTTATTATTGTGTAAGTCTGCAACTCCCAAACTGTGGAACTTTATGACAATAGGCAGCGAACAAGCGTACGGCTCTTTTGATGGTAAAAGATATCCGTAGCTTAAGCATTTCACACACGGCAGCAGCTACGAGTATAGTGTAAAAATATACATTACAGCACAATACATCTCATTACATCTTTCTATAGAAATCGTCAGAAGACCACACACGACAGCTATAATATACATTTCTACATCTTAATATCTTAAGTTGCAGAAAGATACCAAAATATACATTTATATTTCAATACATCTCAACACATCTTAATACATCTTATTACATCTTAATACAACAAAAAGTTGCTGTAACAGACAGAGACCAAATGATGGGTTTCATTAGCGTTTTTTTTTTTCTTTTTATTTTTATGATATTGAAAGGCAAACAAGCAGACGGATTTCCTGATGCTAAGAAATTCTCGCCACCTAGAGACACCAAAGGTGGTAATGGTGCGTTGCCAACCTGAGGCCGGGATGTTGGGCCTCGAGCAAAAGTAAGTTTACCCGCTACATTACCCTCCAAACCGGAACACGTCATGACGTTATGCCGACAGGAATAGGTAAGGCGATTGTACCAATCTGGGTGAGTCGCTGCAAAACTCTACCACCTAGTCAGATGTTACGGTGTTAGCGACGGTAAGCCTATGTTTGCCTTTTTCGAGCTGCCTGGCAGGAAGGCAGATGGTCTATTCTGCGAAGGAGCCCGGAAAAAGAAAAAAGAGTGGAATAGAACCCATTTCCTGACGTTTGTTGGGTGTACTGTGTCCAATTCAAACGTGTACGCACAGTCTGTCCATAGTCTGTGTGTTCCCATCCATTTTTCATGTTTTTGTTTTTGGCACATGTGGCGATACGTACATCAAAGTCACAACCCAAATCATGTTCTGATGAACTATCTAGAAAATGTAATAGTAAATTATTTGCTTACTAGATAGTAGTCCATAATAATATAAAAATAAGAACAGTCTGTATAACAGATCAACATCTAAAATGTGCGTTAATCGGGACGTAAACTAATGAAATGTAAAGCTGTACATCCCGGGATGTAATATACATTAATGTACTCGTACATTATAGCTGCCGTGTGTGAAGGCCTTTATAGACAACATAGAAGTTCTGGAGCCGGGTGGCCTATTGTACAAGGCTATTCTATCTCCCTGATCGGAACATGATACCGACACTGTGATGGCAGGAATAAGTAACTCGGCGGATCCCTAACCGGATAAGTTGCTGCGCAGCACTCTAGCAAAACTCTTGTTGGTAATGGCCCATGTACCTAACCTATGTTTGGCTTTTACGTGATGCTTGGTAGGGAGGAGAATGGTATATTCTTTATAGAGGAATCAAACCTACATGCGGAAACGGGACTGAGACGAGGGTTTGTGGCTATGCGAGAGACGCAAGTTATGCATAATAATAAAGATATAAAAATTATAATAGTTAATAAATTTAATGAATTTGTAGCCGCCAGCTTGCAAAAAAATATCTAAAAATGGAACAACGAAATGTAATTAAAACAATAACCGTCTTTACGATTTGGGAAATATCGCTTATTGCTCCAGAGAAATTGTTTTAAAGAAAATTATATCATGTCTTAAATACATGGCTGATTATTTACTAAGTTAATCTAGAAATCATTGTAAAATGTGCAGAATAAAAAAAATCATAAAAAAAATAAGTCAGACATTCAAAATATTTACTATAGGAGCATAATTTTTCTAAAAAAATGGCACAAAAATCAGATAGACTAGCTGATACACTTGTTGAAGACGAGAGAAGATGTCAGTCATAAAAATAGCAACTCATCAAACTTCAAAATTTAAAGATAGTAATTTTAAAAGATTGAGAACCGCTGACCCTAGTTGTTTCGGTAATGCGCAATAAGGGTTGCTTGTTACCACTGTGTCTTTGTTACGTAACAATACGAACAAGGCAAACAAAAACTTGTTCTAAATTTAAAAGTAACAGTTTACTTTCTGTACTTTGATGAGGCACACGTTTTATTAGCAATTTCATTTATGGTTCACCGTGTTTCCGGTAGTTTTAGGTTATAGAGTTTTACAGAATCAAAAGAGAACCCATCGAATTTCCTGACAGTAAAAAAATACGCCTCCTGTAGACTCCATAGATGTTAATAGTGAGGTTAACCTGAAGAGCGGAGTGAATCTCCTATTCTAGTACATATGTACCTATGGCTATTCTCCAAACTAAGTACTAATCGAAACGAATAGTCTTGAAACTACCACCTTATAATAGTCACGGTGTTAGTAACAAATAACGACAACTCCAATCTTAAAAAAACAGGTAGTCTATATTCTTCAAAGGATACTGTGATACCAATCTTGTTCGTATACAATTATGAGTACATATTAAGAGTACATTATAGTTTAGTTGTGAATGTTTTCATTATTACAATCTAAAAAATATATGTATTTAAATCTTTCTTATATTTTTTTTTAAGTTTCATAATGCTCCTTCACAACGATTTGCTCATAATTTATCAAAAATATGTATTTGAAATCGACTTTTAATAGCAGAAACTAATCATTTTATTATAACAGAGATAAATAATACAAACTAGGTAATTGTTATTTGTTTAATTGTTTATTATTATATTTTGTCCTTCATTATTTTATTTTTTTATTATAAAATAGTAAACATAGTTCTCCGAAAGACAATCATCTCCTTGACAATACTTGTCACGTTTCTTGTCCGTTAATATCTTAGGTACCTACTTTAAAAATCTAATGCTGCGTGTGCAAGTCTACCGGCTACCCTGCCATCCATCACGGAATACAACAATAGCGAGCACGGACATTATCTTAATATGTAGTGAAAGGAATAGGCACGGTAGGTAATACGGGCGAGCTTTTGCACTTTACCATAAAGAACGGATTCTGTTAATTTTTAATTATTTTTTACTTTATCATTCCGTTTATAAATGACTGTGAGTTAGGAATTCCTTAAAATCCGCATTCTAAATGGTCGCCTTAGATCCGACCCGCAAGGCCGTCCATTCGCCTCACCGAATGACTGGCCACCTCAACTCCAGCCCGATCTACGAGTATCCGTAGGTATTAACGTGTTAGGCAACCAAACTGGTAAGTAATCTAAACTGTGCAAATTGCCCTATAATTATTTTAAGCTACCAATACAACTACGAAATGTACTAAAATCACTGGAACTGGAAAAGGCCAGTGTTTAATTATAAATAAGGGTTTAGTTAGGTACTTAATTTCTTATCATAAAAGGACTCCCCTGAGATGAGATAAATAATAATTTGAAAGTATACTTTTATTTTTTTTGCTTAATAAATAATAAGTTTGATAAATAAAAGATATAATTAAAACTCGTTGACTCATCGTAGTTACCTTGTAAGTTTTTATAGATATTAAAAGTCTGTGTATAAAATGTGTTGGTCTGGGTCCCTGTCTCGAATAAATAAAAAATAGACTGCCAAATAGAAGGGGTCATTACCAACAAGTTTACTGGTGCAGTTGTACAGCGACCTTTGCAGAAAGTGACAGTGTCATGTTCCTCGGTTGTCCCTTGCCCCAAGAAAGCCATCTGCTTGTTAATCGTCTTATTACAAGTAATTAATACCAATATTATGTATAACCGTAAAAAGAAAAAGATAAGAGATGAGAGGATAAAAAGTATGAAAATTTGTCAAAAAATCGTTACTTATTTTGCCGGCATGCTTGGAGAACAAAAACAAGCAAGAAATCTCAGAAGTAGATTTTTCGGAATTACAAATAAAAATTAATAGAATTATTTTCTATTAAAATTCCATAAATTAAGGCTACTTGTAGGGTTGCCAAATAGTCAGGATTCAATGTTGTCCAGACAATACTTTTGAAAGATGAAAATAAATGCCATCAACGCCTATCCGTGTGGAGTTGCTACAAAGGAGATTTACGCTGGTATATAGTGGATTTATATTTATTTATCCTATGTTCAAAAATTTCGACTTTAAAAATTTTCCCAGATATGTAAGACTTCCGATCTGGCAATTCTACAAATGTAGAGCTATTTCCAAACATTGTTGTTTAAATATTTTTCAATTTTTTGGAAAATGTTCACATATCTTTGTAGCGGACTGTACATGTGGGTAAATAAACTAGCGCACCTTCTACATATTTTCTTTGTACAAAAACCTGTAAATTATAACGATGGCAGCGGACCGGATGTTTGCGGGGACGCCGCAAGGTCGCTAACATGTCCTGGCATGTTGCTGTTTGTAACAACAAGGTCCACAGGTCCACTTGACCCTTACAAGTATAGACACATTATTAATCCTCTAACAAAGGGGCACCTATAGTCATCGAGAGAGCTGGAATATTCGACGACGTCAACCTTACAACGTTTCTCATGATTTGGCACCATTACAGTTCGTAAGTTGTCAAAAAACAGAATAAGTAATAGAGTTTTTTGCATTTTTTTTACTTATTAATACAAAATTTTGTTATCAGATTCATTATTCCGAACTAGTCTAGGTCGAGTAGCATGTATCACAGTAGTGGTTAGGCTTAAGTACTTTTAAAGTTGCACAAGAAACACTGCAAATATCTTTAAAATATTAAAAAATAAAAAATAAGTTGAGATTCAAGGTAGTGCTATATTTCATATCTATCTCGAAAATAAGTATCTTTATTTAATTTCACATAAAAAAGTTGACAACCCTTGGTAAGAAATTCATATTAAGCAATTTATACCTTTTTGTATACACTAACTATGATATTAGTCGCCTTTGTAATATTCCGATTTTAAGAGTTAGGTAGTAGGCAACACGGACTTGAAATAGATACCTACTAAGCCATTGAGTTAAACAAATTATACCTAGGTACTTATCTTGTTTGCTTTGTTACTTAATTCAACCTGCTACCGTAAAGATTGGAAGATGATACTGTCGTTACGGCGGCAGGAATAGGTAAGGCAGTGCAGTGCCTGCGCAGGCAGCACTTTACCACCAGTGGTATTGTAACGGACCCGGACCAAAATGAGAAAAAAAATCGACCTTGTATTCTTAAAATAAAATTTTCATTAAGACGTCAGGATATAGGTATTTTAGGGCAGTAAAAATGCAAAAAACGACTTCAACTTCAATAAGTTCGTCATCGTCGTACACAAAAAATAAGAATTTCTCTTCGATGTCCCTGAGTTTCCATAATCAGATCCAAACTTGGTGCCACGGAGACTTGTTCAAATAAAAAAGGAATTTTTAAGATCGGTCCAGAAATTATGAAGAAATGGATTAACTTACATAAAAAATAAAAGTCGAACATAAAACCTCCTACTTTTTTCAAAATCAGTTAAAAATATACGGCAGTGAGGTACAACCATCGGTACTTGCACATGTAACTCGTTGGGTACAAAAGCTAGTAGGTAGGTAATTAATACGATTATTAAAAAAATCTGTAATAACAATTTCACGTTTATCAATTTTAATAACTGCCTTATGGTTTTAGTGAGAAACTACACTTTCACCATTACTTGCTCTTTTTTCAGCGAAACTCCATTCATTCACCACTTTGTTGTCTTTTTAGTTTTAGTTAGTAAAATTATCGAGACAAGAAACAATGTATTTGAAAACGAAGAAGCAAAAGCATCGTCTCCAAAGGGATTTAAGAACCTTCAAGAAAATATATACTCGTTCCTGAATGGTAGGCAGCACGTCTGTAGTAGGTACTCCTGATGTGAATGTGCGACCACTCATCATCAACTGAGAAAGATTAAAAAAGATGATTACATCTCGTCTTTTCTAATATTTTGTCATACTGCGATAACCGCCTCGTTTACCCGATTGTAAGCGTGCATGCCTTAACATCACCGATCAACCGGGAGATTCGGGTTCGATATCATAACAGTAACCAGAACGCAGCACCAAGTCGAGGTACGGTCTCCCGGGAGACAGCCCTTGTTGCTGGCGTTGAAGGGAACAGTCTAATCCATCTAAATAATGATGTCTCGGGCTGAGCACTCCGCTCGGCCCTAAAAGCCTGGAGACGTTGTAAAAACCGCGATGTTGGCAACACGTTAGTTATTAAAAAAAAGACGGGAACAGGTATATGTATGATGCATATTTTTAAGTCTGGGTAGTCATATTTTCATTATTGTATCTCAGTATTTTTATATTAATCAGCGACAACAGACGGCAAGCGACACAAACATATAAAATGCTAACTTTGTGGTTACATCAACTTGTGTAGTTACTTAGTCCAAAGACAAATTTTCAAATTCAAATTCATAAACAACTTTAAAAAAAAGTGGCGCTTATAAATTCGCCTCGTCGTTGCGAGGTTGTCCACTGTCACCAAGCCTGTGTGTGATTATGGGATCCCAGGGCAATTAAAAAAATACCCATTTTTATGTACTTTGATGATACACTTATTGAAATCGAAGTAGGTTTTGTAGACAGCTTTCATTATTAGACAGTCGTGGTAATTCTGCTGAGCATTAACTCATCACTTATTTTAGACACAACACTAAACTTGTTTTAAGTGTACGCTACATTTTTCAAATGAAACAAAAAGAAAAGAGATGGAACATTTTTTGACATATCTACTTAGTCCCGTCATGTCTTGTGACGTTTTTAGTAATCCTTTTTCGAGGAATAGATTAAAAGTCTGTAGAAATGTCAGGTACAAAATAATCTAACAGTACTAAACTAAAAAAGTTTCTATCGTTAAAAAAAATAGTGGTAACTTAAAATTTGTTTAGTTAGTGCTCTACAAAATCACTCCCAACGATCAAGTACCAAATATGTCATCATAAACTTGACTTTTGGGTTGGTTGTGATGTGATATGTTTACATAAAGTCATTCAAATGACAAAACGTACTACAGTATGAAAACCGATATGCAATTTGAATAACAACTTTTTTTAACAAAATGAAATGAAATTTATTTATTTGCGGAATCTGTGTATTAAAAAGTGGTTACAAAGACATTTAAGCATACTAACATATTCTATCACATTGTGGTGCGCAAATATTAAGTTAAAATTATAGAAATTAAATATTTATATACATTTTATCATTTCAGTCACTGTCCTTATTAACATTTTTTTATAAACATTTTATTTAAATGTTTAATAAGCTTCATAATTTAATATAATTATCTTTAACGATATTTTAATTTTAACCATGTCTACTGTATACTATTATACTGTATTACATGTATTATACTAGGCAAAACAAACCCCCGTGGCCTATCACCTTTACTACCACCTACCTTTTGTAGATATCTTTTATTAGATGTACTGAAACAGTCTTAACATTTAAACACCCATTTGGTACGACGTTGTATGTTTGAAACCGAATCATGGTGTTTACTTATATGTGGCCAATGCCTTTGGCTATTATCGATCTATTGGTGAATTGACCGAAGCCCATTGTATCGATGGACAGAAATAAAAGACTTTGGAGCGAAAGGTGTATCAGATTTAAATTCTGATGCCCTGGCAGCTGCGGGCGCAGCTGGCGCAAGGTGCGCACGCGCACGTGTGTCGCTGTCGCCATATTAAAATATTGATAAGCCAAAATAGCCTATATAACTACAACTATTAAGGCCATATTATAATACTTTAAAATGTCAAATTGCTAACTGTACACATTTGTGACTTCAATAGCATAACGTCGGTTGTCGAATTTCATAAAAAAATTACAAGGTACAAAAGTTTACGCAGAGTTTTCAATATTAGCTGTTCCTAAATTTAATCATAAAAGTTTTAAACTTACAGTTTCCAAATAATGTAGCTATAATTTGTTGAAGCTTAGTAAAAAATTCAGTTCACCGTTCAGTCCATAGTGGACTGATGATCTAGTCAAAGTCACCGGGAGTCACTGGATATAAGCGCCTGGCGACCGTGACTTTTGGTGATCTTTAAGGGAGGCCTAATTCCAGCAATGGACGTCCTCAGGCTGATGATGATGATAATGTGAAAAATTCTTACTTAGTAAGTACCTAAAACTATTCGTATTGTTCAATACAGACATCCCATCAAAAACATTTAATGCAAAATTTTGCCAAGACGAGACCATTTGGCTCGCTATGTGAAAAAAGTATCAGATGTCATGTAGAGCCAAGCTTCTCACTCTAAAGTCTAAACGCACTTATTCTACAAACTCTAAATTCACGACTCCATACCTTAGTCCAAATATATTTCTTGGCCTTAGTTAAAGTAGCTGGTATTTTTTTTATTATAAGGAGTTTTTTTTTAAATTTCCTACCAAAACTCGATCTTTGTATGTTTTTTATAACATGAACCAGTTAAATTTTCTGATAAAGCACACGTTATCTATACACCCAATACGTAGATACACCGTTGACAACCTTCGGCTATATTATGTTCGCCTCGCGTATGTATAATACGCTTCATTAAGTTGAACTCGAATACCTCTCTTCGAATCTCAATCAACTATGCATGGGACCTTTGAAACGAAACCTATTAAAAAAATCATCCAAATTGACGCAGTAATCACATAACAAACCGCACACGTATAAAAACACAACTCAAAATATATATAAATAAATATCTCTGGACAAGCCACACAAATTGAATCTAACCCCAAAGTAAGCAAATGATATGCTTGTATTATGGGTGTTAGTCAACAAGTTTAATACATAGAAATACTTAAATAGATACCAGAATAAATTTAATAAACACTCAGACCCAGAAATGCAGACATCTAAATATTCATCACATATGCCTGCCCCCGTCGGGAATCGATTGACAAAGCACATATACAATGCGAATGTCGATGGATGTAGGTATCCGGGGAGACCAAGGTTGACATTCCACGATCAGATCACTCGGATACTATCCGAGATTGGTGTCAAGAGTCTCCGAAACCAGCGTGACTGTATGAAAAAGGTAATGAATGTGAAGGAAGCCAGACAGGTTTGTCAGGATCATGAGGTTTGGCACTAGATACTCTCTGCCTACTTTTAAGAGACTTGGCGTGAAGATATGTATGTATATATGTAAAATGTCTGTCGGCTCAGCTAGTCTCATATATTTAGGTATTTCATTACTTGTTTGTCATCAAATAACACTAATCAGTGATTTTAATGCAATAGTAAAAAAATAATAGTAAATTTTGGATATTTTCAAGTTGTACCTACTACTCTTTATCTAGGTGTGCGAAAAATACAAATAACTTGTTGTTCAAATAAAAAAGTCCTTTCTGATATCAGTCACAGAGACGTATATCTCAAGTATAATTGATTTTTCTATAATTAGTTAATTTGTTAATTGTACTTAAATTTGGCTTTATCAAAACAAAAAAAAACAATAAAAATAAAAGAGCTTGTCTACAAAATCTTTATGGAAATGACTTTGCTTGTGTTCAACTTAAAATTCATCTGAATAATTCATCACCAACACCGTCAGATTGGTGATTGAGTGATAAGATACTGAGGTCATGTATTTAATTTTCTCATATCATATACTAACTGTTGCTCGCGGGTTTTTCCACTTATAAAAGTTATTTGGCTATCCCGCGGTAACATCTTTTTAACGTTTTGGAAAAAAAACGCTAAGGCAGCCCGCAAGTGCAGTGGTCAAGGCGTTGAAGTTGACTTCATGAGATCTCCAGTTCAATTCCCGCGTTGGGCAACTCAGTGACGTGTTTTTTTATTTTTTCTTATAAAACAAATTTGGCCTGGATTAGTTAGAAATATGTTTGATCACTTTAACTGGGACTTTAAATACCTTAGGCAAATTATAGGTACCTACCTAAATGCATCTCTTTCTACCTCATCGGGGATACGGGCGTAAAGATTTACTTACTTATTTACTTTTGTACAGGTAGCTTCAAAATTTGATCAAAACTGGTTTCGTAATTTTTGAAACGAGATTTCGTATACGAATATATATTAGGTACATAACATAACAACATAACCTGGATTATTAAACTGGCATTAAGTATTTTTATACTGGAAATTGAAAGTAAGCCAAAAGATGAATGTACTATTAAGATGCCTTTCCAATTAAAGGACAAGTGTTCTAACGGCCAATATTCTTACCAGTATACCTATACCAATATACCTATCTACAGATAAAGATAGGCCTTCTAGTGTTTTGCTGAGGTGAAAAAAAGTGAAAAATTCTAGTGAAAAATTCCTGGTAACTGATCTAAAATAGCACGATCTCATATCTTAGATAGGTTATTTATATTGGCCGTAAGGCCGTAAGTCATAGTGTTATTGTTAGTGTTAGGGACACACCATAGTGGTAATTCTTCTTAGCACTAAACAAACTTATTTTGGTTGTACGCTGTCTGTTTTCGACGAAAAAATATATATGGAATATTTAAAACATATCAAATCAACCCGGACTTGTTCATTTGTGACGTTTTTAATCAACATTTTTCGATGAATAGATCAAACGTCTCTAGAAATATTATAATCTGGTAACACTAATTTGTTTCATCTCTTTCTTCTACTTTCGTTGAAAGAAAATAGCAATACCTTAAAATTTGTTAAGTGAGTGTGTTACACCAATATTACTAATTGAGTAAAGCCAGTTGCAATAACCTATCTACAGACAGACAAAGCATTAACATAAATGCTTTATATTTATTATTGGAAATGCTTGCAAATTAATATAATAGAATAAAATAGAATAACTTAATAAAAGGCCAAAACCAAGGCGGAATAAACATACCCTTATAGTAGTTGATAACTTTGAAAATGTTTAAAATTGTTTACTTTTAGCAGGAACCATACATGGTTAAAAATATTGAAGCTGTAGAAATAAAAAACAGCCTATTTTGTCTCCAACTCGAACCTAGTATATCAATCGAAGGATGGAAACGTGAATACTGGATTACTAAACTCATTTTGAAACTTAGGTCAAAGATAAGTACATATTTAACGGTATCTAATTCGTATCGATTTTTAAAAAAACGAAATGTCTAAGCAGTTACATTACAGTAATAAAAAGGTACAAAAAATAACAAAAGCTCCATAATAAGATAGTATTCAGTCTTCACAATTACAATTTGAATTACTGCCCTCCCATTAGCCTCATATTTATCCGTGGATAAATAACTAGACATAACTCAAACCATTTCAAACTAAACACCGTGAATATTTAAAAGGATCTATCACATTGTCGCATCATGTTTTATTTCTATATGAATAGGGTGACCATTCTGCAAAAAATTCGTAACAATATTACGAAAAAATATTTTACGCTCTAAAATTATACTGATACCTACTATACTACATATACAATTGCATGACAGAATTTGAAACTTTTTTTTAAATTAGAGAGTATAGAAGAATTGAGATATTTTTACTTTATTTATAGTTTTTGGTTGCTCATGAAGCGAAAGTGTTATCGATTACTTTTAGCATTATCAATAAAAGTAAATAAACGATTGTGACTGTCATGTACCTAAACCATAAGACGCCATATTAAACAATGGTTGACGATTCACAGATGGTGGAGATGTTAAAGAATAAAGAAATACTTAACGTAGCGGTTCTATATCAAAGGTGTGTTCGCAAAATATAAATAAATAAACAATTAAATAAATATCTCTGGACAAGTTACACAAATTGAATCTAACGCCAAAGTAAGCAAATTATATGCTTGTGTTATGGGTGTTAGTCAACGATTCTAATACATAGAAATACTTAAATAGATACCAGAATAAATTTGATAAAAACCCAGACCCGGAAATGCAGAAATCTAAATGTTCATCACACAAATATCTGCCCCCGTCGGGAATCGAACCCTCGCGTTTGTTCGGTGTGGTTAGACGTGTACGCTAGCCGCTCGACTAACAAGGCGGTCAATATTTACTAACGAATCGCAAATTGTCGTTTCGTAACCACATGACGTAAGTAATACATAAAAATACAACTGATTATATTATCGATATTGTATCGAAAAATTATAAAACTATTGTCACCCTAAACTCCATATCTCTGGTAATCATAATCTATCACGTAAATGTAACCGAGTTTATTGGTGTGTTCTATTCAAACACATTACGTATCAAAACGTTTTGAGGGCTTTCAAATGACCGTTGTAACTGGACTGTCGAGAAGAGTTATTCTACAACAATGTTCAAAATCATAAACTTGTAATAAAATATCACAAGTTTCACCAACACTGATACTTTAATATAATTATTTATATACATGTTTATTTTTAACTAGCTGTTACCTGCGGCTTCGCCCGCGTAGTCTACTGATTTGATATTTAGCTCTCCAACAGTGCTCGTTAAAATTTTAAGATAAAATGTAGCCTATACCGCTATCCAAAGTTTTATCTATTTTTTTTGTAAATATTAAAATCAATTCAGCAATTTTGGCATCAAAACTGAACATACACTTTCTCTTTTCTAATTTCACCTCAGGTAAATAGTAGGAATACGTTATTGTGTATAGCAAATTAAAGTGTATAGCAAGTTATGGAAACCTCTAACAGATTTTTTTTCGAAATTTTAGAAATATAAATATCGAGGTCTAACCGTCCGTCTTCGGAATTACTTCTTGAGATCTTGGGTTCTATTTCCGGTCCGGGCAACAAAAAAAAAACAAATAAAAAATGTGAAGTTTCAATTTTCTACTAAATGTAACGTTGCCACTTGCCCGGGATTGGATGGGTGCCCGGCTACAGGATAGTCATCTACCACATTGTGGGACTTATGCCCGATTTCACCAAGAGCCCCTATATTTAGGGGACCTTTTAACGTGTTTTAGGGGACTGTTTTATATGGAAACAGTCCCATAAGTAACGTTAAAAGGTCCCCTAAAGTATAGGGGCTCTTGGTGTAATCGCGCATTAATGTGTTCGGCTAGTCGTTAGTGCTCTGGTTATGCAGTTAGGCAGAACTAACCCTTCGGGTATATCTTCAGAAACTCACATTTAGAAATTGTAGCAATAACATTAAACTTTT
>NJDD01000726.1:804226-896329 GCA_002245505.1 Calephelis nemesis
AGATTATTCTCCTAGTGAAAATGGCATCGTATATAAATATATATATACGTTAGTGGTCAAACTTATCCGAAATTGAGGGCTGAAATTATATACCATGGATTAGATGGTAAAATAAGCCCATCTATCTCCATTGACAACAAATGTGGGAAAGATGGGGTAAGTATAACCCATTTCAAAACGAACAAACGACGTCACTAGCAGTACAATAGAGGGAATATTTAGTTTCACTCTCTTTTAAAAGATCGGATGTCTAGTTATTTTTATAGTTCTATTGATGTCATAATCCGGCAACCCTCCTAACAAAATTATCTTAAAATTCATTCGATGAAGTATTTTAGATTTTTCTAAGTCCAACGGAAAAAGCCTCTGTGGTCTAGTAGTTCAGGTGTTGGATTTGGCTGCATGGGGGCCTCATGGGTTCGAACCTGGTCGGGCAACAAAAAGAAAATTTGTTTTTTCCAATTTTCTAATAAAAAAATGTTGCTCGGGATTGGATATGTGCCCGGTTGGCGATAGGCTTGCCACCAATTACATTGTGGGACTTAGCACCTTCGGCTAGTCGTAGGTGCCCTGTTTGTACTACTGCCTACCTCTTCGGGGATATGGGCTTTTTTTATGTTATAGGAAGGCAAACAAGCAGACGGATTTCTTGATGTTAAGAAATTCACGCCGCCTAGAGACACCAACGATGATAATGGTGCGTTGCCAACCTGAGGTCAGGATGTTAGGCCTCGAGCAAAAGTAAGTTTACCGGCTACCTTACCCTCCGGGCCGGAACACGTCATGACGTTATGGCGGCAGGAATAGGTAAGGCGGTGGTACCAAACCGGGCGAGTTGCTGCGAAACTCTAACACCTAGTCAGATGTCACGGTGTTAGTGATGATAAGCCTATGTTCGCCTTTTACGAGCTGCCTGGCCAGAAAGGCAGATGGTCTATTCTGCAAAGGAGCCCGGACCAACATGGAGAGAAGATACTTTCTTTCCTTTATTACTTTATAAGCCCAACGGAAAAAGAGATGTGTTATAATTTGGATGTGTCTATGTGTGCGTGTGTGTGTCTGTATATGGTATCATAACTTTAAATGGATAGACTGATTATAATGCGTATTTTTTCATTTGAAACCTGACATGATTGAGATGTTCTTAGCTACATCATTTATAGGTTTATTTGGTAGTTATTGAACATTTTGAATTTTTCGTCTGTGATTATTAAAAAAATAATTCCCAAGGCTCGAGTTTTATTCAAAACAGCGGCAGGTCAAGAGTTAATTCCTGATAATCTTAAAATTACCTCCATTAAAAAGATTTCAAAAGAAGAAATTCAACTTACTTTTAGAGAAAACATATTATAGCGTCAAAAATTGTCTTAGAGATAAGAAAAAAATAATGATAAAGTATTTCTGTTATTTATTCAAGGTTGTTTCGCCGTTTCTTCTCCTGCCTGGCTAGATTTGGAAACGATGGTAGGAGAAGTCAGATTGGTTATAGTCCTGGTTGCCGAGGAGTTTCTTTTTACGTTTCTAGTTCTGTCTGGCTAGGTTTGGAAACGGTGGTAGTTTACGGTAGATAGGGATACATTAATTTATATTCTAAAAATTGTTATGTATTAATAAATATTCATGTAATCAATACAAAAAACAATGTGTAGATAGTAAGTAAATAATTAAAATAACTGATTTAATTGATACCTAATGGTTAATTTGATTATACCTAATATATATTTGCACACCACAAGTTGGTAGAATATGTTGGAAAATGGAACGCCCAAATAATTTTCTAACGTCTTTGTAACACTCATATTCCCCTAACAAATATATGACTTCGTTCTTTTCTTCCTTTCTAAAAATAAATGAATAAATGGCATATGTAGCTCTGGATATTAAAAATAAATAAATATTGATCCGAGTCCGGATACTTATGACAGATATTTATTAGTACAGATCACATAATCCAATGCTTGCTAAAAATAATATAATGCTTACCTTGGGTTAGCCCCGTTAGACCGTAGCGTTAGACGAATTAGAATTAATCTAGCTTAATTTTTCTAATTTTAAATAAATTGTAACTCGTTGATGTCTTTTACATAGAAGACTAATAATTTATTTCAAAGTTGAATGAAGGAAAAAATAAGAAGTTCAAAGACGGCAAAACCATAAATATATATAAAAAAAGTTATCTCTTTTAGTATAAAATATATAAAGAAATACCCAGGACAGATCACGCAAACTGATCTAACTCCACAGTAAGCAAATTACCTGACCTTTCTATGAGTTTCAGTAAACGAAACTAATGAATAGAAATACTTAACTATTCTACAATATTTCTAAATCTACATTTCCGAACAAATATAATAAATACCTAGGTCCATAAATGTCTACCACCGTCAGAAATCAAACCCGAAAAAACATTCAAAAGCAATTAATAATGAAAATAGCACACCCTTATAAGCAAAAAAACAAAAATGGCAACCACTAGATTTGCCATGTGTGGTGATTTCATCCGCTAATAAATCTTTTTTTATCTTACATACATACATATCTTTACGCCAAGTACCTTACGTGTTAGGCAGAGAGTATCGAGTGCCAGACCACACGATCCTGACAAACCTGTCTGGATTAATTCACATTCATTACTCTTTTCACACAAACACGCCGGTTTCGGAGACTCTTGATACTACCCTCGGATAATATCCGAGTGATCTGATCGTGGAATGTCAACCTTGGTCTCCCCGGGTACCTACATCCATTCACATTCGCATTGTATACCTGCTTTGTCAATCTTTCATCTGTCATTCTTTCCACATGATCGAACCAGCGGAGCATACCCTTTCGCATTTTAACACCAACACTTTCTTTCAATCCCACTCTTTCTCGGATCTCACTATTACGAATGTGGTTAGCGATTGTTACATCACAGATTTTCCGTAGCGCTCTCATTTCGACCGCATTAATCCTACTTTTATGCTTTTTCTGACATACCCAATGTTTCTTTTTGTTTATTTAAATAGTAAAATGACGATTATTGCAAGTCTTTATTTAACTTGCCATATAAGTATGTTTGACCGGGTGAAATATTGTAATTGCACTGCCTAATTTGAAAGCAGCTAATCTCAATATTTTAAGTTGGTTTCTGGCAAGCACATTTACGATTGATGACGATAAAATGTTATGATAGAATGGAACTGACACAAAGAAGGTGGCGGAAGGTGGTCATAGGTACTCATAAAGTTCCCAAAATTATCCTATCGTGCTTAGGCACATTTGATACGTACTGAATAATAAGTACTTTACAAGTATACTTCTAGGAATAGCCATTACGCATTGGTGGTAACTCTGCTGTTCACTCACTAAACTAATTTTAAATTATCGCTGTCTCTTTTAACGATAGTATTGGATCCTAAATTTAAAAATGTTCATAGACTTCGACAAAACCTATATGTAAGCAACGTCTAATTTCGATCACGCCAGATCTCAAACTAAAAAATCTGCATCGAAATCCGTCCATCCGTTCATAAGATATGACACCATAGACTAACACAGACTTGTCAAAACACCCTTATTTTCAGTTGAGGGTAAAAAATAACATTTTAGTTTTAACTTGTTATTGTAACGCGATGTTCAAGTTTCAATTTTGTTTTCAATTTGTAACATTAAGATTTCTGAGCCCAATATTGTTACTTATTATGTGCCTGTACCAAGACAAAAGGTCAGCTCTCCTAGTGGTAAGAGACCATTGTGCCCAAAAAACACTATATGATTACAATAGTTTATAAACCGGAACATGACACTGTCATTACTGCAAGAAATAGGAAAATAATAGAAAAAGGTAAGATGGTGGATCCCTTTATTACAAGTTATTTCCGCCGCAGGAACCCTTTAACATTATTCTTTAAGTTTAAAATAAAAGATAGTTAAGAAATTTATTTCAAATCTGCCCAGCAATTTCTGAGTACCTACGTCCCAAACAAACACCTTGACATAAGATTTCTGTATTAAAATGTTTTCCAACTTTCGGTTTCATGGTATGGTGTGACTTCATCTAGATAGATGAGTAAGTCAAATCTAATGAGTCGGCTACTTGATTTTTTTTACGATACAGGAAGGCAAACAAGCAAACAGATTTCCTGATGGTAAGAAATTCACGCCGCCCAGAGACACCAAAGGTGGTAATGTTGCGTTGCCAACCTTAGGTCGGGACGTTAGGCCTCAAGCAAAAGTAAGTTTATCGGCTACCTTATCCTCCAAACCGGAACACGTCAATGGCAAGCGCTAACATTATGGCGACAGGAACAACAATAACAATACAAAAAAAATAGACTCTACCACCTAGTCAGATGTCACAGTGTTAGTGACGGTAAGCCTATGCTCGCCTATAACAAACTATCTGGCACAGGAAGGCAGATAGATGGCCTATTCTGCAGAGGAACCCGGACCAACACAGTATAAAACAAATACGAGTAAACACGAGTGTCCTCCAGATTTTTATCCCAATTCCTCACTCTTAAACCCCAATCTTCCATCGGACATCGCTATAATTAATTCATTTATTGTCCATTACATTGATAAAGAAAAAAACCTTGTGTCGGCGTAATAAACCTGTCCTTAATAACGCAAAGAACAATTAAATTACTTTAAAGTTACGAACTAACAATATTTTTTGCATAAAAATGAAATTATCGTACAATTATTTTCCATCATCAATTAAAAGTTTATTGTTAACTGTCATGATAACAGTGTAGTAATGTCATAAAATATACTTATGGAATTATTGTACATAGTTGATGCTAATTCTATTTTAATTTTCAGTATTAAATTGTCATTCAATAATACTGAACGTCTTTAAAGTTTTTTATCAGTGTCTAATTTGTAATTTGTAAATCAGTTTTATTGGACTCAAAATCCATGGCGGTGAATATATCTACTGTTATTCACAAGGCAAGAATATCATTTGACAGCGGAGTGACCCGGTCCATAGCATGGAGACGAAAACAGCTTCTAAACTTACAAAGAATGTACAAAGAGAACTATGATGCAATGATAGATGTCCTGCATAAAGATTTGGGTCGACACAAGACCGAAGCTGTTGTTTATGAAGTTCAATACCTAATTAACGATTTAGAAAATACTCTTAGACATTTAAATGACTGGGTGAAACCAGAGCATCTGCCCAAAGAATACTTATATGTAATATTTGACGATGTAGTCGTTTATAAAAACCCGTACGGTGTTGTCCTCGTTATTGGAGCTTGGAATTTCCCATTAATGTTAGTATTACTTCCATTAGCAGGTGCAATAGCTGCTGGCAATGTTGTGGTAATCAAGCCAAGTGAAATCGCACAGGCAACTGCAAAATTTGTTGCTGAAACACTTCCCAAGTACTTAGATAATGATGCCGTATTTATCGTAGAAGGTGGTGCTGAAGAAACAACTGATTTATTGAACAACAAATTTGACTATATATTTTACACGGGTAGTGCTGAAATCGGGAAAATTGTTTACACTGCAGCTGCGAAACATCTGACACCCGTCACTCTGGAACTAGGAGGTAAAAGTCCTCTATACATTGATGATACAGTAGATATAGAAATCGCAGCAAAACGAATATTGTGGGGCAAGTTAATAAACAATAGTCAAAGTTGTGTTGCTCCAGATTATATTGTTTGTACGAAAGAACTTCAGGATAAATTCGTAGAGGTTTCTAAGAAAATTTTATTGGATTGGTACACTCACGAGCCCGAGAATTCTCCC
Source organism: Calephelis nemesis (assembly GCA_002245505.1). Taxonomy (NCBI): domain Eukaryota; kingdom Metazoa; phylum Arthropoda; class Insecta; order Lepidoptera; family Riodinidae; genus Calephelis; species Calephelis nemesis. Next base: position 809,975 of record NJDD01000726.1, read on the forward strand.
GACTTGGGTCGTATTATAAACGAAAAGCATTTCAACCGCCTCGTAGATTTGATCGCGGAAAGCAAAGACAAAATTGTAATTGGAGGAGATTATATCAAGCAAGATCGTTTTATATCACCAACAATATTAGCAAACGTTGTGGCAAGTGATAAAATAATGCAAGATGAAATATTTGGTCCAATTCTTCCAATTTTTCCGGTTGACAACATTTACGAAGCTATAGCTTTAATAAATTCAAAAGAAAGTCCTTTGGCGATTTATGTGTTTAGTAAGGATGACAAAACTCAGAAGCTTTTCTTGGAGCAAACTCGCTCTGGTGGTGTTTATTTTAATGACACATTTCTGTATTGCAACGTCGATAACTTACCGTTTGGTGGCGTGGGCGGAAGTGGAATCGGTTTTTACCATGGCAAGTTCACTTTTGACACATTCTCGTCTAAAAAGAGCTGTTTAAAAAGGAGCATGTTTTCCCTCCTAGAGCTAATCGAGTCCATCCGGTACCCACCTTATTCTAATGGGGCGAAACTTAGTTTGCTGAAAATGTTAGCTAAGAAAACACGCGTACCACCTATCAAGTTTTTATTACATGTTTTAGTGTTTATTTTGGGATTCGGCTTAACCTATAACTTTTTAATCTAAACTTACTGAACTGAAATTAAGATATTCAAATAAATAAATAAATAAGATACACAAATATGACTGATGGAAGGGTAGACAATAATAATAAATAAATAAATATCCCTTTACAAGTAGCACAAATTGAATCTAACCCCAAAGTAAGCAAATTATATGCTTGTGTTATGGGTATTAATCAACGATACTAATACATAGAAACACTTAAATAGATACTAGAATAAATTTAGTCACTACATATTAGAAAACAAAGTCGTTTTCTCTGTCCCTATGTCACTTTGTAAGCTTAAATCTTTAAAACTACGCAACGGATTTTGATGCGGTTTTTAGTAGATAAAGTGATTGAAGAGGAAGATTTACATGTGTATTTTATACCCGTGCGAAGCAGGGGCGGGCCGCTAGTAAACAATAAATTTTGATTTTGTACTTATTAAATACTTCCCCGTGTTTAACTTACATTGCTGAGCCACATGAAATGTTTGAGTGATCGAGAAGAGATTTATTTCCGTCATCAGCTCGTCGTGTACAGAACTTCATTGCCATTTCATCAAGGCGTTCATCCGTGAATTTCGAACAAAACAGAAACAAATTATACATTTTTTGTTTTTTTTTCCTGTTCTGGTTTAGGACTCATTTGAATAATAGGCCAACTCTTATCGTGTCACTCAGCTTATAATAGTCAATTTGTTTTCACTACCGCCGTGACTATATGACTAGTTAGTAGGGTTTTGCAAAGACTCGGCAGTATTGACCGATTGATTGGCAATTCAAATTGCCCATATTGCGTCAGTGCTCGCTAATAAAATGTACAGTACTACTGTTTAAATTATGCGCTTCGGCTTTACATTTTTTTCAAATACATTCGGATTTCCGAAGCTTGACGAATATAGCCAAATTGCATAATTTAAATAATACTACTATACCGTAGTGATCAAGTTTGACAGGAAGGGTGGCCGGAAAGAAGCTTACCATCCTTGCTCCAAATTTGCAATAATTCCAATCCCAGTAACATTTGTAATATTTTTTTGTTATAAGAAAAATAATACTAACTTGTATATATAATTTGGAAGCAGGAAAGTATTTCAAACCAATCAGTAAATTGTGCTTTTTTTATTTTCATTTAAAAAATATTTAATATGGTTTTTAATTTACATATGAATACTATTTTCCGAATAAATAATGTATTCAAAAAGAATAAATTACTGATAATAAATTTGAATTGCGTATAACTCATTTTTTATCATTGTTTATTTTCTTTTTTATTGAATTACGTAAAATAAAGGTTTATTCTAAAACTATAGTATTTTTTTTTATTTTATCAGTGTTTTTAGGCGATATTTAAAACTGCATTTAAAAAAGAATACGCCCTCACTTTGACTGTGTGTGTGTGTGTGTGTGTGTGTGTGTGTTTTTTATGGTTTGGTACGCGATTACTCTGCTTTTTTTATATAGAAGAGGAGGCAAACGAGCAGGTGGGTCACCTGATGGAAAGTGATTACCTCCGCCCACTAACATCCGCAACACCAGGAGTATCACAGATGCGTTGCCGACCTTTAAGGAATGAGTACGCTCTTTTCTTGAAGGTCCCTAAGTCATAATTGTTTGGGAATACCGCCCTCGGTAACTGATTCCACAAGGGTGTTATACGGGGTAAAAAATGTCTTCGGAATCGCACAGATGTAGATGCTGAGTATTGTTTGATGATTATTATTTCGGCTCGGCTGTTTAAACCTTAAAATGTAGAAAAAAAGTATTATTAGGCCCATGTCCCTGAAGAGGTAGGCAGAGGCACAACCCAGGGCACCTACGACTAGCCGAAGAGAGTAAGTCCTACAATGTGATAGGTGACAAGCTTATCGCCAACCGGGCAAACAACGAGCAACGATTTTTAAGTTACATATTTGAAAATTGAACAAATCCAATTTTTCTATTTGTTGCTTGACCCGGGATTCAAACCTGGAACCTCAGTCAAGTCAAACACCTGAACCGCTAGACCACAGAGGCGACCTTAATATTATAGATATACATACATATATACATACATATATAATTTATATTTATAACAAAACTGTAGATGAGTAGATTCTAAACTTTGAGGATATTTGAAGAAATTGGTGTAAGAGACTATGTGCAACAGAACACATTTTTAGAACTTTTGTCTGTTTGTCTGCTGAATTATTCTGAATCTACTGAGCTCACAGTAACGACATTTGGCAGATAGATACTCAATGACTCGTGGAAGGTTGGTAGCTACTTTATATCCTCTTACTAATAGGCCTCCTCTATAGTTCCCGTAGGTTCAACGTTGACAAAATTTCAAACCAATTCGCGGCTACCGCTAGTTGAAAAAATGTCTAAGTTTTACCTTGTGACCCATATATAAATAAAAGTGTAATTTCTGATGTTAAAAAAACATTTTATGACATTCTAAAAATTTCGTAAATAAACAATTTTGATTATCTTAACAGTTTCCCGTAAGATAGCTAAATTAATTCTAATACTTGGACCTTGATTCTAATACCGCCTTGATCACCTCGTTGGTCGAATGACTAGCGTACACGCATAACTGCATCGACGAACCGCGAGGCTAGGGTTCGATTCCCGACGGGGGCAGGCATTTGTGTAATGAACATTTAGATGTCTGCATTTCCGGGTCTGGGTGTTTAATAAATTTATTCTGGTATCTATTTAAGTATTTCTATGTAATGGTATCGTTGATTAACACCCATAACACAAGCATATAATTTGCTCACTTTGGGGTTACATTTAATTTGTGTAACTTGTCCAGAAATATTTATTTATATATGTAATGTATGCAATAATAAGAGGCAATAATGAGAAAATTTGTAAAACCTAAGAACCCTTCTTTGAAGACATTAAAATGCAAAAAAATCCGCCACTTCATTGTAATATTGCTGTCCTTTGAGTAACTTAAGCTTTATTAGATCACGCAGTTAGATCCACGGGTAATGCCTAGTAATTATAATAAAAAAATGCATATTAAGATAAATAAAAATGTAATTGTTCAAACTTTGACATTTTAATTAGTTAAATATATTACATGCAAGTAAAAGTACCACTTAACTGTTTTATACGCTATTAATTTATTACAGCTTTACCAAATTAATTCCATAATTATTAGTGGTACAACTAAGTAATAAATTTTAATAAATTCAACTACTACTGCAGTTAGTTTACGGCGTTAAAATATGGCGGATACTTTCCAAATAATAAACTATAATATAATAAATAGAACATGTCAATCGTAAAAGACTGTCTATCTATTTTCTATTCTTTTACAGCTAATCTGCAGAACCGATTGTATATTATATTTGACACGCTTAAAGAAGACCCAAGTTCAGACATAGGATACGTTTAATCAAAAATAAACCCCTATAAGGACTATCAAGGAAAATAAAAGTATGCATTACATCTATTCTATGCTGATGAAGCTACAGGTTGACAGCTAGTACCTACTATAAAGGACTCTCCCGATGGTTAGCGACAACCGTCACCTTAGATATTACTAGAGACTATTAAATAACATATTTTACTAGTCGCTGACTATGTGGTCGAAACAAAAATGAAAGAACATTACTGGTGCAAGAATTTAAGATAAACGAAAACAGTGTAGGTTTAGTACAGGAAATTTTGTCAAGTCCAAACATTAAGTAACGACATTAGTTAGCTTGTTGACAAAATGTAGGTATAGTATAATTATTATTTAGTATTTAATTTTTACATTACTTTTTTGTAACATGAGGGATCAAAGTGTGATCGGGTACGATGGGGTTGACATGTATTTGAACAAAACCCCTCTAAAAAGATTTTAAAAAAAACTAGTCGCTGATTGTTGACTTATAACTAAATTGTAAGTTTGTGGCCATGATGTTAAACCAGGTATTAAAGTCTACTGACTATCCTACCATCCAATACACACGACAATGTTGGAGAGTATTAAGGCTATTTAATACAAAAAGGAATGATTAAACCTTAGAAAGTTGCTGCAAAGCACTCTACCTCTAAATTCAGTTGACAATAATTCACCTTTTGAATGTAAGCTTTAATATATTCTTTGTGCATTCTTACCAACATGAAGTTCGTTTTGCTTCTTTTGCTTCCTATAATATGTTAAAAATAAAAATAAAAATAATTACAAAACACTCATTTCAATCTTCGCCTCTCACGTTCAAAATATTTTAGCCAAACAGCGCCATCTAGTAGCAACAAATAAAACTATTATAAAGCCTAGGATCCATATAAGCTTTTCAAAGCCTATGTTTTGAAAAAGACAACAGCATTACCATGCAAAAGCACCTGTAAGAGCAGGATAGCAATAACCGGTTAGCATTGCAAGGTCGTTTTGAGCGGAAAGGTGAGTGACACCGCCATGCGCCTGCGCATGCGTGTTACCTGCCAATAATATTTCGCTACGCAGACAGTATTGATTTTTAATTGATTAATTAACGGATAATCACAGCCTTGAGTCCAGGGGCAGAGCGTGAAAAATACCTTACCAGTGTTACAAATCGGTTAACATAACCAGGTTTAGACATCGGTAAGGTGGTAATTTCGACGTGGATTCTAGAATAAATATCGTCATGCCCATAATCGCAAGGGTTGGTTTGGTAGTTATGGTGTTATTGACAAACAAAACGATTCTCGCTTTATAAGAGACTAGCTGACCCGGCGAACTTCGTATCGCTTAACATTAACGATTGTTAACAGTTTGTGTCGAAAAAATGAAACATTGTTTTTTCCATTAGCCCTGTAATTTTGCCTGCATTTATCTGCATATAATCCTTCTACTGACAATAACTAATACAACAAAAAAGAATTAGCAAAATTGGTCCGTCCGTTCAGGCGTGATGCGAAGACCACGCAAAATTTGGATTTATTTTTATATATGTACATAAATACTTAGAAAGCATAAAAACACCTTCACGCCCATATCCCCGAAGAGGTATGCAGAAACACAACCAGGGCACCCACGACTAGCCGAAAAGACTCAAGTTCCACAATGTGATAGGTGGCAATCCTATCGCCAACCGGGCACATTCCCAATCCCGAGCAACAATTTTCTTTATTATAAAATTAGAAAAACCTAATTTTCTTTATATTGCCCGACCCGGGATTCAAACCCAGGACCTCATGCAGTCAAGCCCAACAACTGAACCGCTAGACCACAGAGGCAATCATACTTAATACGCTATACCACAATATCCAGTAATATGTATTAATATGCGATAATAAATTCGTTGGTGGCGTCATAGAAATATATATTATAGTTGCGTGTGCGGTAGCTTAAATATTTGTATAGAAAATATATTGTAATATGTCTTGCTATAGTTCAAATTAATATATATTACAGCTACGTGTGTGACGGGCTTTATTCATAATGACCTAAATGTATGGAGTTATTGTCGGCACCTCTAGCGGATAGTCGAAATAACTAAATTATTCCAAACGCAAACACGCTAGTAAAGTAAATTCGTGCGAAATTCACACTCAACATTCAGGTATCTAAAGCCTAGTGTGCGAGTCTTCAGGCTATCCTCACCTCCACGGAATACGACAAAGGCGAGTATTGGCGCATTAGCATCAATCAATTTCTTACCACCAAGAGAACTGTACTTGATCGTTCTTTATCCCATATAAAGTTAAACAATTTGCACGAGTTATGAATAAATAACCGTCAAGGTAAAATATCTTCGTGTGACCTTTGAAAATATCTGAATCATTTTCGTATTTAACGCTCTCTGCTTAACTACTGGCATTAGTCACGAATCGTAACCGCATGAGAATGTTTTTCTGATGATGTTTTAGTATCATTGGTGTGAGGCGTACCTTTCAAACCTGGCTCTTAACAAGGTTTCACTCTTGGAGTCCTTAAAAAATTACTGTGAGTTGGATGGGACCCTACTTTAGAACCGGGAACCTTACGAAAATACTTAATATCTGAGCCTCAGGTTAGCAACGCACCAATAAAGCTTTTGATGTGTATTTGTGAAGTTTATTTGTTATCATCAAGAAATTCAAACTTTTGGGTTTCAGTGGTAAGATTGACATATATTTTTTAAAACAGTAAAAGGTGTTTTTTTCAACTTATTGATAAAATGTTTCCTGGGATTGGTTAAACAAAGTGCTGGCGATAGATTGACCACCTAACGTATTGATGGACTTACGGCCAATATTAATAATCAATCTTAATCCAAAACATGATGTCCAAGATTGATATTTTGATCCATTTTTATGATATCGCTTGCCAATAACATATCTGTGGATAGGATGAATATGGCAATTAGGTATAGGATAGGCCGGCGGATAAGCAGCTATCTAGATTGCTTGAAATCCATCTTTAGAGAAATATTATTAACATTGGCCGTTAGTGTTTTCAGCTAATGAGTACTCTGTTGGTACCGTCGCTCATGCTCATATCCCCGAAAAGTCTACTTCTTCTAGACCTCGTGTATTAGGAATTACGAAAATGACAATACTTTTACGTTTTTACCTAACTAACACGAGGTATATTGTATTCTTAGACACTATTGACAAAATAAAAACAAAACTCCTAGACGTCGAATTTTTTGCGTTTGCCTCGAATGACCAAAACTGGCCACCACCTGGCTTACTTTTGCTTGAGGCCTAACAGACCTCGGGTTGGCAAAGCACCATTACCACCTTTGGCGTCTCTAGGCGGCGTGAAATTCTTCCATCAGGAAATCCATCCGCTTGTTTTACCCTTCATTATCATAAAAAAACAACAAACTATCCCCATTTGCCTTAGAGCTTGCTGATGTCATGTTACGGTTGAAGAACAATCTGGTAAACTTACACTAAAGACTTAAACTCTTAAACGCTGTAAATCTCGGTAAAACCTCGCGGTTAGCAACAAATTAGTCGTTCAAAAAAAACAAAAACAAAAAAAAGTTAGTCTGAGTTCAGTAAAACTTGAAAATGCCCCAGAAAAAAGAACTACTAACATAGTTATTAAGATATCGTGTCCTCTCTATATCACAATAAATAATAGAAAGTACATAATATTGACGATATAATTGTACCTATACAATAAAAATAAATCCATAATGTCTGTTCATGTCAGGTTACGCTTGAATCTCGATTACATGCAAATTGGAAATTAGAGTGTTAATAGTTTACCAGTACTGTGATCAAGAGTAGGTGCCTAAAATAACATAATATCCGACTCCAATTTCTAATAATTTGGATAAAATCGAAATTCAAGAGTAACGCTACAGGTCAGTCGCAATTTGAACATTTAATCGTATAAATTGAATGATGAATATCGATCTACTTTGAAAATATTCAAGTCTATCTGTTGACCACGGCTTTGCCCATGTACTGAAGCTATTCAGCTTGTTATCGGAAATCCGTATCTTTTTTAGCTTTTACTAATCTAAAAGAACCTAACTCCTGACTAAGTATGTAGTACGATCATTCTTGCGATTTCAGTCACTTATTTGAGCAGCTGCAATTTTTACACATGTTTAGTAGATAATTAACAGTTATTTATAAATCAAACTCGAATTGCTGACAGTGTCTAAAGTAGAGCTAATGCTATAATCATGAAAGTATTCAGTTACTAACATTTAACAATATAACTGATTCATTACAACATAGTGTTTTGTTTTTTAAATTACCAGTTCCGGCTTCTGTGCTCGTTATAATACAATAAACATTGTTTTAAAAGGAGTCTAGCCGCAATAACGACGAACATAAAAGCTTTGTACTGAAATTGTAAACAACGCCATCTTGTAACATATGCTTGCACTACGTTATTAAGTAGTTCACGGCCCACCCACGTATAACAACTTTTAAGGCTCCGCGTAGACGATCGTAAGAAGGTTAATAAAAAGTTCTTCAATCCTAGGAAAATTTAAATATTAAACTACAAAATAACACCTACCATGCTTTACGTATACTATATAATTGTCACAATGGACAAAATAATTTGCTAAAAACTATTTTTAATTTACTTAACTTTATACCTACTTTTTGTAATGATTCTTTGGGTAATTTTTTTGATTTGCGCTAGGAATGGTCTAAACATAAGTGTATAAAATTCCACTATTTTATTTGATATTGAAAAAAATGTATCTTTATAATGATTGAGACATTAAAACACGATACGTAACGTAGTATTTAAAAAGTTATGGTGTTTTTAATGAACATTTAAAAACAAAAAGTATTTAGATTAAGATAAACCCATATTAAGCTAAATTTTAAATTACAGCGGATGTTTAAAATTTAAAAAAATATGCACGCGTTGATGTCTTTTTTAGGACCCTATTGCTGTAACATACAGCGTATAAACGGACCAAAGTGTCTGTTTTACAGAGTAAATTAGATATTATTAAAAATGACTTTTTTGAAGGTTAACATTTTTTTTCTTTTTTTGCGAAATCACAAATTTATGGGGAAAAAAGTAATAGCCTGTGTGGTCTGTGCCTCGTCCAACGTCGGATTTGACTTCTTGAGATCCCGCGTTCGATTACCGGGTCGGGCAAAAAACAAAAGTAGAAAATGTGTAGTTTTATTTTCTATGTTGTCGGAATTGGGTATGTGAATGGTTGGCGATAGGCTTGGTGGCAACCATTTATCACATTGTGGGACTTAGTGTCTTCGGCTAGTCGTGGGAGACCTGGTCGTGCCTCTTTCTATCTCTTTAGGGATACGGGCGTGAAGACACTAATTTATGGAAAGTTTTTTTGACAAAATCGTGCGTATTTTTCAAAAAGAAAATTTAATATTTTTCAAACTTTTAATCTAAAAAAAGCTACCACTGGGATTATAACTGTTTTTCATGGGATCTACCAGGATGTAAATGGAGCTAGAACACATATCTGATAAATTTGAGAACTTAATAGGTATGCGTTTAGTAAAAATACCTTTGCGTAGTCGACTGGTGCGGCGTTCACAGGACTCGTGAACAAACCCTCGCTGAAACAAAAAATATATATTTTAATCTATACTAATATTGTAAAGAGAAAAGATTTGATTTCTTGTTTGTTTGTTTGTTAGTTTATTTGAAATGAATTGACTCCGAAACTACTAGACCGATTTCATTATCCCCGAGTGACGTAGGCTTTGTTTCATCAAAATTGATGCAGTTGAAGCCAAGTTACGCAGGCGAAGCTGCGTGAAACTGCTAGTATAATATATTTATACATTATATCGCCTCTGTGGTCTAACGGTCCGGGTTTAGGACTTGAGTGCATAAGGTCTGGGGAACGAATCTAGGGCCGGGAAAAAAGTAAATGTGTTTTATCAACTTTTAACGTTGCCGGGATTATTAATATGTGCCCAGTTCACGATAGGTTTCCCACCTATCACAATGTCGGTCTTAGGATCTTATGCTAGTCGTTGGTGCCCTGGTTGTACCTCAGTTTCCTTTTTTGGGAATATGGAGACACTAGTTTTTTCAATATAGCAAATTGTGTTTTTTGACATCATCTTTCTTTCCAGTACTGCAGCGCTGTGAGATGTTACGATAGTCGAAGAAGAATGGCGACAATATTGTTTTGGAAAATGATCAAAATGTGTAATCTATACATAGTATAAAGCAAAGTCGCTTTCGGCGTCTGTCTGTATGTATGTATGCTTATATCTTTAAAATATACAAAAATATCTTTAAAACTACGCAACGGATTTTGATGCGGTTTTTTTAAATAGGTAGAGTGATTCAAGAGGAAGGTTTTTAAGTATAATAACATGCTTCATATATTAGAGAACCACTGATAATTTTAAGATATCTAATGCGAAGTCGTAAATAAACACATTTTTTTGCGCTTGCATTGCAAACGCTGGCTGAACTCTACGAGATAGATCAAAATAATGTACTAAGTATTGTTAACCTTATAAAAGTCTACAAAAAAGTTCGCGATGGCATATGTTTATCTCTTAGGGATAACCTACAATAACCAATTTTTATCCTTTACTTTTAACGAAAAATAATGGCTTATTTACGAAGCGATTTTAAGCAATACAGCATTAATCCTTATCTATTTAAGTATCTTAAATAAATTTTACATTTAATATAGAACAATATCGCCCTTTACAGCATGTAAATTAAACGAATAGTTTCGGAAATATTACAGGTTTAAAATATAGGGACATCGCGGTTGCGGCGGTACCGGCTGGCCGCGGTGCGTGCCTATCCCTACTAATAATAAAAATGCGAAAGTAACTTTGTCTGTCTGTCTGTTACGCTTTCACGCCTAAACCAGTAAACCAATTTTGATGAAATTTGGTACAGAGATAGGATAGACTCTGAGGAACAACATAGGCTACTTTTCATTGCAAAAATAAGGAAAAATGGGTAAAAAGAGGGGATGAATGTTCATATGGAAATTCGTCATTTTTAAAGCTGTAACAGTGAAACTTTGTATTTAGACACTTTATGATAAACGAAAGATATATGCTTTTTTTATCCCTAGAAAATGAGGGAGAATGGGTAAAAAGAGGTAATGAATGTTCGTATGGAAAATCGTTTTTTTGTTTGAAAGGGTATATTTCAGAGGTGGTCCCATGGTCACCAGGTGAGGATCTGATGATGAAATCCTGGGGAAGTCGAGAGGGAAACTCTAAAAAATGTTGGCAAGAATAGTGTTTTTGTGGATTATGATCACTTGCTAGCATTCGGCAATGGTCACTCCATACTCAGACTCAACAGACTTGCGGAACAGGCTAACCGTTAAGTGTCTTTGAGGGATTTGGAAATATTTTCACAGACGAAAGGGAGAAGATCAGCTAGCGCTCAGCGTCAAGCTCAAAGTAGAATCATTTTCGAAAGGTTTAATAGGAATGTGTTTGTTAATGCAGAATTTATATAATAAGTATGACCACACGTTACAGTATAAAAATCCTCCTTTGACATTAATTGGAAAAATGATTAAAAAATGTCAGCATTGTGATCCCTTAAAATTCAAAAATGAAACGCAGGGTTGTGTGAATGGTAAGATATTATTGCTTTTGCTTGGTGAACCAGCTGAGCCGCTAAAGTCTCTTTTATTGTGCAATTCTGATGAATCTCGAAGATTTTTAAGCAATATGCGCAAATGTAATAATTGTTTTCAAATGACGTCGTTTGGTTTGGAGTAGGTAGACACATCATTATGCCAAGATGTTCTCCCACATTTTTCTGTGCAAGGTCAAATTTATCACAGAATCGGTTCATACTAATATTTAAAAGCTGAGAAGTTTAATGTTATTGCTACAATTTCTAAATGTGAGTTTCTGAAGATATACCCGAAGGGTTAGTTCTGCCTAACTGCATAACCAGAGCACTAACGACTAGCCGAAGACATTAAGTCCCACAATGTGGTAGATGACTATCCTGTAGCCGGGCACCCATCCAATCCCGGGCAAGGGGCAACGTTACATTTAATAGAAAATTGAAACTTCACATTTTTTATTTGTTTTTTTTTGTTGCCCGGACCGGAAATAGAACCCAAGATCTCAAGAAGTAATTCCGAAGACGGACGGTTAGACCTCAGAGACGATATTTATATTTCTAAAATTTCGAAAAAAAATCTGTTAGAGGTTTCCATAACTTGCTATACAGTTTAATTTGCTATACACAATAACGTATTCCTACTATTTATCTGAGGTGAAACTAGAAAAGAGAAAGTGTATGTTCAGTTTTGATGGCAAAATTGCTGAATTGATTTTAATATTTACAAAAAAAATAGATAAAACTTTGGATAGCGATATAGGCTACATTTTATCTTAAAATTTTAACGAGCACTGTTGGAGAGCTAAATATCAAATTAGTAGACTACGCGGGCGAAGCCGCGGGTAACAGCTAGTTAGTAATAATTAGTCACACGTTTTACAAATAATCTTACGAACATCAATCCGCGAATAAAACTTAAAGTCAATTACTATTGACATACATTAGATACTTCTAATGAATGGAAATTTACTCGTCTGTTATTTTTAGACCCCGCTGGAAAAAGAAAAGAGTTAGATGTATATGTTTGTATGTGTCTATCTGTGACATCGTAAGTCATAAATGAATCGAAAAATTTACATGCGGATTTTTGTTTTAAACTGACTTAAACCATCTCAGGTTCTTAGCTACATTGCGGATAGGATTTTACAAAAAAAAATTTAGATTATTCTTTTTTTATTATATTGAAAAGTAAACAAGCAGACGAATTTTCTAATGGTAAGAAATTCACGCTGCTTAGAGACACCAAGGCTGGTAATGGTGCGTTGCCAACCTGAGGCCGGGATGTTAGACCTCGAGCAAAGGTAAGTTTACTGGCTACCTTACCCTCCAAAGTGGAACACGTCATGACGTTATGGCGACAGGAATAGGTAAGACGGTGATACAAATCGTGGTGAGTCCCTGCGAAACTCTACCACCTAGTCAGATGTCACGGTGCTAGCGACGGTAGTCCTATGTTCACCTTTTACAAGCTGCCTGGCAGGAAGGCAGAATATGATCTATTCTGCGAAGGAGCCCGGACCAACACGGAGAAATATTTCGGAATATTCGCAGGGAAAATTCACTTTATTATTTGAAAACTGTTCTATTTGTCCTAACACTTTTGACACGCTACCAGAACCTTTACCATGAGTTGGTATAGATTACGTTCGGTAAGTTACGTGTCGTAATCTATGACACTTTTGGTCTAAAAATGTGTTTTTCTTAGTTACCGATAGAGGCGCTGTTCAAAGTTTTCATACAAATAATTTACAGAGATGATAGCGAGTATTGTAAACTTGAAAAGCCGTAAACTCATGGTAAAAGTTCACAGTGCTCTTGTCAGGCAATGTCGGCTTTCAGTAATGAAGCTTAGCGCAGCCATTAACATACACCAGAAACAGAAAAATAATACTTCTCATCTCAGCCTCTAGTTAACAATGCAGCGGTTTCATATGCAACTAGTTAAATGTCATACCATCAGGAAACTAAACTGGTTTTTGCTTTGTTTTTAAGCATTTTCTTAATCAAGTTTTTTTGCATTACCATAAAATAACTTTCCAATTAATCATTTCACGGCCACCATTATGACGTAGTGCCATGAATTAAATTTTGTCAATTGTCACGTTGTGGGTACTTATAAAGAACATTCCATAAGAACCACCAACGTTCCTGGAAAAAATAGAACAACAACATCGTACGATGTTACCTCACACCCCCTCGCCTCTCCAAGATTAGCGCGAAGTATATAAGCTCACATCACCACGAGGCGTCACCTCACATTCTATCGGGACTTTCCTAGCGAGGTCGCCTTTGCAACAATTACTAAAACAAATTAACTAATAGTCACGGAAGGCTACAGTCAGCCAAGATACTTATAAATAGTTAAAAAAAAAAAACCCGTCTTAGGTAAGAAACTTCTATTAATTCAATTTGCTACTGTGCTTATACATGTATATATATATATATATATATCTATTTATTTATTTGAATAATTATTTATGTATTTATTCAAATATATGTTTGTCCAATTATAGTATAAAACTATTTCCTCTCTAGCAGACCAGGCGACATTCCTACGCAAGAGCGTACAATGCAATGTATACATATATTATGTACTTTTCTTCTGTGTAATTGAGGGGGCTGTTTCCAAAACTACGTCGCCGGGAATATTGTGAGAGATCTGCAAATGTAGATCCTCCTATTCCCGTCGATGTCTTTTTGGCACCTCCCCCTGACTCCTGCTTTCGACTTTCAGGGTCCTACGGTTGGGCTAACTACTCCAGTCCTACCATTGTCTAACAAACCTGCAAGAGATCGGATCACATTAACTCCCTCTGGTTGGAACAACACACGGCAATCTGGTTGGAACTTCGTCGGGGGTTGCTCCGAGCATTAAACAAGGATCCACCAAAGTTAAGGCTCTCTTTCTCCCTTTACCTACCATATATCAATCATAAGGTTTCCCAAGAACCTACGACCTACCACCAATTAAATGGTCCATTAATTTGGTGCAATACAGATTCTTTCTTTATGACATTCTTTTATTTTTTTTCTCACGCAATTCTTGTGTAGACCTCTTCAAGGTCACACAATTATGAGAAATGTTGGCGAAAATATATCTTCTCTATCACGTACTAATAGTATTTTAATTAGCCCCCAAGAGTAAGAGAGTAAGCTACATATGAAAAGGTTTTGTATGTATGATTTATTAGCTTGACATTTTCATAATAACAATAGTCCATTTACGTTGCATCTATTAAACTCATTTATATTGATGTTCTTTTTGTCATTTTAAACGACACTAGCTATACCGTTGAAGTTCCGTAAGAGCTCCATGACATTTTTGAAGGAATATTAAAACACGCGATACACTAATTTCTACATTAAAGTTCATTTTAACGGTGCAAAATTATATGAAATAAAAGTTGGCAACTTTACTTAATACGACATTAAATAATTATGAAAAAAACCGTGTCCATCCTTTCTCGCAATCCCACTGAAACTCTCTTATATTACTTAGTAAAAAGTAGCATCTTCACGTCCATATTCTTGAAGCTTTAAGTAGAGGTGCAACCAGAGCAATCACAACTAGCCGAAGACACTAAGTCTTCCGCCAACCGGGCATATTTCCAATTCCGAGCAACATTGTTTTTTTTATTACAAAACCCGAGATACTACATTTTCTATTAAACAATAAATTATGTAGTCAATTTATAAACCTCAAGTTTGTAACTGCTTTATTCTTTTACTTTGTTTCAACTTTGATTGTTAAGTGACTGACCAATATTTTAATGTATAAAAGTACCTATATATTATTTTTATATATTTATATTGTATATTTTTAGAGTAAGTATATTTTGAACGTATTTTCCTTAGTATTGGTCCGGGTTCTCTGTTTAAAATAGGCAAGCTACCTCCTTGTCAGATAACTAAACAAATGTAAGAGGCGAGTATAGACTGAAGCAAGGGGGCAACAGTATCTCAATTACAGCAACTTGCCCGGGTAGAAATCCACCGCCATATCTACTCCTCTCGCCATAATGTTCCATAGTCTCATGGTCCAGTCTGTACGGTAGACATGTACAATAGACCTGAAGTTATCAAGAGGATAGCCCTTATAACATCTATGGTGTCTATAGACCACGGTTACCTCTTACCATCAGAGGAGCTATGTGCTTATGTCTTATGTCATAAAAAGGTATCTTTTAAGGTCGGCTTGTTAAATATTTGTTTTGTCTTGATAGTAGTGTTAAGGTATTATTAGTTTATTTAAACGATATACCGTAAATCATTCTCTTTTGTTTTTTTGTTTCCGTACAAGGAAAGTAGCAAATTAGTCTAGACATTCCTGACTACGAGTAAGATAAGCTAATGCAATTAATGAAATACAGATAGTATTTCACCAGATACTTAATTACTTTGTAATGAGAAGAAATTACTGCAGGCTAGTAGCCTCACGCGCATCCAATATTAGTAGGGGCACCATCAGTTTCTATATTGATATCTTCTTTTTTTCTCAATGATTATACTCTACCATCAGTGACCGTTTGATACCTAACAATAATACCCAGATGGATCGTTTAATTCGCAACAAAAACCAAAATGAGAACATAAAATTATTTCAAAGCTAGATGAACAGGCAACAATAATAAAAGGGACTATTGGTATTGGCGTGTGAATAACAATATTATTAACTGATTATTGTGGTTGATGAGAGTTTGCTCACGCAAATGTTAAAATGGAAATATAATTATTGTCAAGTAAGAGTTAATTTGTGTTAAATATCAATAGCTGCTGAAGCTTTGATTCATTGTAATCGTGTGCTTAAAATCTGTTATAATTAAAAGCTATGAATACAGACATAATATATACATCCATGTAAGTCACTAGTGAGGAAACAGAAAATATCGAAAGCAAAGTATTGCAATTTCTAAATGCTTGCCTAATTTCCTTTACATTGTTATTCATACAAAAACGTCAGTTTCGAGGACTATTGACACTGCCTTAGTACCGGATATTATAATCCTACATATACCACAACTGTTTGTCTTATTAATTGTTAAAGTTCTTCTGCATACACATTAAAGTGAAATATAAAAAACGGATGTCGTTTGATAATGGTTTTTCCAGTCTACCATTTTCCGATATACAGGGTGTAAGAGCCTCGATTCCTTTGTTTCTCTTGCAGTCCTGCAAAAACCAAAACTCATGGCGACAATAGATATGAATGTTTTTGTCGTGCGATGATCTCGATATTTCCGGACGAGCGTCTTGCTTAATAAACGGTATAATCGATGCAACGGAGCGAACTGACGCAGATTTATCGTTCAGATATTCTAAACATGTGCACACTGGTTAATTGATCTGTTATGGAATCCTAGAGGTGTGGAAGAGGACTTAATTTGTATGTTGATATTTAGGACAAATATTACGGAGACTCTTGTCTCCTTCGAAACACGTTTGTTTGTATGAAAAGAGTTGAACTATACTGGTCTGAAGGAATTGCAATGTTTGGCACACGATACCCTCTGCCTACTCGGGCCTACCTATCCAATCCCGAGTTACGACATTTTTTAAAAGAAAATTGAATTATCTATATTATCATAACACAGGAGACCAGGACCAGGAAAACTGACACGGTGAATAAGGCTAGGTTGTAGACCTCACAATGACTCTTTTCGATTGGTACCACCCCTTTCACTATTCCTACCGACCACCACATTACGTTAATGCTTGCCACTTTTGTGTTCCATTGTGAAATACACTGTAGGTACATCGTAAAATTACAAGCGCAATTAAATAGACATTACTGACTCATTCCAAAGTTACTTAAAGGAAGCAAGAGTTGGATATGACAGAACAAGCAAAAAAGTAGCTACAAAAAATATGTGTTGTTAGTTGTCACGCTCGGCGATCGTACTTGTAATAGCGAGATCCAACAGAGAATGAGATTGAAGAAAAATGTAAATAAAAAAGGGAATGTAGCGTAAATGTAAATAAAAAAGGCAAACGAGCAAGGGGGTCATCTGATTGAAAGTGATCACGACCGCCCACGGAAATCCGCAACACCAATAGTATCACAGATGCATTGCCGACCTTTAAGGAGTACCTATGCTCTTTTCTTGAAAAGTTTTGTTAAAAAATATTAATAGTAACACGTTGTTGCCACGTAAGCTGTAGTAATTAATAACTCATTATGTAAACGACACAAAAGCGAGTGCATTAAACCAATTACCAGGTTATTACCTCCGGAGAATGGTGGCCATTTTTTTATACTATCAAACCGCGAAATTGAGAACAATGGCGGATTTTATCAGCGTGACAATGGAAATGTGCCAGTGACATTGAGTCGAATTAATTTTTACCGCGTATGCGAATAAAATAATGATAAAAATTGTTAAGCTTATATTTGCGTAACTTTTGTTTAAGTTTGAAGTTAATGTTGATAATATTAGGGGCAACGGTGGTAAGTTTAAGTCTTCCAAGCACTAACTTACCATATTTCAGGTATGTGCTAAATTTGTACAAACAAAACAAAAGAGATAGAACATTTTAGACATGTAAAATTACTCAAGACAATTCATAAATTTTTAACTCGACGTAGGTATTCAAAGCTACAGACAGAAGCATATCATGTCAACTGTTATCTAAATACACATACAGAAACCGTTCCTAATAAAGCCTGCAGTCAAAAAACGTATTAGGCCAATGCATCGCTTTTAGAGGGCGCTGTTTACTTAACTAGCAACAACACAAAACACACTAAATACGTAGACTTTCATACGTTTGGCCAACATATTTGGCCAACAGACTTATATTTGTAAAAGGACCATTCATGGGCGTAGCCAGCCAGCCAAGATTCTGTTCTAATGGGGGCACACAAAGAAAATCCTGGGTTTTACATTTATAAGAGGTGAATCATTTAAAAAATACAATAATTAGAAATAGCTTTACTTGACAAATATTCAGCTCAGTTCTTCATAAAATATTTTAAAAACTTCTCCCCGTATCTTTTTTACCCATAATATATGTATATAGTCCGCTTAAGCAGTTTTCGGTCATTCAAACAGAAGCAGTTCCCTGTGAATGCTCTTTTAGGGAAGGGCTGCCAACCTCAGCCCATACCTGGCTACGCCCCAATAAAACCATTTCGATATGCTTATCCAGTAAGCGATTAACCTAGTTTTCAAAGAAGCCCATAACAAACGAGAAAAAGTCTTGAACTTTCTTAGTATTTCGTGGTCAACAGCAATAATATAACACATAAATAGTCAATGTAAGTATAAATAATAATTTCTTTTTGTCATTTATTTCCTACTAGCTTTCTGAACTATGATTCCGTATTTTTTAAACAATTGTTAGTGAAAGTAAATTTTTCCCTATAGGTAATATTTAGGTTTTGTAAGTCGCGATATGGCGATGTTGATATCGCCCGTTGGTGATAATTTGGTTACTTAGGTCACTACATAATTCCAGTGTTGCAGTAAGCCATAAGTTCACAGTAAAATGAAGCTGTGAAGCATAACGTCCTTGCTAACTATACCATAGATGTTACAGGTGCGTTGCTTTCATGTGACCAGTATGTTAGGTTGGTCTATCGGCTACCCCAACCTCCGGATCGGACTACGACAGTCATTATGGCGTCATGAATAGGGTAGGCTATGGAACCTCCATCACTGGTCTTGTTGGTAATGACTTGCATTTTAACCTGTGCTCGTCTTTTATGAGTTACCAGGTAGAAAGCACGAAGGCTCTATTCTACTCAGGGGACCCGGACCCGACTACATATTAGAATGAAATATCTAACCAATCAAGTTCAAAAAAACTCACTGCATATACTTAATAATCCGTAACAAGAAACGACCGGTTACTACGAAAATCGACAGTTCAAGTTCTGTATAAGATAAATCCTACGCTCAGTATAATCATAGCCTCCAGCATTAGGAAGAAAACGTGCTAATGAAGCATTAAGTGTTAATTAAATTTTAATCAATAACAACTCCCGGTTTACGCCTCATTAATTACGTCAAATTACATATGATTTACAATATCACGATTAAATCAGAATTTCATAATACCATTTACTGTCACTTTACCTGCTTTTTTAACTGACGAAAAAGCGGAGGCAGTTCTCAATTTGACGTGTGCATTTTTTGTGTTGCTTGAACGGATGGACCAATTTCCCTTTTTTGGTACGTTGGTTATTGACAGGAGAAGGTTTTTATGAAGAGGAAAACAGCGAAAACTGCAGGTAAAACAGCAAAAACACTACTATAAACAATACTTGTTTGCATACCACTACCAGTGTGGTAACTGTTGATGTCAAGTTTGCTGAAACGGCTAGTTGTGTATAAATTATACAGAGCAGTCCGATTTTGATCATTTTTTATTGGATAAACTATATTGAGATATAGGAGAGTAAGAATAATGATGAAAATAAGAAAGAAGAAATACTTTCTACATCAGTATATTCAAAGCAAATTGTCGCAAAGCTATTTTTTTAATAACCGTTTTATAAATAAGGTACCTATTAATAATAGATATTACCTCAGTGTTATAATAAACTATATAAAGCACACGGTTACACCTACTACTGTTTTTGATATACTTAAAAGCTGTTTTAAATTATAATGTTGTTCCTTAATCCATCCATTCAAATAAATAAAACTGAATTGTGTTTGTTATATTAAAGTAACCACTGGTGGTAGAGTGGTGGTGGAGTCCAACAACTTGCCCGGGTAGACATCTATCGCCCTACTATTTCTACCGCCATCTATTGTGTCAATAGGACACTGTTGTCTCTTACCATCAGAAAACTCGTGTGCTTGTTCGCTGACCTCTCACTTAAAAAAAGCTTAAAAGGCTTAAGAATGTATACGGTACACATGCCAGAAAAACATTATTTACAATACATGTCTCTCTGTCCTCTTTGTTCCTGCTAATCTCTGAAACGGCTCAACTAATGTTAACGAGACTTTCACTGGCTAGTAGTTGATACAATAAGTAGTAACAGGCTACTTTTAAATTCGATTTTTTCCTTACACGCAGATAAAGTTGCGGTCTCAACTAGTCATTAAAAACAATTAAAAAAGGTGATCTCATGAAGGGCATTGATTGGTCTCCCAATTTTTGAGTTATACTTAATGATACGTATTTGGTTGTTGTTTAATTTAATACAGATTTTGCGGTTTAACCATATTTAAATTAAAGTGTTAAATTGAAAATTTAAAATAAATTTAATAAATATTTTTAGATATTTATAATGAATACCTGCGATCGCTTCTGTGGTCTAGCTGTCCAGCGTCGGTTTTGAATTCTTGTGGTCCCTGGTCCGAAGTGATATTTTCAATTTTATAAAACAAAAAGAACATTGCCCGGAATCGGATATTAGGTAAACGATAAGTTTGGCACCTATCACATTATGGGACTTTGTGTCTTTGGCTAGTCCCGTTTGGCCCGTTTGCACCTCTGCCTACCACTTCAAAGATATGACCGTGAAGATACTTTTTAATACTAACGATCTCATTTTATTTTAATTTTTGATATTTCGGTTTAGTCATAGAGACCATTGTCACGAAGGTACTTTATCTACATTGTGACTGTATTGTTCTATTATATTAAGTTTTACCTGCTACTACCTACTTTGTTATACATAAAAGTCTATATAGATTCAGCAATGAATATTAATAATTTTAAAGCCATGTTAAGTTGGAAGTATTCAATTCAACATGAACACTGCCAAAGGAGTTAACATCTTGGTATAATAATAATCTTGTAACTAGACATTGCACACATTTTTTTAATTAAGTATCGCATCTTAGAACTGTGTGCCATATTTTATTTCAACGTGTTTAGGCAATCAAGCATCACATCTACACATTCTCACAGACTGTCGCATTTATAATATTAATGGGATGTTTACCACATCATTATAACTCTTGTGAAATCAATTAATATTCTAAATAGTAGAGACCAAATAAACGAAAGTATACGTTATCTATATGTGATCAAACTAAGGAAAGTGGAAACGCCTTCGTTAGAAGCAAGCGAAATTGATGGAAAGCCGTTCGTTTGAAACAAACGAAAATGAAAGACGGCCGTTTGTTTAAAGCAAGCGAAATGTATGTGCAAACTGTGGTGTGTGTGTGTGTGTGTGTGTGTGTGTGTGTGTGTTTGTATGTTTTACACAAATGAAAGACGGCCTTTGACTTAAAGTAAGCGAAATAGGATAAAAGCTATTCGTTTGCATAGTCGAAAATGAAAGCATTTCGTTTGAAACAAGTGAAATTGTGGGAAGCACTTTAGTAAAAAAAAGGAAGGACCTCTTTTTGCGGTACAGAAGGCCACACATCAAGCTACATTCTGTTGACCTCTATTCCCTAACAAAAGAGACTTTTCTTTCAAAGTGAGTAGCTTGATTTCTGGCCTTCTGTATTTTACACCCGACGATTCAATTCCTTTCTGATTATTTATTTTATAAAAGTGTTCTTAAATTTGACACTACATAGAAACTAATTGCTAAACGCTAAAAAACCGGCTTTTGTATATATTATTCCACTGTCACAACCTGGGTTTTTAGGCAACTTTGCTTCATGTAATAATAATAGAGGATATGACGTCTCGTATTAGCTTGCATATCTGTCAATAATGTGGCAAGGCTGTCTGATGCAGGATGTGGAGGTATCACATCGAGGCCACAACATCCTGAAGATAAGGATCAAGAGACATTTATCTCAAGGACCTATCCACTGGAGCTGAGATCTGATTACCCTTGGCATTTATGAGATTTCTTATAATGGTACTTGGAAAATAACTAGTGCAAAGACATATACTTAATTCAAACTTATATATTCCTCTGTCTTGTTAGCTGAGGGGTTAGCGTGCATGTTGTGCAGCGGTGGAATTAAGTTCACGACCAACCGCGTGGGGCAGGTTCATTTCCCGACGGGGGTAGGTATTTATGTGATGAACACTGATGTCTATATTTCCGGGTCCGAATGTTTATTAAATTTTGTACTTGTATCTATTTAAGTATGTATGTGTATTAGTATTACTATCAAACAAACGTTACATAGCTAATTTACTTTATTGGGGTAAATTTAATTTGTGTAGTTTGTCTGGGAATGTTAATTATTTATTTAATTTTTAAACTATTTAGAACCCATTCTAGGAAAAGCTAGGCAGAAAAATGCAGATAGGGTATAATCCTAGTTGCCGGAGACTTATTCCGATTTGATACGGCTAAAAAAATAATCAAATAAATAAATAACTTTCATTTGATAATACAGTTACACGCATAAATGTCTTCACGCCCAATCCCTTTCGGGGTAGGCAGAGAGTACCGAGTGCCAAACCTCTCGATCCTGACAAATCTGTCTAGCTTCCTTTGCATTAAAACACCCTTTTAATACAAACATGCCGGTTTCGGACATTCTTGACACCACCCTGGTATAATATCCGACATTTGACAATAATCTTAAAATTGAAAAAAATTATCACCCCTAACAAAACTAAAAAAATAAAACTAGGAGCTATCATAATCACGTTTTTATCTCAAATGAAAAAAAAAACGCATCGAAATCCTTCGATTCATTCAGGAACTAGGTAGGTAGGTATAATGCCATAGACAGACATACACAAAGATTTGTAAAGGTTATAACACTCCTCTTTTTCCGTCGGGGCGTAACATAACTACATATTAATAAGACTAATGTTAACCAAAAAATAAGAAAATTGTATACGTTCCTATTTGTGAAGTAGGTAGGTAATTTATGGGCGTTGGTCAACGATTCTAATACGTGTATACAAATACATTTTAGGTAGGTATACAGAAGATGAGACAAACAGGTAAGTGAGTCATCTGCTGGTAGATGATCATTGACCGTCGCAATATTTGTCGCCAGACACCAGTGATATTGAAATCACATACCTACCTAGTGTTTATTCAACAATTAAATTGCAATAAAACTGCAAAATCCGAATTCATTACAACATTGGTGGCAATGAGTATACCTAGGAAGTACGTTTTTCGAATAAAAAAAGTTTTTAAATATACTTCACAAATTACTGAGAAATCTATTATAGATAAAAAGTTTTATTTTCAGAAAAAGCAAAAGATTCTGTTCCTGGATCATTATTGTTATCGTTTGTACCTACTTAAGTTTAACTTAAAATTTAAGTTGTGTTATCTGTCAAATAGTAGCGAAAATATATTCAACTAGCTGCTAACCGCGATTTCGTTCACGAATATCTGCAGTAAATCGACATCAATAGACAGACAAACAAAAATATTTCAAGTTATTTCATGAGTGTTTTAATGTAGGTATGCAATTTATAAACTACAAAACTTTAAACCTTGAAAGATTTCCGGGATAACTTGCAAAATATTTCGGCGTTAGGAAGGTAGGCGTTAAGGATTCTAGCCATTTTGACTTTTACGCATCTCCCACGGGAAATCCTTTAGTTAGCGGAATAAAAAGTAGCCTATAACCTTCTTAGAAACATAAAGTACGTACCTGTTAAATTTCATTACGATCGGTTTAGTAGATTCGGCTTGAATCGCGTTTGGGATACAGACAAACGTAAAAATACTAAAATTGTGTTTTGGTGTCCATTTTGAATTACCAACGCCTATTTGTTTTTTAAATCTTCAAAATACAGAATTTTCTCTTCTATGGGTTTATTGTGTGTATCTGTATATACCTATGTCATACACACTTGTTGCTGATATAGATTAAAAAATAATTGTGCTTATTCGTCTACTACCTACCTACCGCATTGCCGGAAAAATAGCGTTAAAGGCTAATTTTAAAATCAGTGTTGCAAGTGCGTAACTATTTGCACCTTATTAATATACTTAAGCGTCACGCGAAACATTCACAAAGTGTCCTATACCTACTAGTAGCGACAAGTTTTTACATACCTATCACTCAGGCTTCAAGTTTTTTGCCAATCGAACCGTAAAAAGACAAGTTTTTAATTTTTATTGTACACTAACTCAACCGACAGACTTTGTCCTATCCTAACCAAAAATTTGTTTTTTGTTGTTCATATGAACCTTCTTCTGACAATAACGAACACAATGTCAGATTACGAGACTTATTCACGTGTGATGCGATTAAAAAGAAAAATTGTGGTTCTTATTTTAAATACCAGAATTATGTTCATACATACACTATTGCATATATAGTTTACACACAACCACATAAAAAACAAAATACTCTCCACAAATACAGAAACAAAAATTAAGTCTTTTGTTATCTGATAAGACGGTAAAAAAACAAACGCATTACCATTTTTGGCTGGATTTAGTTACTTAATTAGGTACGTTTCGAAAAAATTCAGCCGCACCCGGCTGTTCCCGTTCCGGACCTGCGTCTCCCACACGCAATACAACCAAATTTGAAACCACGATCGCATAACACTGCGGTACTGTCGGGTCGGTATCTGCATTTGGGTTAGATGTGCATCCAACCGTTAGATAAATGTTGCGGATCCGAGGATTTGCATCCATCCGGACCTACATACCTATCTGTAGTTCGATCCTCCGGGTGGGACAATAAAGTAAAACAGAGCATGTGTATTATCAATTTTCTAATAAAAATAATATTGCCCGGGATTGGACATGTGTCTGGCTGGAGATAGGTTTACCACCTCCTTGGTGTCTTCGTGTATTTGGATCTCTGCATATCTCTTTGGGAATATGAACGTTAAGATATTTTAATTTTAATTGACATAATGCAAGTCATCAGAAAACACTAACACCAAGTTAAAAATAAATGGTGATAAAACAGTTGGCTGGGAACGGAAATTAAAATCTATTTTTGCACTTGACCTGCGTTCATTATTTAACTAGCTGTGTACCCACGACTTTACCCGTGTACAATAGATTTCCATGCAAATATTCATTCACCCGTATAGACATATGGAGTTGTTTTTTTTTAAATAGCTTATGTTTAAACTAGGGTGTTTAACCATATGCATATTTAATTTCATCAAAATCGATACATCGGTTTACGAGTGAAAACGTACCTAACAGACAGAGAGACGTTCTTATTATATATTATAAATATTAACCTAACTTGGCATCGAATTAGTTTTAATGTTTTCAAACTTTTACGAAAAACATAAGAGAAGAGTAATAATGCAAGAACAGAAGCTTTTATGTATATGAAATTATAGTACGTCGAACAGTTTGAGCATTAACAAACAACTAATGACGATACCAGTTCAGAGGTTAACTAATTGCTCATCTTCTCAACCACGAGGTTCAAGTTTGATTTCCGACAGATATAGTGATGAGCATAGTCAAATCAATGCTATATGCATATAGTTAAATATTAACCGCCTTAGTAATAAATATAGACTAATGGCCTCTATGGTCTAGCGGTCCGGGTGTTGGACTTGACTGCATGAGGTCCCGGGTTCGAATGCCGGGTCGGCCAACAAAAAGAAAATTGGATTTTTCCAATTTTCTAATAAAAAAAATGTTGGTCGGGATTGGAAATGTGCCCGGTTGGCGATAGACTTGCCACCTATCACATTGTGTCACTTAGTGTCTTCGGCTAGTCGTGGTTGTGCCTCTGCCAACCTCTTCGGCGATATGGGCGTGAAGATACTTTTTAGACTAATTTAAGTAAAATTAAGTTTATGTCATAGTCTGTATCACATTGTAATAAAGTCAAATACCAGGTTGATACTTTATGTACTTTATTCCGTGTTTATCAATAAGAAGGTAAGTGAATCTCAGAAACTGTGTTATTATAATCTTACACTGGCATAACATTGAATAGATTGCATCTTTGTTGAGAATTAAATACATAAAAATATGAAATATTCTAAAAATAAATCTTAAAAACTAAGTGGCACATAAACGCGGCCTTATCGCCAAATCAGCGATCTCTTCCAGGTAACCTCATGTTATGGAAATACAATCAAAGAAATGTTACGTACATATTAAAAGTAGCATCAAAAAAGCGAGATCGAGAAAAGCTAACTGGTTTGCAGGCTATCAGATTACCTGGGAACTAACGGTGGTAATGATCCGACTCGACGGCGACATGCTGCGTTATGTTGCGGTGTTGTTGTTAGATCATATGCAAAACTTTTTAACAAGACGCATTTCCTGGTGTTGCAAGATCTATAAATCAAAATTGGAAACTTTAAAAGGAAGTACTAATTTCTTGTTTTGGTTTTTGAAGATAATGCTGGTTTTAGAGTTATCCTGACCATTGTAAAACGGTCAATGCATATACTTGTATACGTGTGTTGGAATGGATTCATATTAGCTCAATGTTTTTTAACCGAAATCGTTCTTCCTGTCGATTTTGAACGAACGATAACTGCTCCTAACTTTTTTTTCATAAAGTTTTATTTATACAATTAATTGTAGCACTGTTAAAGGTATCTATGTTTCGAATATTGTAATTATTAATATTATTACTAGCTAAAGGTTTTTAACTCCTAGGTACTGTTGTCTCATCCCTAAACTTAATTTTAAACAACTGTAACAAAACAATAATTTACCCACTATAATAAATATTGTGATTGAAAGCTCTAAATAACGATAACTAATGGTTGGGGCATATTAATTGAAAATGTTTAAAAGTTATTACTGTCTTATAAAAACAATTAAACACTTGCTGAGTTTTATTAAATACTACTTAAAATATGATTCTCAACCAATATGACGCTGCCAGGCCAGCCATGTATTGAATGTAATAGGTTGTATGTCAATTTCAGACAGTGCTTAGTGAAACATATTATTGTGTCCAATTATTTTGGTAGTTAGACAGTCACTGTCTAAGAGGTGTTTTATAGAAATTCATTATACATAATTTCACATTAACTACACATATATTTATAATAATAATTAATCCTTCATCCTAAGAATTATTCATACTTAATTTTGACCGCCTGGTTGGTCAAGGAATTAGCGTACATGCTTAATTCCACCGATCTTGTGCAAGGCTCGGATTTGATTCCCGACTGGGGCAGATAAACCGCAAAATAATAAAAAAATACGGCAGTAGCACTTAAAAATAAAAAAAATGTGTAACTTGCCCAGAGATATTTATTTATTTTTAAGCGCTACTCCGACAAGCTCAGCTCCGACAGTCTTAGGGCTGTATGTTTGTCAATGCTCGCAATTTTCGTGTAAATAACGTATATTTACACGAAAATAACGAGCATCGGCGCTACAGCTAGATAATGGGGTGCTATCAAACCGAACAAGATGCACAGGACTTGTTTAACTTTTCAGGATATTTCTAACTGCCTGCAATAATCCAACAATTACTAGGCAGTGTCAAGGTCATTCCATATAGACACCAGCAAAACGAAGAAAAAATACAAACTGTTTATGGTCTTGTCGCCAAAAATAAAACAATCTTTGTCCTATTCAAAATTCTTAGTTTTATTTTGTAATTACGCATAACATCCGCCTACCGAATTGAATAAAACGAACAAAGGACTTATCTGCATCAAAGACTATTTTAGAAAATGTATCAAAAGATGATTAAAAATAAACCTGTCTAACAATCAGCAGGTAGGACTTAACAAACTTTGTCTTTGATAAGAACGTACATATTGTGTTTCATCTCGACTAAACACCGACGCAGGCGAGACTTTAACGCAACGTGAAACATCTGTTGTAAGTTACAGTTTCAGATAACTTTGTGGTTCCGCCGTCTGTTGACTTACGTCTGAGGGATCTCGACTACAATGCCCAGCTCGACAGACACGTTGTGTAACCGATTAGTGTTTATCTTTTGATTGTTCATTGCTTAATCCAGATTTATATTAACAAAAACTGATTTGTTCCGGCGACTTTGCTGGCGAAAATAAACCATTGAAGAAAACTACATTTTACACACTAGTTGACCCGACAAACAATGGATAGCTAGGATACTGATTTGTATTCATTGATTTATAAATATAATTATTATTTTTTTCTTATGAATATTCTACTGACAATAATTAGCACAATCAAAACATAGGTAATCAGTAAATTGATCTAGGTATACGTTCGTGTATACGTTAGGTGTGACGTCATGTATTGGTGACCAAGGTTAATGGTTTATTTTTTTAATGCTAAAAATTGATTAAGTGTACAAGATGTTCTATTAATTAGTAACGCCTTAGTTATTTCTGCCGTCGTAATATCAGTGCTCACTTCCTTCATGTTTCGGTTTTCAAAGGCATTGTGTTCGGTACACTGACGTAAAAAGTTTAACATTTTAGCCATAGGTTCTCTTCATTCTAGTCTAGATTGGCAACGCACCATTTTCATCTTTGATGTTTATGAGTCAATAGCCTCTGTAGTCTAGCGATTGGAAATCGGACTTGACTTCTTGTGGTCCTGGGTTCAATCCCCGGTCAGGCTTCAAAAAAATATAGAAAATGCATGTTTTTAATTTTCTAAGAAAAAAAAAGTTGCTCGGGATTGAAC
Organism: Calephelis nemesis; assembly: GCA_002245505.1. Classification (NCBI taxonomy): domain Eukaryota; kingdom Metazoa; phylum Arthropoda; class Insecta; order Lepidoptera; family Riodinidae; genus Calephelis; species Calephelis nemesis. The sequence continues at coordinate 839,008 of NJDD01000726.1, forward strand.
ATGTGTCCGGTTGGCGATAGGCTTGCCACTTATCACATTGTAGTCTGGGTTCCCTAGAGGCACCACCTCTGCCTACTACTTCGGGGATCTGGGAGTGAAGACACTTTCTGTCTTTCTGTCTATGAGCAATATATTCTCTTTAGAAAATCCGACAGCTCGTTGGTCTTTATATATCGTTGAAACAATTAAAAACAATAAACCTAGAATATTTTAAAAGTAAACAACTCCAAAATCTCCTGCTGGCTAAGGACGCAGTAGCTAATTACTTTTACTAGGTACATAAAATATTATTTCTTATCAATTTAAAGATATTTAAATCCATCCACCCTATGTAGACTTCCTTTATACAAAAGATAATTAAATATGATTCAGTTCTTGAATTTAGCCATTTCAATATTGAAAACCAGAACACAATAAGTGCGGTTTTTGTTTTCTCAGATACCTACAAAAATCATAATAAAAACACTGGTTTTTCACATAGTGGTATACCTAATTAATTTATCAAACAAATAATAAATTAAGCTTTAACATGGTTCGAATAAAGTATCATCACGCCCATATCCCGAAGAGGTAGGTAGAGACACAACCAGAGCACCCAGGTTTTTTTTAGCTAATCGAAAATACACATTTTCAATTTTTTTTTGTTACCGGACCTGGGGTTCGTACCCGGGATCTAAAGAAGTCAAGTCCGACGCTGGACCTTTGGAACACAGAGACGATATATTTTGAAGTAAAAAAAAATCGGAAAGCAAATAATTTAGTATTTGATACTTTCCATCAAGTGTGTCTTTCTTTAAAAATATGAAATAATTTAGTACCTACCTACCTATTAGGTAGGTACTTTGTTTAGTTTTAATTTTCCCCGTGTTGGTCGGGGCTCCTTTGCAGAATAGGCCATCGCAATCCTGTGCCGGGCAGCTCGTAAAAGGCGAGCATAGGCTTACCGTCACTAGCACCATGACTTCTGACTAGGCGGTAGAGTTTCGCAGTGACTCGCCCGGATCAGTACCACCCCTTCATACCTATATTCCTGCCGCCATAATGTCAGCACTTGTCGTTGACGTGTTGCGGTTCAGAGGACAAGGTAGCCGGTACATTGACTTTTGCACGAGGTCTAACATCCCGGCCTAAAGTTGGCAACGCACCATTACCACCTTTGGTGTGTCTAGGCTGCGTGAATTTTTCACCATCAGAAAATCCGTCTGTTTGCTTTCCAATATCGTAAAAAACCGTCTTTTATTTTGGGATTGTTTGGATAAGAACTATGAACATCTCTGCCCAATTTACTTAATGTATTTAAATTTGATGACTGTGACATCAATGATTATTTTAATCAAATAAAATAAACCTAATATTGAATTTAAAATCCAATCCAACAACCTCATACAAAAACATTAAATATGTCGGCAAGAAATACTCGAATTAATCTAACCTCAAAGTCGGAAAACTCTATAATACCTAATTATTATAATTATAGTATAATTGATACAAAACAAAAAAAAATTAGCACCTAGACCCCCTCTTCATTACGCAAATGTCTGCCTAGTGCCTATGTCAAGAACAGAACACTAGCCTTGTACGTAAATGGTATAGTGAGGAGCATACGCTAACTCTCGACCACCAAGGATCCCAAATCTTCTTCAGTGGCTGTTTCAATATACCTACCATGTACCAATTTTTAACCAATGAGAGTTGGTTACGATTAGTCGATGACACTGCTTGGATTCAAGATTTACATTCCTAGCTAATACCTACCTAGCTACAAAATTTTCAAACTATTATGCGTACACACCTCGTCTATAAAACCACAGATGTTTTGGTGTGATGCAATCTGAAGCCACCATAACATTTGCGTAAACTATCTTCCTCTTTATCGAAACATTACAATGGCGAGTACTGGTTTTCCGAGAAATTCAAATACTTGATGAGTATATTTTTCATTTGAAAAGAAAGCAGGCAAGTTCAAGGCTCCCTTAGTGATAAGAGAGAACCATAGATTTTATAGATGTGCTACTAGTATACCTATGTAATGTAGCCGGGATGTTAGGCCAATTGTGCTAGTCTACCGGCTACTCTACCTCCTATCCTCAAGACCTGAACATGACAGCATTATTATATTGAGGTCTAGAGGTTGATCCATATAGGTATATAGATACCTACCAATTCAAAGAAGTTTTAAACCTCTGCCACCTGGTATTACTGCACTATTAGAAAAATCTAATAATCTAAACTAAGTACCTACCTACCTTCATACCACCCAGATTATTTAGCCCGCACGTGATATTGTCGTCACATTGCCACGCTGACAAAATCATTAACATTCATCAAGCTTGCCACAACAACCGCGACACCATGCAAGTACGAACATACAGATGATCACATTAAGTTGCAATTAACCCAATTTTTGCAAATAAGAAAAAATACCAAATTTTACACCATTGGTAGGTAGTAATAGGGGTTCTAGGCGGCTGTAATCATGCCTTCCAACAAAGATGACCTTGAAGAAACTAGGTATGTTTCCATCTTCCGGTTATTATTAAATTTGGATTAAATTTCCCCCGTGTTGGTCCGGGCTCCTTTGCAGAATAAACCATCTGCCTTCCTGCCAGACAGCTCGTACCTAAAAAGCGAGCATAAGCTTACCGTCACTCACACCGTAAATCATTTTAGGTGGTAGAATTTCACAGCGACTCGCCCGGATTGATACCACCGCCTTACTTATTACTGCCACTATAACGTCCAATGCTTGCCGTTGACGTGTTCCAGTTCGGAGAGCAAGGCAGCCGGTAAACTTACTTTTGCCCGAGGCCTAACATCCCGGCCTCAGGTTGGCAACGCACCATTACCACCTTTGGTGTCTCTAGACGGCGTGAATTTCTTACCATCAGGAAATCCGACAGCTTGTTTGCCTTCCACTATCATAAAAAAATCTGCAGTCTAGACAGATGTGAACCAATGTTTACAACCAGTATTTATAATCGTCTAGAATGTCCTTAAAGTAATAAAAAAATCAGTATAATTTATGTTTTTTTTTAATAATTATTGGAACATTCTCATAAAAAAACATTTTTTTGTTCAGGAGAAATCACAAAGCAAAAGAACGAATCTCAGCAGAAAAAATATTTTTTTTGTGAAAATAATATACTTGCAGTAAAAGTTACTAAAGACAACTTTAATTATAATACGCAGTCTGTCTTAAAAGTAAACAATTTAATTCCATTACCAAATGTATTAAATCATTAGTAAAATCTTTGCTAAATTAAGTGGGATACATATATATTTACAATTCATACCTACATTAAAAATCTAAGGAACACGCAAATAAACATAGGTACCTACTTACCTAGTAATTTTATTTTAGTTATGCGCCTACATTAGAAACAAACTATACCCATGGGTTTAGCTGCATACGTATAATAGGTAGGTAGGTGAAATACTGCTTATTTGTGAATGGATCCTTCAACAGGTAACTAATTGATGTTAAACAGCTAGAAAAACACGACCCGCATCTCATAAACAAACGTAGGTATGTCGCATACAAATAAACAAACGGATAACACACGGTTCACTCACCTGTTCACTTTGAACAGAAGTCCAACTGGGGTCATTTCAGTTTTCAAAACACAACACTTTCAAAATACTGGCCACTTAAAAATAAATTGCCACAAATGTTCTAAATTTGAATGTTATTTAAAACCAAAAAGTTTTGAATAATAGGCCACAGACAATATTCTAAAATTAAAAATAAAATACAGATTCTAAATCAAATTCAAATGTCAATTTCAAGGATTGAACGTCGAATGCAATGTATGAAACGCGTGGTGGTTGAACGACAGCCGCGAGTGTTCTAAAAGGTGACAAACATGGAACAATGGTTGGAAGACTAATTAAACAAGTTTAGTGGGATGGTAACGAGGCTGATCAAATACTGCACTGTCATAACAGTGGTTCATCTTGCATTGTGGGAAATGTTTTGTAAATACACTAAATTGATTATGTAGATTTGTTGTCAGCTATAAGATTATGAATCCATTCACCTGTTATGAATTTAATAACTTGTTTAGAATTTGTAGCATTCATTAATAGATGTTTAAATTATTGCTCAACTTTGTGTCTTGGCGAATTTGGCGATTTCGATAGCAGTAGGAGGAATGAATTAATGAGTATACTTTTACTATGCACCAAAATTTAAAAATGTACACACTCTTTCACTTATAATATTTAACTTAGTTACACAAAGGCGGTCTTATTGCTTCAAAACGATCTCTGCCAGACAACCTTAAAGGAGGAAGGCGTGATGAAAATTTTAACGCAGTAAAACTGCTAAAACCGACTTCAATTTTTTAGAGAGTAAGACTGCGACCATCACATGGCTCATCTGATACATAGAAAAACACTGCCATTGGACACCATAGAAGTTGTAAGTACGTCACTGCTCTGAGGCTGGGATATGCAAGTCTACCGGCTTTTTTAGCTGCCGGACTAAAACGTGACGTTGGCATTATGGATATAGGAATAGGTAATATATTGTCTAATAACTACATTCAATAACTTACCTAAGATATTTTTTTTTCTAATTTTCAAATAAAAAAATCTTTGCTCGAGATTGGATATATGCCCGGTTAGCAATAGGCTTACTACCTATCACATTGTGGGACTTTCTGTCTTCGGCTAGTCGTGGGTGCCGTGATTGTACCTCTTTCTACCTCTTCGCTGATATGTGCGTAAAGATACCTTTTTTTAACTCAGATAAAAGATACCACTTTAGATTTATTACTTTTTAATTACAAAAATATTTTTTAGTTACGGTATGATAAAAACTGACGAAATAAAAAAGTAATTAACTTTCAAAACACAATTTTTATACTCCGCATTCAAACGCTCCTCTTACTGATGATAGATGCTATGCAGCAACTTGCCCTGGTAGAAATCTACCGCCTTTCCTATTAATTCCGCATTGTTCCTGTCCAGTGTAATGGGTAGACGGAAGGCTTGCACAATAGGCCTAATATCTCGGCCGCAAGTTGACAACGCATCTGTAACATCTATAGTGTTTGTGTGCCACGGTTGTCTCTTACCATCAGGAGAGCTGTGTGCTTGTTCGCTGACCTCTCACATAAAAAGCCGTTTACATCTGTAGTTAGATAAAACCAAACACAAACAAGTAGGTAGGTACCATAACGAGTTAATTTATTTTTAAATAAATGTTAATAACTTCGTGGAATCCAACCATATCAAACAAAGGATAAGTGCCTATAGCCTGAGTAAAATATACGTATTGTTTGAAGCCCTCATAAACAAATTAATGTATCATCATATTTTTTATGATAATATTATAAAATAACTTAAGTTTCTCATGCCAAGCAAAAAAAGTATTAACTGTTGACAGTGGTTTTTTCTGCTGCCGTTTTTTATAAACTATCCCGTATTATTGGCAAAAAACAAAATGTAATATTTACATCAAACAGTCTTTTTTAATATATTATAAAAAAAGTGTCTTTACGCCCATATTCCCGGAGAGGTAGGCACGGGCACAACCAGGGCACCCACGACTGGCCGAAGATACTAAGTCCCACAATGTGATAGGTGGCAAGCCTATTGCCAACCGGGCACATGTCCTATCCCGAGCAACCTTTTTTTATTAGAAAATAGAAAAACCCCAATTTTCTTTTTGTTGCCCGACCGGGGATTCGAACCCGGGACCTCATGCAGTCAAGACCAACAACTAAACCACTACACCACAGAGGCGATAATATATTATTTTGGTAGTTAATCACAGTTTCACCTGTTTTACAAGTAGTGCAGTCAGTCACACTAGAATCCAGGTGGTCGCACCCTGAAGCGACTATTCGACATAGGGAATAGTTGCCTTTTTTAACTTTTGGAAAATCCCCCCGGAAACCTACCGCTCTCAGGAGAGAGCAGCGGGCTATGTAGACTCGAATCGATTAAAAACCATATGATGACCTTCTTGCCGCCAGGCTAGGAGCGAGATGGGATCGCGTTGGCATTCAACATCTCAGGGGATAGTTGCCTACCCATATAAATTACGTTAGCAATAGACTAGCTGTAAAATAAGGCACCTATCCTCCTCAAATTTTTGACTGCATTTTGCCATTCCATACACAGAGATATGCGACAATCAACTAAGTTTGAAGGCCTTTCGTTAAATGTAAAAGTAGTAATTAATGATCTATTCGGAAAGTTAAAATAATTATAAATATAAAGATGAATTTACCACTGAGGCATTTATCCCGGTTTTGCCTACTAAATAAAATCTGTTTTTTAGTCCTACCTTTTAAATATAAAGTAATTATTAATATGTTTGGCGTTCCGTGACGCCTTTACGCGCGATTTATTTCCTATCAGAATATATAGGAGAAAGAAACGTCTTTTTAAGATTATAATTTCTTTCTTGAGCAGGTGGACTTGCATTTGAACAATTTTGTGCTTGAATACACACTATTTTAAATTTCAATAAAATTTGAGAACACAAGTCCCTTAGCTAAGACAGTAGAATCATATTACCCTAAGATTCATTCTTTAGTTTCTTTTCCATCAACCTTGAACACAAAACCGCAGACTAGTCGACTTGAAACTCGGCACAGTGTTGTTCCCCGACTTCCCATTTATGGTTTAGCTGCGTACGCCACATCCGTGCGTACGACCACCACAGGAAGTTTTTCCTACCAATTTATACATTCACCTAACAGGAACCCTATTACAGATACATAATACCTATTTTTGAGTTACTAATTCAGAATGGTTTTTCTTACCACTCTATAGATTAACATACCAGAAACCTTATCACAATGATGTAGCTCTTATTTTTGCCTAGCACCGTATTTTTGAGTCAGCTATCAGGTTTATTTGGAAAAGCAACTTTAACTGTGAGTTTTAAATCATGATATCGTGTAACGCTTAATATTCATCGTGTAGATAACACATAATAATAAACTATTATTATTCTTATAAGGTTTACCATATGATCTTTTAGATACCTATTCAGTTATTGACGTAAGTAGAGTCTTGTGTATAACAATACTAAGTGAGTCTACTATCGTCGTCTATTATATTAACTTGAGGCATAAAACCTACCAATAATTTACTATAAATCCTGTTTATACATCCATCAAATGTATATGAAAACACTTAATAATAATAGAGTTACGTAGAGTAAGTATAGAGAAAGCGTTATAAATACAAAAAAATCATAACCAAACACAGAATCGTGGGAAAAAAGTATGTCAACTAGTCTAAAAATACATTTATTTTTTAGTCATTTTTTGTTAAAGATATTACGGAATATTTTTGAGTGTGGAGATAGTCAAGCTAAAAATATAATAATAGGAAACTAAAAAATCAAAATGTGGAAAAGCCAAATGATTTTATATCGCGAACGTAAAAAAACTTAAATATTACACACCTAAATACAAGGATTCGTAAAACACATACCCTTTTTTTTATAATAATGAAAGCTAAACAAACAGGTGGATTTCCTGATGGTAAAAAATTCACACCGCCTAGAGACACCAAAGGTAGTAATGGTTCGTTGCCAACCTGAGGCCGAGATGTTAGGCCTCGAGCAAAAGTAAGTTTACCGGCTACCTTACCCTCCGAACCGGAACATGTCGATGGCAAGCATTGGATCTTAATATGGCGGCAAGAATAGATAAGGCGGTGGTAACAATCCGAGCGAATCGCTGCGAAACTCTACCACCTAGTAGGATGTCATGGTGTTAGTGACGGTAAGCCTATGATCGCCTTTTACGAGCTGCCTGGCGGGAAAGCAGATGATCAATTCTGCAACGGAGCCCTGACCAACACGGGAAAAAACCCTTGCTTTTAATAAGGTACAAAACAATAATCATAAGTTTTCTTGCACCTCTCACTATATGATTAAATAAATAAATATGGCTCAACCAAAACAAAAGCAACTTATACAAGTTTCTCAAGGACACTATGTTCACAAAAAGTGAAATATTTCGAATAGTACTTATCAGGAGCCGAACAGGTGGCCCGATTGTATGAGAACCAAAGACAGCTGTCCATCTTGCCATCATGTTTGCATGGACACCGGCGTGACCAGTCTAACCTGCTCTTTAATTATAAGTTTCAGACATTACTATCTGTTAAAAGGATCATAAGCCTAGACAGTCTACTAGTGATCGGGTTATTGGTTGGAATTTTATTTGTATTTTTTTAACAAATTCACATATATATTGCTATTGTTATTATCATTATTAATAGCTGCCTGTTCCGACTTCGCTTGGATGGTATTTTTTTTATAAATTGAGATGCATGCTATCCTATCTTTCAAGTTGGATCAAACTGCACACGGTCTTCAAATTTGATTGAAATCGGTTAAGTAGTTTAAGAGTCCATTTCGGACAAACAACGTGAAACGTAATTTAAATAACTCTTTATTATAAAAAACATAAATTGCAAAAACAACTTAAGCCTAAAAAAACGTAAGTACAAAGGGCGAGCTCATCTCTAATGAATGAAATTTTCCAGCCAACACGTTAAAGGAGTATAATAAATGTAAGACCTGGTCAACAAAACTGTCCTAATACATAACTACTTATTTTATACACATATAAAACCTAATACTAAAATATAACTACACAAAAGGAGCTTAAATAGCCCTAAGCAAATGTTCCTTCAATTGTTTCATGAAACAAGGGTTTGACATTCACGAATTTCACTAGGAAGCGTGTTCCTATCACAGCTTGAACTGAGAATGAATGCGAATAGGCAACAGAATAACTACATCTATTGTTTCTTTGTATAGGCCACAGTTGTCAGTTACTATCAGGAGAGAGATGAGTGCCAGGTTGGGAATAAGTTTGCCACCTATTATACTGTCGGGCGTGCCTTAGTTCCACTTCTGCCTACCTTTTTAGGAATATAGATGTAAATATATAGATATCAATTTGGCATTTGTATTCCATACTGTAACTGCTTTAACATCTAACCAACTTTATCAAGGAACTTTCTTTTCGCGTTGAAATATTATAGTTATCTAATTACTGAGGTTACTGGGATATTCCACTACTGCAGCCAGTCATAACTATAAGGTTGTAGACTGTTTTGCAGCAGCTCGCTTAGCTTAGTACCACTGCCTAAATAAACTTAGTGTCGCGTCGGTGATCCCCGTTGTCGCGATTCTTGCTAGAAGGTATGGAAGAGTAGACTTTTTTTATGAAATAAGATAGCGAACAAGCACACGTTCTTCTAATGGTAAGAGATAATCTATACATATAGACACCATAGATTTTGCAGGTACTTCACTATCTTGTAGTCACGTTGTTAAACGAATTGTGCAAGTGTACCAACCAATCTATCGTCCAGACCGGAATACGGCAGAGTCATTATAAAATAGCAAGAATATGAAAATAAGGAAAAACAGTGTGTTATGAATGAATTGGAGTTACCTGAAGCCAAAAAACCCAAATATATCCAGTTCCACACAACATGGAGTTTTCAGTTTGCAGTCCGTGTTGTGTGGAGCTAGATATATTTGTGGTCTTTGGCTTCCGTTAAGTCCAATTCATTCATAACGCATTGGTTTTCCTGTTTTGCCACGCCATAATACGTACACGTTTTTTTGGTGGAAAATTGTAAGTTAATTAATTGTATTTGGATTTAAATAGGCAAGGCAGGGAGGGGGCAGGAGCTGCTGCACAGCTCTCTGCAATCAGTGGTCTTATTTGTAATTAATTACCTATATATTAATCTGTGATCGCCTCTTACGAACTGCCTGGCAGAGAGGCAAATGGTCTATACTTCTTAGTGGACCCGGACTAGTAAAATAGTGATAAAATAGTAATGCACCAATACCATGTGTGGTTCTATATATGACGGTAATCTTTTACCATCAAGAAATCAAACTGCCGAGTCTATATACCTAGTCTTGCCATAAATATTGTAATAAAGAAAAAAAATATTTTTTTAACTGCAAATAACATATATTACTTTTACAGTGTGTTAGTTTAATACATAAATATACAACAATTAAAAATATAAAAAGCTTATTCGAAGTGGTCTCCATTGGCTGCAATACAGTCCTTTAAACGTTGAGGCCAGTTATCAATAGAAGCACGCACTCTTTCCATGGGAAAATTCTTCACTGCCAATCGTATAGATTGTTTTAGGGACTCCAAATTATCATGGCGTTTAGAGCAAGCTGTACTCTCTAAAACTGACCATAAATCATAATCCAGCGGATTAAGATCGGGACTAGACGACGGCCAGTCTTCAGCTCTGATGAAGTCCGAAACGTTCGCTTCCAACCAAGACTGCGTGGACCGAGCTTTATGACCCGGCGCCGAGTCTTGCTGGAAGGACCATACTTGGTTATTGAACATGGTGATGTTAAGGGGCTTAACTACCTTCTCAAGAATGGTATCTTGATACACTTGTGCCGATGTTTTGATACCTTTTTCACAAAAATATGGCTCAGTCACTCCTTCATAGCTAACACCCCACCAAACCATCACTGAAGTTGGATAATGTCCACGTTGCACTCTGTCGACTAATTGGGAAGCTTCCTTAGAGCTTTGAGCATAAATACGGTCATTTTGTTTGTTAAAATGTTGCTCAATTGTAAAAATTTTCTCATCCGTAAACAAAATTTTTCTGTGACCTCCCTTTGCGTACCGCTTCAGTAATTGTTTCGATTTTACGACCCTATTCTTCTTTAAATTATCAGTTAAGAAATGACCAGAGCGTCTCTTATAGGCTGCAAGTCCTAAGTCATCTTTTAAAATACGCGACATGGTTCTAGGTGCTATCTTCATTTCCCGAGATAAAATCTTTTGCTTTCGGACAGGATTTCTTCGAATTCTTTCCCTTACTGCTTTGACCACCTTTTTCGTACGAACACTACGTGGACGGCCAGATCTTTTTCTGTCACAAACAGAGGAAGTCTCATTGTACCTATTAATAGCCCGGTACACAAACATTTTACTAAAACCAAGTGTATGGAGAGTTTTAAAAATTGCATTTGGCTCCATACCTACTTTGTGTAATGCAATCACAGCGATTCGGTTCTCTTTATCACCCCACTCCATTTTAATATCGCAAAATATTGTACAATGTATTGGCGCCAAAATGAGAAAACACAATGAACAATCGTATAAAAATGACAGATTCGAAATTCAAATGTAATATTTTTTTATTTTTAAGTGTAACAGTATTTATGGCCAGACTAAGTATAATAAAATAAAACCAGAAAGGGAAACGACAGCCGAATGAATGGCTGCCAGTAATGCCAGATATAACAATACTCATGTTATCGCCAGCTGGTTGTTATCGTAGTGCGGATTCGATTCCTGTTTGCATTCCGTTGCGCTCGTAAACTTGAACAATGGCGGCTGTTGAACTAACCAGTGGCCACTGTTTCCTGCATTACATCTATACTTGAGTAACGGTCACAAAATAATGAAGACGAAGGCGCAATAATCATCGCCTCTATGGTCTAGTGGTGTTGGCATTGACTACATGACATCTCGGATTCGATTCCTTGATCGCTACTTCAAAAAGGTGTTTTTTAATTTTCGAATTACAACAAAAGAGTGTTTACTTAATTTTTATTTATTTCATGGTTAGACAGATTAAAGATCTTAACAAAAATATATTAAAACATTTTCCAAAAGAAACCACAATTACACAAACAAAAGCGTAACTGAAAAAGAACTACAAAAATAAATACATTAGTTTTTTAAAAAAGAAAAAAATATTAAGAAAACGCAAACATTATATTGACATGTCTAACAAAAAATAATATACTTATTAGGTATATTGTATTGATAATGTCTAAACGTTGCCAGGGATATGCAATTTCCCGGTTTGGGTTAGGTTTTCCACATATCGTATTGTAGGACTTAGTATCTTCGGCTCAGCGAGGGTGTCCTGATTGTCCTCTTGCCTACCTCTTCAAAGATACGGGGGTAAAAATACGTAATCATCTTCCAACTAAAAAATACTCTGCCATTAGAAACTCAGCACAAAATGTTGTATTTGTTTACCCGAGTTTATTCGTCAAAAAATCTTGGAAAACTTAAAAATTCAACTCCTCGCAAAGTCGCTGTAAAGGGTAATAATAAAATAGAGGTATGAACTCCCCACAAGTGGGAACCTTCTTTGTCTTACCTCAATTACAAGTACACAAAACAAGCCAGTTATTTAATAATGATTTAAGTACAAGTGTCCCATTGTGAATATTACCGTTACCGCCATTTTTCTAACGCCTTTGGTATCGTGTGAGAACGACTTACTTTCCAACTTGCAATTGCGTGTCATTTTATTCGTACTGATAACATTTCTCCTGTTCTTGTAACATAAGTTCTGTGTTGGGTTTGCTGGAAGAAATCTATTTTAGAGATAAGCTAGCTATTTGTATAATCACTACACGGTACTCTGATACATTCCACATATTTTTTAATCTTCAACGGAAAAGAAATAATACCAGATTGAAACTTGGGAGTACTTTACTCCGTGTTTATTGATAGGACGTTTAAAGCTTAAATCTTCAGTTTTCCTATTCATTTAAAACTTACAATAATACATTTAAACAATTCATACGAATTCATTCATTATTAATGCGAAAGTCTGTTTATCTGTCTGTTACGCTTTCACTTCTTACCATTAAACCGAATAAAATTTGAACCGAAATTTGATAACGATATAGTTTAAGACACAAACAAAAAATACCCTGACTTTAAAAAATCAACCCCCAAAGAGATATAAAAAAGAAGAAAGTTTGTAAGGAAATCGTAGCTGTTCTACGCTGACCAAGTCGCGGGAAAACTGCTAGTAAATAAAGATGACTTTACACTACAATGTATCTAAAAGTCATTAAAGTAAAGATATTAATCTAAAGCATTTATCACCAATTAAAATGTGTTTCATATAATTACACAATTTGATACAATGTTTCACAGGCCCTAAATATCCGCAAGTCAAACATTAATCCTGTATAATGGTCCCTAATTACCCGTAATGGACGTCAGATTTACGCGAGGAATGAGGTAATAACCAAACGGTCCTGGATATCCGGTTTGTAATAAAACGTTTGTATGCGCTTTATGATGTTTTGTTTCTAAATACGAACAACTAATTGCAGAACTAAAGACTAAAACTGTTTGGCAGTGGGTTCTTTCTAGATCTTTAATAATAGTATTTTTTATGTGAAAAGTTGGCGAAAAGTGGCCTATAGATAACATAGATGTAAGTTGTGACAGGTGCGTCGTTGTCCTGTGGCCGGGTTGTTAGGCCTATTGTGCATGTTAGTGTTGTAACGAATGTCATTTTTAAACATTCGCGAATGCGAATATCTGTTACCGACATTCGCGTATACGAATGCGAATATTTGGTTTCTGTACCCAAATTTGGCGCTAATTGTCTAATGGCTAGGTAACAGTTTCAACGAGGTGCGTTCCATTTGTAGTTTGCTGAGTTGATACAAACGAACTCATCCGACCGAAGTGTCATTCCGCTCGCACCGGTCTTTTCACAAGTGAATTTTGAGGGTTAGAGTATAATTAGCGAATAATAATAATATTGGTAATTTTTATCTGGTTGTATACTTACATTGCATTATATAATTTGTCTCAAATGTTCCAAAGAAAAATTGATTGTTAAGCTTCATTACCCAAAGATAAGTAAAATGTGTAAATAAATAATACCAAGGCAAATGACATTGTGATTTATTACAAGGTTAACTTACTTTTTCTTGTATTAAAAATTATTTGTATTGAGATTTAGTTTTTTTAACCTACTAGGTATATTCTTCAACATTTTTTTCTGATTTTCATATTCGCAAAACATTCGCATAAATTTTGCGAATGCGAATTCGAATATTGGTTAGATCACTAGTGCAAGTATTCCGGCTATCTTACCCTCCTTGCTGGAACACGGCAGATTCATTTTGGTGGCAGGAATGGATAAGGCGGAGTATACCCGGGCGACTCGCTGCGCAACACTCTATCACCAGTGGTCTGGTTACGAGCTGCCTGGCACAGAGGCTGATGGTCTATTCTACTCAGCGGACCCGTACCAACACTTTGGTATTTTGGTCATTTCTTTGATAAAGTCCTTGTCATAATAAATGAAAAAATTATCTGCTATTAAGTATAACTTAAAAACTACTAGACGGGTCATGAAAATGAAAATGGTACATGAAAAATTAATATAGGACTATCTCATAACCGTAACAAAAAGGATCTTCACACTCATATCCCCGATCCCCGAATCCCGGTATGCAGAGGCACAACTAGGCACTCACGACTTGTCGAAGACATCGGCAAGGCTTCAGCTTTACACTTTTTAGACTTTATACTTTTATATTTAAATTGGCTGACCTGATCTAAATTTAAGCGAAATGATTAATTATGTGTAATAACAACTCTATATAGATATCTTTAAAATACATTCGGATTTCCGAAGCTTGACGAATATAACCGAAGCGCATAATTTAAATAGTACTAAGTACTGTACATGTATTGGGATCGCGCGCCGTCTTACTTTTCCTGCCACTGTAATATTGTGCTTAGACTTAATTGAACAGTATCGGTTTTAACTTTTAACACTACCAGCGCCATGGACAAAATCTTTACAGCGGTCCCTAAGTACAACAAACAGATACGAAAAAGGCGAAAAATGTAATGTAGAATAACCATTTATTCATACGTATAAAAGGACTAATTTATTAAATTTTACTATCTAGTCTTTCTGTCATAATAACTTTTTGGCTAAATTGATGGATTTCACAACTAAGTATGTATCTTCACGCCCATATCCCCGTAGTGGTAGGCAGAGTCACAACTAGTGCACCTACGACTAGCCGAATACACCAAGTCCCACAATGTGATAGGTGTCAAACCTTTCGCCAACTGGGCACATATCCAATACCGGGCAACGTTGTTTTTATTATAAAATTGAAAATATACACCTGGGAATCGAATATCTCAAGAAGTCAAGTACGACGCCACAAAGCTAGACCACATAGGCGACAATACTAAATGGGTCCAATTTAGTGAGTTTGTAGACTCCCCTTTGTTTTTCGCCGACCTGGCGACCTGGGCGGTTGCCTAACCTTGCCCTACCTTAACGCCGGCACTGGCAGGGAACATTTGTCTATTATATGTGTAATCAAATGACCTTCCACCTCCTGATTTCAAAAAACCAGTTAACTTCGATTCCTTTTTTCCTCATAAAAACCTTACTTAACATGTCTGACGAATAAATATTTGAGAAGCCCTCAAGCGTATCATACGCAGATTTTCTCACAGCATAGCCTACAATTACTGGTGACCATCACTGTCGGCATGGTTATTACTAACTGTCCTTCTTTATGAGGAGTAGATGCAATGTATGTCATTATTTTTTAGCAAACTATATTTTGCAAGTGACTTCGTTTGTATTGGCTGCACTCTTTTTCGTCCAGATTTTCCAAAAAAAATCAAGTTTTAATTTTGGCCTCTGGTAATAAATGAAAAGAAACTTCACTCCGTCTTTTCTTTATTTTACCCATTACACCTACTAGCTGAACCGAAAGACATTGTCCTGTCCTAAGTTTCTTACTATGAATATTTAACTTTTTCTCAAACCTCATCCTGGCAATAATCAACTCACACAATAAAAAAAAGCAATCTGGTCCCTCCATTCAGGTGTAAAGATAACGAAGGGAAATAGGGATAAATTTAATATTCTGTATAACGAACATATCTTATATTTCTAACCAAACCGAGCTACTGTTACTTAAGACCCGAAACACAGGTTGGCAACGCACGTTTACCAAATTTTTTTCCTTCCTAACACAAGAGTGTCTATAAGCGATATATGTTCGTATCATCAAAAAAAATACACTTATTTGCCTTTTGATATAATAAATCAACCACGATGCAGCTACTATAGGTACTTTACTTTATAATTAAGAGACTAGCCAAGATCCTTAGCCTTATTTCAAAGCTGAGTTAAATCTCGAATCATCTAGAATAGATTTGCATGCCATGAGTTGGCTTTTTTTTTAGTTCCAGTAATTTATAGATAATTCTATTGTTTTAACTCGAAACTGAGTTTTCCTGTTATTATAATGAAGAATTATCGGGTCAAATGGGTAATAGGCAAGAAGTGGGCGCGCATACCGCGTTGCCGGCCAACCGTGAACCTAAGGCTGATGGCCCTATGAAAATAATTTATTATATAAATGGCTTATTAGAATAAGAAATAAATTATACTTTAAATTTTCAAATATTTCATTGTTTAAAGTAGCTAGTTAGGGTAAGAAGTTTTAATTTTGAACAAACTCTTACAATAGATTTGTATGAGATTATGAAGAAATACATTTATTTAATTTCAAAAAAACAGAGTATTTTTTACAAACCTAAAACCATTAGGTAGTTTTTATTAGCACTCTTATTTAACCAGAATAGAACTCTAAGTTTACCACATTTTTTGTTGCTTCATATATTATGTAATGTTAGTTTTATTTTCCTTTTTCACAATTAATCAATAAAATAAACTATAAATAGATATCCTTGGACAAACAACACAAATTGATGTAACCCCGAACGAAGTAAGCAAATGATATGCTTGTGAGAGTATTAGTCTACGATACTAATATAAGACAATATTCACTAATCTCTGCTAATACATATAAATATTGAAATTCTTTTATATACCAAAACAAATTTATTAAACTTTCAGACCCGTAAATAAAGACATCTATATGATAATCACACAAATGTTTGCTGCCGTCGGGAATTGATCCCGAGTCTCGCAGTTGGTCGGTGGTATTAGGCGTGTACGCTATCCCCGCAACCAAAGAAGAGGTCACAAAACCATGAACAACCCATACAAAACAAAAACAAACATACCCTCCGTTTTAAAAAAAGAAATAAAAAGTAAGTGCAGAAGAAGACGATGGTAAAACTAGATAATAACAAAAGTGACACACACTTTCTTGCTACACATCATTGGAAAATAAGAGCAGTATATATAGATCAATGCCGCTGGCGCAACAGAGAAAACACGTTAAAAAATTGACATTGTCATAGTGAAACGATGGGAAAGCTTAGTATAGCACGAGATACGATCACTTGATTATAACATTCATCTGTTTTTTTGCATACTGTTTCGGTTTGGCACTCGATACTCTCTGGCTACCCCGTATGGGCCTTGGCATGCAGATATTTATGTAAAGCAAGCAAGCATCTTCACGCCCGTGTCCCCAAAGAGGTAGACAGAGTCACAACTAAGGCACCCACGACTAGCCGAAGACACTAAATCCCACAATATAATAAGTGGTAATCCTATCGCCAACCGGGCACATTGCCAATCCCGAGCAACATTTTTTTTTAGAAAATTAGAAACACCCAATTTTCTTTTTGTTGCCCGTGATTCGAACCCGGGACCTCATGCAGTCAAGTCCAACAACTGAACCGCTAAAAAAAAAAAGATGAAAGGTCAAAATGATGAAAGAGAAATATACGTAGTATAGCACGAGATACGGTCACTTGATTATAATATTCATCTGTTATGAATAAAGTTTCTTTGTTTCGTCAAAATAACAAAAGAGGAATATATGTAGTATAGCATGAGATACGATCACTTGATTATAATATTCATCTGTTTTTAGTAAAGTTTCTTTGTTTCGTCAAAATAACAAAAGAGGAATATAAGTAGATTATGCACGTCTATTTATTTACTCAAAATTAAATTTCTTTTCTTAATTCATACAATTTCGGTTACTTCATTTAATTTAGTAAAATTTATTAGTATCACAAAATAAAAAAGTAATAACCCTCGACAAAACCTACCCGTTATTTAACTAAGAACCATCACAGCTTTAAAAAAATCCGCATAAAATCGTTTAGGAGCTATGATACCACAAACAAACACACACGCACACACAAAGATACCTTAGAGTTATTATAACCGTCGTTTTTAGTCGGGGGCTAAATATTAAAATGAACACACACAAACTCTATATTTATACTAGACCTGCACTTAAATTTTAAAAAGAATATTGTGCAAGAAGATCCATAAGTTCGGACTATACCAATTATTACGATAATACAATTAATTATCTAATAACAATGTATTGGTTTACAAAATTCATTAAAATTTTAAATTATAAACTTTCTACGTTTCAGTTGACCGATTTTTCAGTGGCTTACTTCATTTGCTTCTTTTACTCCATTAATTGCTCGTAAATATAAGCTAATTAGATACTAAAAAGCGAAAATCTAATGCACATAATGTGATAAAAAATTTTCTTTTATTTATAGGTTTTTTAGTTAACTTTGCCATAGTAAAACTTTGAAATTTGTTATTAACTAGCCGAGCAGGCGAACTTCTTATCGCTTGACACTTATAGCTACTAATATAGTGTATGAGTTAAAGCATTGTTTTTTTCTCATTTTACCAGCAATTTTCCCAATTTTTTTTTCATAAGAACCATCTCCTGAAAATAACCTTAAATATAAATAAAATTGGTCCATCTGTTCATGCGCGATGCGATGACCACGCGAAATTAAGATTACATGTATATCACTACATAGTATAAAACAAAGCCACTTCCTCTGTCCCTTTGTCCCTTTGTATGCTTAAATCTTTAAAACTTCGCAAATAATTCCGATGCGGTTTTTTAACAGATATAGTGATTGAAGAAGTAGGTTTATATGTGTATTTTTACCCGTGCGAAGCCAGGGCGGGCAGCTAGTATAGTATGTATATAATATAATTAAAGTTATATAGATTGTAAGTTAATATTTATGTATTTTTAAACCGTATCACGTTTGTCATTTAAGTAGTATGATGTTTGTGTGTTTTAAAAATTTATATTATATTTTGATTGTTAAATCTGCCCCATAAATTGGTAAACAACGGGTCTAATTACGAAGACTGTATAATTGAACAGTTTAAATAAAATAGAGTATGTAAATTATAAATTTAATAGTTGATCATCATAAAAATAAATAAATAAACAATGTCGTTGCGACGATAGGAATAAATAACGGGGTTAGTACATATCCTGATTGGAGAAAAACTGTAACATCTTATATTTACAGGTATTGCTTGATTTTCGTTTAAACTCAATATTAGTCTTTGTTTTAATCTCGATACTTTGAAAGAACAAAGAGATGTTGCAACAGTCATTGCTTATCATACATCAGCATCTAAAGTGCAATCGCTCACAAAACGCAATCATAAAAATTTGGTTGAGTCTTACAATTGGTTGGGATTAAATTTCAGTTTAGAAAATAAGTTTAGAGAGTGAGGAAGTCGGTATTATATACGCCAGAGATGTAACACCAAAACCTTAGGTTAGTAAGACCTTCTTCACCACCGTTAATGTTTGTACTTGGTGTGGTTTCTCACCACAGGCAGTAGCTACACTTGTTTGCCTTCTTGCTTTTTTCCTTGTTGTCGTAAAAATCAGGCCCTTTCGCATTTTAGCACCAACACTTTCTTTCAATCCCACTCTTTCTCGGATTTCACAGTTACGAATGCGGTCAGCGAGCGTTACACCACAGATTTTCCGTAGCGCTCTCATTTCAACCGCATTTATCCTACTATCATACTCTTTCTGATATACCCAATTATTCGTTATACAATAAATTAATAAGGACAAATAAGTTTAAAACCATTTCCTCGTCACTGTACCTTATATTTTTGCATTAATACATGCTATAAAGTTATGCACCTTCAAGTTACTGTATAAGGATACCGATTAATCGGCCGCTGTTTAGTGGAATACATGCGTAGGCGCAGCTTTTGGACGGTGCGATGGATATCGTCGGCTAAATATTTGACCAAACATAATTAATATTGAACCAATTTTAATTGGATTTTTTTAACAAAAGGTTACTTGACATATTATGACTAATTGTACCACTAGCTCTAACCGCGACTTTGTATAAACGTTAAAATAACTTGGATGGAAACGAAAGATTTTGGTATAGTAAAAGGTGTCTGGTATCCTAAATATTGACCCGGACTGAAAGCTGTGCTACTAAATATTATGCTAGAGGTCCCCAAAAATATTTTATGTGACGTTTACTTTGAAAATCAGTTATTTCGTAGCGACCTCCACCCCGTTTTTTGTCAAAAACCTCAACAATGTTTGTTTCGCCTGGGGTTTAAAAAAAATTTTTAGGTTTCCATACCGTGTATACCGTACCCCTCTAGGCTTCCAGTGCCGACAAGGGGGTATTATCGCCCACTTTGGAAAAGGCTGGGGGCGTTATCGCTCACTTTGGGAAGTACTGTACTATACTATAGGTATACTATACACATTTAGTCAAAATCCGTAAAAAAATATTTCATGAATCATGTCATGAAATAAAATATTTGTTGTACCTATTTAGGTTTATTACTGTTTTATTATGAATAGATATTACTTCCTAGTCGCAACAACTATTAGTTTAAGGATGAAAAATAATAACAGTATTTATAAACAAAAGAATTAAACATACAAACAGATTTGTGATGATGAGAACTCACGTCACCTCCAAACAACCATGATGATAACAGTGCACTGGGAACCTGGGGATAGTTTATTAAATATCAGGTAAGTTTACCGGTTACCCTATTCCTCAACTTGTAACACGACAACGGCGACTGCTGACGTTGTGGCAGTAGGCACAGGTCAGACAGTGGTACGAATGTAGCCGAGAAGCCATATTATGTATAAGTAAATAGTATATACAGGGTTACATTTAAAGTACCATCCGAATTGTAAATTTAAGAAAGTTGAAGATAAAATGAAAGCGCATTAAAAAAAATACTGTCAAGTTTTAATAAATGCTAAAACTATTTTCATGCTATGTCATACCTAGTACAAGTAATGAATTGGTTAAATGCTTTGTTTGTATCTTTATCCTAGCAGCTCGTAAGTAACCCATGTTGAACCAACATGTTGTGTTAGCTGTGTAAAATAGACCATCTGCCGTGCTGCCTGGCAGCTTGTAATAGTCGAAAATCTGAAGTAAGGTCGACCTTCACCGAGCTGATAATAGGTTGAAAGCGGTTTTATAGCAAATTTGGTATATCAGAACATATATTAAAAATGTTTTTTTTTTTTATTTTTCGATGAAGGTCGACCTTACTTCGGATCTTAGACTATATGGGGCGAACAAGGCGAAACAAGTCATTACCAACAAGGCCACTGGTAATAGAGCGCTGTGCCGCAACTTGCCCGGGTAAGGATCCACCGCCTCATCTATTCCCGTCGCCATGCCATAATGACAATGTCATGTTCCAGTACAGAGAGTAGAGTAGGCAGTAAATTTGCACATTTGGCCTAACACCCGAGCAAAAGACTGCAACGCACCTAAAACATTATGATGTCTATGGGCTACAGTTTTCTCTTATCATCAGGAGAGCCGCGTGCTTATTCGCTGTCTTTTTCCATAAAAAAAAATATCAATATATCTTGTATTTTAAGTCGAATAAAAATATCTCTAATCGATCTATGTTATATATTTTATATCGTAAATCGAAAGCGTTATCGATCCTAAAACGCCTTTACAACCAAAATTAAAATTTAGGTGGTACTTTGAATGAAACCCTGCATAATATGTAAGTAGTAGGTACAATTTACATAATATAGTCTAACCTCACTGAATGTAGTAGTGAAAATATGCAGCAGATACTAGATCAAAACCACCTCCGGGATCTCGAAGTCTATTTCTTACTAACATGGAATTCGTCTGTCTAATTTCCGACCCATAAAAAATAAAAAATATTTTTTTTTTACTAGAAAAAATGCAAATTAATAGACAACATTTTCGCATTACGACAAATGAATGCACTACAACTTTCCTATTCTTATTATGCTTGAACCATAGATAATTCATGTTGTGAGCGCGCTCAGTGGAAAATTCTGATAACTATCGTGTATTTCTTGTAAATTATCGCATTAAAATTAGTTCAGGTTTAACAGTGGCTGGAATATTAGCATTAACTATTAAGCTTTTAATAGGCCACTGATCTTTTCACACCTTTGTTTTATGAAAACCATTTTATATTCATCGCAGCAGTTCTGTATTGTGTTCTGCACTTATATTTAGCTTATTATTAAACACAGACTAAAGTAAGAATAAAGTGTAATGTGTGCACCGGTGTAATAAAGATCATATTTTTTTGGAGTTTGGATCTTGGAGTAATTTAGTCTAATAATAAAACGGTAGAAGTCTTAAAAAAAGAGTATCTTCATGCCCATATCCCCGAAGAGGTAGGCAGAATTACAACCAAGGCACCCACGACTAGCCGAAGACACTAAGTCCCACAATGTGATAGGTGGCAAGCCTATCGCCAACCGGGCACATTTCCAATCCCAACCAACATTATATAATTAGAAAATCGGAAAGATCCAATTTTCTTTTTGTTAGCCGACCCGGGATTCGAACTCGGGACCTCATGCAGTCAAGTCCAACACCCGGACCGCTAGACCACAGAGGCGATAAAAGTCTTTTTAATAAACATGGTGTAAAGTACTCCGAGGTTGTACCTTGAACCTTTCAAGGTATCATAGTACAGCAACAACAACCGAGTATCATGGTGTCATAGTAAAAGTATGTATCACAACGTGATAGAGATAATATCGTCATGTTTATTAACAAGACGACAGATTTTTATGTATGCTAGAATACGAATAGTTAAAAAAAAAACAATTATTAAAAATACTATTCAATGTAATTAATTAAAATTTAATTGCTATATTTAAAATTAGTCAATTTATTTAAACTGATTAAATTTTCAATTACTAAGCATCCTTAGTTAACGACTTTAATTGATGTAATTAAATTAAATATTTAATTACATTAATTTAAGTAAATTCTATTAATTATAAAATTTCAAATCAACGTCCAGCGTTAGTTATGTGACTTAAAAATAAAAACGAATTTTTTTTCGGGTTTGTTTATATCAAGTTAAAGCTTATTAATATTCAAAAAGGTTAGGTACTATTTTTTTAAAATTGTGCTTTACAACCACCGAAACCGATGTGTTTGTATAAAAAGAGAAATGAATGTTAAAGAAGCTAGGCAGGTCTGAAAGGGTCGTGATACTAGAACTTTTATAAACTTTCTCCCTACCTCGAAAGGGATTTGGTGTGAATATATTTGTGTTCATTGTTTCACTCCTCGAATATTCAAGAAACCCAATTTCGACTACCGAGTCTCGATGGAATCTGGTATTTGTATGATAAAGACAGTGACTATGCTTTGGACTTATACAATTTGCATTTCTTTATCAGCTTTGACTTACACTCATAACACAAACATACAATTTGCTTACTTTGGGGCTGGGTCAATCCCTATAATTTGTCCAGACGTTTTCGTTTATTTTTTATACTAGGACCTGATGCTGGATCAATCCCTATTATTTATCCAGACATTTTAATTTCATTTTTACACCAAAACCTAAAGAATGATCATATAAAATAAAATTAGCCATAATAAATAATATTGCTTCCTAATACGTACACTAGTATGTCCAAATCCTCAACCCACACGTTATAAGCCAGACAGCGGTCTTTTCTCACGCCAACGCGATATCAGTAATTACACTTATTCGTTTTATTACTAAAATAAACTGCATTTCAACTTGGGACAGTGATCTTAAGCTATGTAACATTTTTGTACATTGAAGAATAATTATAAACAGGTTTATTGGATGAAACAATCATGTTAACATAGGCAGGGTTTGTTTTCTTACTCTCATTTCTCCACTTGGCATGGTCTTCGGTTCTGTGTTGGATCGGGTCCTCTGTGTGGAATAGACCATCTGCCTCAGTGCCATACAGTTCGTAAGAGACGAGCATACATAGATCATTACAACAAGACCACTGGTGGTAGATTGCTAATAGCAGTGCTAGCTTTTCGTTGGTAGAGGGGCTAGCATACACGCCTAACCACGGTTGTTCGATTTCCGACGGGGCAGGCATTTGTGTGACGAATATTTAGATGTCTGCATTAACAGGTCTGGTTGTTTATTAAATATATTCTGGTATTTAAATAAAAATTGGGTTGTTCCAATTCTCTAATAAAAAAAAATTGGAAATGTGCCCGGTTGGCGATAGGCTTGCCACCTATCACATTGTGGGACTTAGTGTCTTCGGCTAGTCGTTTATGCCCTGGTTGTGCCTCTGGCTGCCTGTTCTGGGATATGGCCGTGAAGATATTTTTTTATAATAATATATTAAAAAAAGATTGTTTGATTTGAAAATTTATATGTTGTTTTTTGTCTATAATACGGGATAGTTTATTAAAAAAAAACGGCAACAGAAAAAGCCATTATCAACAGCTAGTATTTTATTTGCTTGGCCTGAGAAACTTAAGTTATAATAATATTATCACAAAAAATATGATAATACATTATTTTTTTTTGTTGAGGGCTTCAAACAATACATATATATTTTTCTGAGGCTATAGGCACTTATCCTTTGTTTGATATGGTTAGATTCCACGAAGTTATTAACATCTGACTAACATCCATGACATAAGCATAAAATTTGCTAACTTTGGAGTTAAATTCAACTTGTGTAATTGTCCTGGGATATTTATTTTCATCACAATATTAATAGCAAGGTGCCCGGTATTCACCGCCTTACCTATTCCTTCTGTTAAAATGACAGTGTGATGTTAGGTTCTAAAGGGAAGAAAAGCTGGTTAACTTGCACATTAGGCCAAATACCCTGGTCACAGGACAGCGATGTGTATCTATAACATCTATAGTGTTTAAAGGCCATGGTTACTTCTCACCATCAGAAGAGCCGTGTACTTGTTCACTGTCTAATACCATAAAAGTTCTGTTAGTGAGTCTTTTGGCGCACACAATATCTTGTTCTATGATATCTAGCCAGCGTTCCTTATGTCAGCTAATTTTATCAGCACCTGCAGGTTCTACAGCGTTGAGACATTTGCTACCCACCTAGCCAGGCGGTTTATACAAATCATGACCGTACCACATTTGGCAGTTGTCCTGAAGTTTAACGGCAATGTCAGGAATGCGAAGGCTACCACCTATCTGAGCGTTCATTACGCAATCTATTATGCATATTAACCATATTACCTATTCTGGCCGCTTTAATTCTAGTTTCTTGTGTTTTCCATTCTCTTGTTCCAAGTAAAATGTTCCAAAAAAAAAACCAATCAGTATCGGCGAAGATTATAATCAGGAAGTTCCCTTATTCTATCTTCCATCTTCACACATAAAAATTAAGAAAGTAAGAAAGCATTTTCACGCTTATATTCCGAAAGAGGTAGGCAAAGGCAACACCAGGGCACCCAGGACTAACCGAAGACACTAAGTCACATTTTCTTTTCGTTGCCCGGACCTCATGAAGTCATATCTAACACTTGGGTCTTGGACTGCTAAACCGCAAAGGCGAAATAAAGAAAAAGAATTTAAAAAAACGTATATTATTAAAAAATATACTTGTCTAAATAAACATATTTTGATCGCGTTTCATGGCAATCATTTTATCGCAAACTACATCGAAAATGACCTGAAAGTAAAGGAAAATCTGAAAAAAAATTCAACTAGGTTCAAAATTGATTACGAAAAAAAGGCGTAGGTACTTTTGACTACGACCCGTGACACATGTCAGACGTATGTTTGCATTACCCGTGATATCTCCAGGGACTGTAGTAAAAAAAGTATCTTCACGCCCATATCCCCGAAGAGGTAGGCAGAGGCACAGCCAGGGCACCCACGACTAGCCGAAGACACTATATCCCACAATGTGATAGGTGGCAAGCCTATCACCAACCGGGCACGTTTCCAATCCCGACCAACATTTTTTATTAGAAAATTGGAAAAATCCAATTTTCTTTTTGTTGGGCGACCCGGGATTCGAACCCGGGACCTCATGCAGTCAGGTCCAACACCCGGACCGCTAGACCACAGAGGCGATACGGTAACAAGCTCTTAAGGTACATATTCTTCAAAAGAGACATCTTTGAATTTAATTTTTTTGTGAATTTGTGGATTGTGTGTTTGTGAATTTTACAGATTGACTAAAGGTTACGGTTTCAGATTCAGCTGATTTCGGGCTCAAAATCTAGTTTAAGCTTCAGTTTCGGTTTCGGTCTAAATATCCTGTTATTTTAATTTATATTCATGAGTTATTGTACTTCGTTCGGCAAACTGCCGCTGTGCGGTACCTACTCTCCTATGTATTTACTTAGTTTGTAATATTATATTACATACTTATTAAATAAATAATTAAATAAGTATGTAACGTTCGATTGTCTTTTCATTTCATTTAACACTACTAGTTACGTATGTAACTGGCTGTAGGTATGACTATAAAAAAATATGGATAAAGAGATTTGGCGCCATCGTGAAAGAAGATGGTTGTAATTAAATAAATGACTCTAGACAAGTTACACAAATTGAATCTAACCCCAAAGTAAGCAAATTATTTCCATAATTATTGAATGTCGTGTTTATTTTGAGTAAAATTAGTAAATTTAGGTGGGAATTAGATTAATTTAGTTCAGTAAAAGTGCACATATAAAATAATCATGAAGAAATTAGTGTATCGTGTATTTCTTCGCTGCCGCCATATCTCACTAGATGAGCTTCAGTAACGAAGTCACCGCTTTACTCGAGACCCTGACATGACTTTGTATACAGTGACTTATGACTGTTAATAAGACTAAATTAATACGGAAGACATGGCAGCATGGCCTAAAAGTCGCCTTAGCCGGCCCCAGAAAGGGGCAAATTAAGTATTAATATATATGGAATTTTGGCGCCATCGTGAATGAAAATGGTCGTATTTTTTTACAATTATTGAATTTACTGTAATAATACGGAATAATAATGAATAATTAAAACAGAAGACATGTGACTAATGACTGTATGTGAATGATTAATTAATACGGAAGACGTGACAGTATGGCCTTAAGGTCTTAGCCGGCCCCAGAAAGGGGAAAATTAACTTAAAAAAATTATAGATATGGATATAAGTCCACTAGATAGTCCAATAGATATTTGTAACAAGTTTAGGTAAGTTTCGGTTTCGATTTTGGCCGAAACTGAGAGCAAACCCGAAAATTCGGTTTCGATTTCGTTTCAGTGTCAATCGGACTCTAAATTTATTTTATAGAGTAAGTTAATACAGAATCAAGTTTCTTGACGTAATCATAAATCACTAATATAGTATTGCATACTCTTTCTTATCTTCACTTTATATATTATATTACAAAATAAATGAAAAGCAAACATGGGGATGGTTCACAATGATGATATGATCAGTTAGCGCCGTAGCTTAATTGGCTAATTTATTATTATAAGAACCCAACGAAGCACGTCTATATGATTTAAGATAGATATCTAATTAGCTGCATGAAGGAAATGATTCATGAAATTAATGTCTAATAATAGACGACATGTTTTTGTTGTAAATTTCACGCTAAACGTTGCAGGAAACTTAAAACTATTATTAATTTTTAATCAGCTTTGGCTCAATGGGTTTACGTATTCCATTTAGATTGCGCAATTAGGCGCCAAACACTGCTTTTTGAAGACGTTTTTTTTTTTGATAATGGAAGGCAAACAAGTAGACAGATTTCCTGATGGTAAGAAATTCACGCCGCCTAGAGACACCAAATAGTGCGTTGCCAACCTAAGCTCGTGCAAAAGTAAGTTTACCGGCTACTTTACCCTCCGAACCGGAACACGTCAACGACAAGCATTAGACGTTATGGTGGCAGGACTAGGTTAGGTGGTGGTACCAATTAGGGCCAGTCGCTGCGAAACTCTACCACCTAGTAGGTTGTCACTGCGTTAATGCCGTCACCAGATCGCAGCACTAATTCGAGGTTCAGTCTTAGGGAGACAGCCTTAATTGCTGGCGTTGTAAGAAACAGTCCAACCCATCTAAATAATGATGTCTCATGCCGAGTACTCTCCTCGCCCACAAAGTTAGGTGAAGTTATAGAAACAGCAAGGTTAGCAACAAGTTAGTAATTTTGAAAAAAGTATAGGTAAAAATAAATTTTCTATTATGGCTAAGTCGCAATAAGACAAACCACTATAGTGAAGAGCATTCCTCAAGCATACTTTCACTGAAGTGTAAATGAAAAATCCATTAAGAGTAAATTCCAACCATAACCCATAAAATATATTTAATGCTTCGAATGCTGAATTTATTTATTTTAATTTAAAATTAAAAGCGTTGAATGCAAGTTGTTGATGCATGTAATCCGTTCAGCCAATGTAAAATTGAATGATCGACACCGGCGCCATATTTGGCAGTGTTTGCAACATTTATTGAAATGAAAACTTCTTTGGCGGCGTTGCGCACTTTTTTTGGAATGGGTTAAAACTTCTAAACTCGCGTCAGGACAAGTGACCTGATTCGTAAGATAAAAATTCGTAAGACGGCGCAGGGCGCTTGCGCGAATGTTCGTGTTGTCATGTTTGTATACGATAGCGCAATAAATGAAAATTGTATTCTACCACATAAATAACAATACATTCATACTGATAATTAAATCAATTCGTACAAAATTATTCCCTAATTCTATTTTCAAAATATCAAAAATGCACATCATTAACATTTAAATTTTTACTTCTCCGGCACACCCCGAGTGCAAACCGTTTTTTTTTTCAATAAGGGCTACTTACTTGGCCTTTGCATGGGGTCAAATCGCTTCATATTAGACAGTTTAACTCATAGTTAAATTTAACCCAGGCACGTGGAAATGACCCTAAGAGATGTTTGTGCCTCCTCACAATCATTCATAGTTGATACTGTAAGGTTATGAAAATTTGTTCTTAGTCAAATTAATTGCTTTAAAAACCTTGAGTTTTTTACCCCCAACGGAACGTGTTTGATGTTTGACGAAAGTTTGACGTGACTGTGTGTATATGAGTGTCAATCTATGGCATTACATTATTTGAAGGGATGAACCGATTTCGATGAAATTTTATTATTTGAAAGCTGATGTAACTCACATGGTTCTTAGCTACATTACTTAGAGGTTTTGTTATCCTATTTAATTTTTTTGTTAAAAGAACATTTCCTTGCGCTCGTTTAAGCTATGTACGTGTATGTTTAATATGTATTATGTTTTATGTCTATATAGTAAGAGTAAGTTTTTATTTACATACTAATTTAAATTATTTTATTTATTACTTTCCTTTATTGGCTGGTAGCAAATATAATGCCTATTCTAGGTTCCAATTTGTCTCATGCAGCATAATAAAAACATCCAAATATCAAAAGTATCATTACCCAACAAGATAGCTGGTGGTAGAGTGCCGTGCTGCAGCTTGTACAGGTAAGGATCCACCGACTTACCTATTCCTTCCGCCATAATGACTTCATTCCGGTCCCTCCGAACCTGACCGGAATGTGACAGTCATTATGGTGGCAGACTTGCAGAGCAATATTTACACCCCGGCCCAGGGTACTTATAAGTTGTAACATACATGGTGTCTGTAGGCCATGGTTATGTCTCACAGTCAGGAGATCTTGTGTGTTCGTACTTTATGTACTCTACCACATAAAAAAGCAATTTCATAGATCCGAATGAGTAGGTATTCTAATCCGTAATTTCAACAAGAGTTTGAAAAAACCGTATTATAAGTACAGCTGAGTTTCGTTGAAGATTTCACAAGAATGTTCCAAAATACTGTTGTTATTTTTGATGTGCGCAAAACTAAACTTACCTTAATGCGTGCTATCTCTTTCAAGATAAACAAAAACAAAAAAGATGGAACATTATGTAAGTCAGATTAGGAATTTCCAAAAAGGGTAGGTAAAAATATTTTTTTTATTACAGCTAAGTCTCAATAAGACAATACCTACCACTATAATAAAAAGCCGGATGTTTACCGAGAAATAAGACTAATCTCAAGATTAGTTTGTACAAGACACTGCTGTAGACGTTTACTGCAGAAATACGTGTACAAACTAATCTGGCAACACTAAACGCATTTGTCTCTTTCTATTACTATCGTTGAAAGAAGATAGCAATAACTTAAAATTAGTTTAGTAAAGACACAACAAAATTAGCACCAATATAATAATTATTCTCAACAAGTGGTTGCCTTTATTACTTCACTATCACTTTAGATGTTATTTTATTCCCCCGTGTTGATCCGGGCTTCTTTGCAGAACAGACCATCTGCCTCCCTGCCAGGCATCTCGTAAAAGGCAAGCATAGACTTACCGTCACTAACACCGTAACATCTGACTAGGTGGTAGAGTTTCGTAGCGACTCATCCGGATTGGAACCACCGCTATACCTATTCCTGCCGCCATAACGTCATTACGTGTTTCGGTTCGGAGGGTAAGGTAGCCGGTAAACTTACTTTTGCTCGAGCCCTAACATCCCGGCCTCAGGTTGGCAACGCACCATTACCACTTTTGGTCTCTAGGCTTCGTGGATTTTTTACCACCAGGAAATCCGTCTGCTTGTTTGCCTTCCAATATAAACATACTCGTTAATTGTGTAAGATCTTCCTAACTGCAGTATCGTGACGTGTATCTATAAGTAGAATGATTTATTTCTCGCCTGTCAGCGATTTATCTTTGACGTTTTATAAACAAACAGACGTACGCGAAATACTGCCTACACGATTGCTTAAGCGCATCGAACTGAATAAATGATAATGTCTTTTTTGTTGCTGATTCGTACAATTTCTGACCAACAAATTCTTGAAGATGTCCCGGGCAAAAAACGGTGTATATATTTGCCTAACACTTTTTGTATGGTCACAAAATTCTATGATAAGTTAAAATGTTTCCTATAAAATTCTGCATCAACTTTTGGATCTAATAGCAATCCTATGCTATTTTATTAATATTACAAATGCGAAAGTTGGTCTGATTGTATGTTTGTTTGTTACTCCTTCACGCAAAAGCTGCGGAACCAATTTTCATGAAAATTGGCACACACATTGGGGCTAGCTTGGATTAACACATAGAATAGTTTTTACCCCTAAAAAGTTGCTGTGGGACCATTCACGACGCGGGCAACAGCTAATTGACTTAAATTTTTATTCCCGAACAAAATTAAAATTTTATATAAATACAGCTCCGTTTCCACATCAAACGATTAAGTCGATTTTGATGAATTTTATAATAGGAATAAAAAAAATTAAAGAAATATGAAGGCCATTTTTAGTTCAATACCATGAGGGTTCCTGCGGGGTAGCTAAAACAAAACATGTCATACAAGAAGCCGTAGGCAATAGCTAGGAAAGAATGAGGTAATTTTATATGGGGTCCGTATATCGCGGTTACAACTACAGAAAGAAGTAGAAAAATAATAAAAAAAAAGCAAAAAATCTCCTAGGCATGAGAGTTTTTATAATTTTTAAGACACGAGGCAAAGCTATAACAATAGTTCACAAACTTTAAGTATCGCCCAATTAGTATGTGTGAAGCTTTTTGTAGCACGAAAAAGGCAACATCGATATTGCAACAGAATCGTTATTAGACACCGATAGCAAGCTGTGACGTCCGATTTCATAGGGCTATCACCTTTGAATACTTGGTTATTCTGTCGATTCTTCTTTTAATTTCACATCTCATCACCATCATAGTATTCAGAGCATCCAAGGGGAAATTGAGGAGTAGCTCAAGTTCGTCAGATTATGACACATTTTACCATATATAGTCAAGCGTAGGCTAAACAATATTCTTATCATATTTTTAAATATTTGAAACTGAAACAATACAATAACTCTTTATTGTGCACTAAATACAGAGAAATTACAAATACATCAAATAAACTTAAATTATAAGATACACAAAGGCGGCCTTATCGCCAAGTCAGCGATCTCTTCCAGGCAACATTCGAAACCTCTAAATGTCTAGGAAATAATTTTTCTGAATATTTATTTAGTTCTTTATTGTACACATAACAGTCGAAAGATAAGTGGACATATCAAATTGTACAAAGGGAAAGCTTATCTCCAAACGAAATTTCTTCCAGCAAACCCAAAAGAAAGCGAATTCTTAAAAATGTAGAATACACAGTGTACAATGCAAATACTACTAAAATACACTAACACTAAAGCACTAATTGTGACTAAATTGCCATAATACTAATTACACATGTATACCTAGTCTTGCCATAAATATTGTAATAAAGAAAAAAAATATTTTTTTAACTGCAAATAACATATATTACTTTTACAGTGTGTTAGTTTAATACATAAATATACAACAATTAAAAATATAAAAAGCTTATTCGAAGTGGTCTCCATTGGCTGCAATACAGTCCTTTAAACGTTGAGGCCAGTTATCAATAGAAGCACGCACTCTTTCCATGGGAAAATTCTTCACTGCCAATCGTATAGATTGTTTTAGGGACTCCAAATTATCATGGCGTTTAGAGCAAGCTGTACTCTCTAAAACTGACCATAAATCATAATCCAGCGGATTAAGATCGGGACTAGACGACGGCCAGTCTTCAGCTCTGATGAAGTCCGAAACGTTCGCTTCCAACCAAGACTGCGTGGACCGAGCTTTATGACCCGGCGCCGAGTCTTGCTGGAAGGACCATACTTGGTTATTGAACATGGTGATGTTAAGGGGCTTAACTACCTTCTCAAGAATGGTATCTTGATACACTTGTGCCGATGTTTTGATACCTTTTTCACAAAAATATGGCTCAGTCACTCCTTCATAGCTAACACCCCACCAAACCATCACTGAAGTTGGATAATGTCCACGTTGCACTCTGTCGACTAATTGGGAAGCTTCCTTAGAGCTTTGAGCATAAATACGGTCATTTTGTTTGTTAAAATGTTGCTCAATTGTAAAAATTTTCTCATCCGTAAACAAAACTTTTCTGTGACCTCCCTTTGCGTACCGCTTCAGTAATTGTTTCGATTTTACGACCCTATTCTTCTTTAAATTATCAGTTAAGAAATGACCAGAGCGTCTCTTATAGGCTGCAAGTCCTAAGTCATCTTTTAAAATACGCGACATGGTTCTAGGTGCTATCTTCATTTCCCGAGATAAAATCTTTTGCTTTCGGACAGGATTTCTTCGAATTCTTTCCCTTACTGCTTTGACCACCTTTTTCGTACGAACACTACGTGGACGGCCAGATCTTTTTCTGTCACAAACAGAGGAAGTCTCATTGTACCTATTAATAGCCCGGTACACAAACATTTTACTAAAACCAAGTGTATGGAGAGTTTTAAAAATTGCATTTGGCTCCATACCTACTTTGTGTAATGCAATCACAGCGATTCGGTTCTCTTTATCACCCCACTCCATTTTAATATCGCAAAATATTGTACAATGTATTGGCGCCAAAATGAGAAAACACAATGAACAATCGTATAAAAATGACAGATTCGAAATTCAAATGTAATATTTTTTTATTTTTAAGTGTAACAGTATTTATGGCCAGACTAAGTATATTTCAATATGCAGGAGTATTGGTAAAGTAGCTGCATGCTTTCAATAACTTATGTAGACTACATGTCGTAGAGACTAGAGTACAAGATTTTTTTACAAATATTGTAGAATACTGCAGACTTTTATAGAAACTCGAATTTAAAATTAGCGATAACAATAGAGATATTATAGATAAAACTGAAATACGTTACTAGGCCACTTTTGAGCTTTAAACTTTTTTTTTGAATTATTTTCTGGTTGTCTCTGTAACGGTTTGTCTGGCTATTGCGTATTTGATGTATTTATTTCCATATTTATTCCACAATTTATTATTATTTTATTTAGTAAACTTTTTGTGCATCAAGCACAGGGCTCTCACTCTCTCTCATGATGGTAAGATACAACCAACCAAACGGCACATGTTACAAAAGCATCGTTGTCTTGTGATGTGAATATTAGCTGAAATTTTAACCAACTTAGAGCGAAGACATCTTTGATATGAAAAAATACAGGATAAATATAAATAGGAAAGTGTTAAATGTTAGCTTTGACAGCCCTAATAAAAAGCACGTCCGATCATAGGACTTCCTTACCCGTTGACAGGAAGTATGGACGCGTGAAAAGCTCCTCTAAGTACGTACCTCGTATAAGTACAGTTAATTTTATAGTGAATATTTTGTTTTGGAATGTTACCAGCTTCCGCCCAAGCTTTCGATGTGAATTTAAAAATGGTTAGAACAAAAATTTTGCATTTTTTTGTTTAAGTCTATTTTATATAAGTATTTTTGTATATGCTTTATTGTAACTATAGACATTTGCAAAAATAAGTACAGTTTTTTTGCGCACCCCATCGAACTAGTTTTCAAATGTAATTAGAGTGGCTGCTTGATGGATGTCTACCCATAAATTATGTTACTTGTTGCTAGGTAACGTTTCATGATCGAGTCCGACTTCCACTTGACTGCTTTTTTATTACACCAAGAATTTCTTTTAAACCCTCTATATGTCTCCCTCTGATCTTACTGTTGCGAATAGGATCAGGAAAGAGTAATGAACGTGGTAGAAGCTGAGCAAGTCCGCAAGGATCGTAACACTCGGCACTTGACACTCTCTAAATACTTTCCAATGGCTTGGTAGTTAGTTACATACATACAATCAATCTGAAGACGGATGTTTAAAAGTTAAATACCTAGTACTTTTACCACCAACGTAGCCAGTAATCTAGCAGACATAGGATCTTTTATAATGTTACCAGTTGCAGACTAATTTAATGGCTATTTAACGACGTCATCCCGATTTTCAAACAAAGCGCTCCCACAGGAACTAGGAAGTGTAAAGAACACATGTCCCTGGTGCAGTATAATTAGGATCGTTAATTTTAGTAATTTTATGTGAGTTTTAAACGTTAAAGTCAAAGATTTAAATTTATCTCAACCATAGTTTAAAATAAAGTGATATTTTTGAAGAATTCTATTTTTGAAAATAATTTTACTTGAATTGTGTTAAACATAATAAATATCGCCTCTGGAGTTAAAGAGTAAAGTAGCTGTCTATGTCTGTGGTCTAGCGGTCCAGCGTTGAACTTTACTTCCTGAGGTTCCAAGTTCGATACCCTGGTCAGGCAACAAATTTTCAATTTTCTAATAAAAATAACATTGCCCGAAATTGAATATGTGCCGCTTGGTTGGCTTTTTATCTATTACATTGTGAGTTTACATTCTGAAAACTAGAAAGGAGTTTACAATTGTTGACTATTTTCGATTTAAAAAAAAATCCCAGTTTTGAAAATACCAAAAATAAATTGTGACTAGTTCCAGTCCAGTTTGATTTAAAACCTCTTGCTTAAGAGTATTTATATCTGTCTTCTCTACCTCTGCGGTTCAATTGTTGGACTTGACTGCATGAGGTCCCGGGTTCGATTCCCGGGTCGGGTAACAAAAAATTGTGTTTTTCCAATTTTCTTATAAAATTAATTTTGCTCGGGATTGGATTTGTGCCCGGTTGGCGATAGGCTTTCCACCTATCACAATGAGGGACTTAGTGTCTTCGGCTAGTCGTGGGTGCCCTGGTTGTGCCTCTGCCTACCTCTTCGGGGATATGGGCGTGAAGATACTTTTTTTATATTCCTTGTTTAAAACCATCTCAATGTGTTGGCATATGCAATCAGTCATTCAAAAATGTTTATTTCAGCTCAATATTTATTTTAAACAACTAGTTGACAGTAATTTATACACACTAAAATTGCAAAATTCCAACTTTCAATTCAATAAGTAAGTCATCTACGTACACGAAAATAAAATGTATTCCTCGGTTTCTCTGGGATTCAATCATCAGTTCCAAACGTAGTGGCAATAGAACCATCTCAGAAGTACGCTCTTACAAATAAAAAACGAATTTTTAAAATCGGTTCACACATGAGGGAGAAATCGGTTATTACAACAAAAAACCGTTTAAAAATAGAAACAACGAGATTTTTAAGAAAACCTAATAATACAATTACCACTCCTACCAACTCTAGCCAAAGTCCAAAATATACCTATGTCAGCAAAGCCAATGCAGTAAACATTATTTTTATAAATATTAAGTTTTTGGTTCGGCACATGCAATTTCTTACTATTTCTAAAACATGAAATTCCCAACATTTCAGCATTTGATTAAAACAAATGATAATGTTTTTTTACAAATACACATATACACATATGTGATATACAAACAGGTAAAGGAAAAATTTTAAGCGACTTAAAAAGTGGTCTGCATGAATGCAATTGGTTAACACTACATATGGCGCGAATACACTTCTTTTGTACTCTACAGAATCTGTAAATCTACAGAATTTCCTCAAATAGGAATACCATATTGCAAAATCGAAGAAACATACCCATGATAAGCTAAGAGAGATGCATCCAAGCCTGCTACTTCTCTTATTCTTCTCAAAACAAAAAAAATAATCTATCAATTTTATTGCATAGTCAATATGTGATTTCCAATTGGAACATTTATCAATTTTAACTCCTTAGAAGTTGGTAAAATCTACATTTTTTTTTATGACATTGGAAGGCAAACAAGCAGACGGAGTTCCTGATGGTAAGAAATTCCCGTCGCTTAGAGACACCAAAGGTGGTAATGATGCATTGCCAACCAGAGGCCGGGATGTTAGGCCTCGAGAAAACCGATTCTCCAAACCGGAACACGTCATGACGTTATGGCGGCAGGAATAGGTAAGGCGGTGGTACCAATCCGTGTCAGTCGCTGCGAAACTCTGCCACCTAGTCAGATATCACGGTGCTAGTGACGGTAAGCCTATGCTCGCCTTTTGCGAACTGCCTGGCAGAGGAAAGCAAATGGTCTATTCTATAAAGAAGCCCGGACCAACACGGGGAAAAATATTATTCTCTATAAAAGTATTATTTAAAAATATGTGTAGTTTTTTAGTTTCTCTATAGTGTGCCTGAAATTCGACTAATTTCTATTTTAATTTAGACTTATTAATATTTGTAGTATGTACCATGCTGTATAGTTTCAAAACTAGTCTACTCTAGTCATTTCTTTTTGTATTAATTATTGGCAGCAGAAAGTTCTTTGAAAGAAAAAAATAAAATGTTTAAAAGAAAATAAAACTCAGTTACCTGCTCAATGACACGTAAAGCGGCAGTGTAGCCATCTTGAAGACCAATCTGGAAACAAAATTATTAAGCATTAAATTAAATATACTAGTCTATCGTCTAGCGGTTCGGTTTCTAGTCCCGGGTTCAATCCCGGGTAATTGCAATAAAAGAAAACGAGTCTTGTTTCCAATTTTCTAAGATTGGTTAGTACCGTTTGGCAATAGGCTCGCCACCAGTCACTTTATTGGACGTCATGTCTTCGGCTAGTCGTGGGTGCCCTCGTTGTACCCTTGTCTAACGTTTCGAGGTAATCCGGGCGTGAAGATACGTGAAGATGGTAACAACTGTACCTAAATAGGTATTCCTCTCAATGCTCTGTTAAAGAATTAGCGTAAAGATATGAAACTATAATGACACTTATCTGCAAAAAATAACACCATTTTTTAACGCGCCTTGAACAATAGACAAACCTTAGCGAATGGTGATATTGTCTATGCTCTATTGATTTATGCTATATCCGGTATATCATGGTTTAATAGCCTCCAAAAAAACCGTTTATTCTATCAGCTCCGTTTTTTGTACTGATTACTAACATACCAGAATAAAAAAATCGCCACTTGATCACATATTTTCTACGGCTAGATCCTATTAATATTATAAATGCGAAAGTTTGTAAGGATGTGTGTATGTTTGTTACTCTTTCACGCTCGAATGGGTAAACGGATTTGTCTGAAATTTGGAACGCAGATATATTGTGACCTGGATTAACATATAGGTGATTAACACATACTTTTAATCCCTATCGCACAACGGGTTCCTGCGAAAATGTGGGCGAAGCCGCAGGTCACAGCTAGTAGTAATATAAAAAAGTCATGACACAGTGTTTGTTTCCATACTTCTTTAAAACAGCTAAGCTGATTATGATGAAATTTTATATACTCGTGAATGAATGTAAATGAAATTTTGTATACTCGGTCGATCTGAGAATAGTTATAATATGTTGTTATCTATATCTCATGTAGTGATAAGGGTGGCAAACCCCTAAAGATTATATTTTGTTCTAAGGATGAGTTTCTTTTTTATGATGTAGGATTAAAAGATTATTATGATTTTCCCATACGAGCTGAACGGATGGAACGAAGTTCGCCGGGACGGCTAGTCTTATATATAGAAATGAATCCCCATTTCCCTTAGTCTTCGCGTTTCGAGTGAATGGATGGATCATTTTTGGTATTTTTGTTAGCCATTGTCAAAAAACCTTCTCCTGGTGATAAAAAAAAATCTCCTTAGCTAGGACAGCGTCTGTCGGATCAGCTAGTGTTATCTTACAAAAAAAATTAATCCTCATTTCCCTTTATCACAATTTCGGTGAGTAGTTGTACCTTTGTCTAATTCTTGTCTCTGGATACTTGAATGATTATGAATGACGAAAAAACTTTTATTTTAATTGTTGTCAGGAGAAGAAACAGAAATAAGTTTTTTAATTCAAAATTCATAGTTAAGACAGGACAATATCTGCCCCCTTTGTGGAAGGGCTGAGTATCCTTGCCTATATTGCGACTCGAGAAAAACCATTTGGAACAGGACAGCTGCTCCTCAATATTCCTCTATGCTTAAAAAGGTGTACTAGGAAAAGTCAGGGGGGTCGGACGTCTAGTGTGTGTCATATGCCAGTCCGATGAGTAGGGAAGCCGATTGACATGCGCAATTGGCCAAAAACCTCGGCCACAGGGCAACGACTCTCCTAGAACATCTATGGTGTCTAGAGGCCTAACACTCAGAGAGCCGTGTCATTATTCGCTATTTTATCTCCCAAAAAAATTGTAATATTGTGGTTTTTGGTGCATTATAAAGTGGTAAGTTTAATTCATTCATCCATTACAAAATGTTAAACAAACACTTTGATGTTCCTTAAAGGTCGGCAACGCATCTGTGATACTACTAGTGTTGCAGATGTCCGTGGGCGGAGGTGATCACTTTCCACCAGGTGACCTACTTGCTCGTTTGCCTACTCTTCTATAAAAAAAATATTGAGTAAACTTAATGAGATACTTTGAATCCAAAATTTGTTATCATTCAATCATCATCCACCTAGAGAACTATTGAATCATTTTTTAAAAAAAAGTATCTTCACGCCCATATCCCCGAAGCGGTAGGC
Organism: Calephelis nemesis; assembly: GCA_002245505.1. Taxonomy (NCBI): domain Eukaryota; kingdom Metazoa; phylum Arthropoda; class Insecta; order Lepidoptera; family Riodinidae; genus Calephelis; species Calephelis nemesis. The sequence goes on from NJDD01000726.1 coordinate 878,162, forward strand.
AGAGGCACAACCAAGGCACCCACGACTAACCGAAGATACTAAGTCCCACAATGTGATAGGTGGCAAGCCTATCGCCAACCGGACACATATCCTATTCCGAGCAACATTTTTTTAATTAGAAAATTGGAAAAACCCAAATTTCTTTTTGTTGCCCGACCCGGGATTCGAACCCGGGACCTCATGCAGTCAAGTCCAACAACTGAACTGCTAGATCACAGAGTCGATAATCACATTTTAAATTAGACTTTTACTTTTAAGTTATAATTCCATTTCCAATCCCAATTTAAAGTTGTTTTTTCGATTTAAAACAAAGCTATGCGACTACATACCCATTTACCTATATAGGTAACTTCGAGCGCGAAGCAATGAGTTTCCGCTCAGAAAAAGTTTACAAAACCCTCTACAATTCTAGTAACACAAATATTTAAAATCGACTTAAGAGTTCTAGTCTCGGAGTTTTTAATGAGAAATACAGAGAGAGGCCATTATTTAACCTATTAGGGTGGAGATCAATTTAGAAATGGGGTGTAGATAAGAAGGGGAATGCATCGATCGGGATTCAATTTCTCCTCTGCAAACCATTTACTAGGTAAACTGGCACTCCCAACTATGACTAATTTTTATTAAGATTCTTATTTCTAGAATCTATACTTACTATCGTCGGCACTTGGTGGAGTTCCATTGTTCCATGTGTATTGTATTCACCATTCTTATGAGCAGTATACAAGTCAATAACTGTTAACACCTAACCTTGATTTTATTACTGTCAAAAATTACTACCTTATAATAAAAACCCCAGCATAAAGCGAATTTAAATAACTAAATGCATTCGGATTAAGCGAACTAATCGAAAAAGCTCTTCGTTTTACTCGTAATTACTTAACATATGCCTGAAATTAATCATTTATTTATTCTTTATTGTAAAGTATTACTACAAACATACCAGATATAATAAAATAGTAAAATAAGTGCAAACGGCGGTCTTGTCGCTTAAAGCCAGACAACCAGGAAAAACAGGTAATTGAACAATTACAAAATAAAATTAAAGGTAAAACTTTGGTACTTAACGAAATTAAAAAAACATAGTAAATATAATTTAATCCTAAATAAAACATGTGTTTGTTATTATGAAAATATAAACCATTTAACCTACATTTACTTACATACATAAAAGAAATAAGGGTAAGAAACTTTAGAAAAAAGTGAAGCACATTTTTTTTATTTTATGGTGCATGATGTAAGTGGCTGGCAAGCACCATTGTCACTTTAGTCAGTTTAGGAACGGCAGTCACTACCAATGTCTATTTAGGCAGACAGCTATTTACAAGCATATTCTCACAGAGATGTTGCCTATGCTTGGAATCAAACAGCAGCACCTTTTAGCTTTTAGTACTTAATCATAAATAAATCTTAAAACTGTGGTGTAACGTTCGCTGACCGATCGTAAGATCCGAGAAAGAGTGAGAATGAAAAAGGGCAAGCTCAGTTGTTAAAAGAATGACAGATTGACAAATCACATATACAATTCGAATTTAAATGGATGTAGGTACCCGAGGAGACGTAGGTTGACATTCCACGACCGAATTGCTCAGGTTTTATCTGGGGTTGTGGAAAAGAGCGTGGTTCCACAAAAAGGGTAATACACGGGTAAGAAGTAAGGCAGGTCTGCAAACATTGTGAAATTTTTGCTAAAATATCTGTCTGAAATCCTAAAAAGTAAATATTACACGAGCGAAGTCGCGGTCAACAGCTAGTATTTTCATAAATTTAAATAGTCATTATATCTTACCTAGAGGTAGTTGTAGTTATTTATTTAGACCAAACAATACAACGCTGTTTGAAAGCTAGTTTTTATCACAATCACAAGTTTTCGTTCTGGAATAAAGTTACAAATACACAATACATTCATATGTTATCAACATAAAAGTTCACGGATACATATTATAAACAATGTAAACAAATACAAGAAAGTTTGCCGCGTTTTTTTACGTCACACGCGCTCGCGTTCCGTCACTCATATAATCTATGACAAAAATGGCCGTCGCTTCTGACCGTTTATTTTTATGTGAGCTTTGCATGGGGTGATGCTTTGAATTTATTTGGGGTAACAAGTGAATTACCCGATCCGCGCATGCGTGGTGGTCGCAGCCAGTAATTACACAAATAACCAGCTATTTTAGAAATTACGATGTCACGACGGCCGTTTATCACCAATTGCGATTCGTCAGAGAGAAATTAATAGTATAGTCGTTTTATTGATATGTATGTTGCTATTAATGGATGAGTAGACACATTACCTACTTTCTTACTGTTAACTGTCTGTAAATTATTTGTCTTTTACACAACCTTAAAATGTTAAAATGAGCTATTGCTAAAATAAATTAAGTCCAGTGCAATTCCTTGCGTTTATTTATCACCAGCGGTTTACTTGTGACTTCGTCAGTACAAACGATTTTCATGTAAAATTTCATACCCTAAGTCCTGCAGTACGGTTGAATTTTGAAAATAAAATAGCCTGTGTTTTGAAATAATGTCAGTAGGTACCTGTGAGTTTTTTCATCAAGATATATGTTAAATGATTACCTTCTTGTACAATAAGAATAATAATAACTTAACGCAGTAAAACTGTAACAACCAACTCCAACTATTTCATTGGGTTCCACATTAAATTGACATTTTTTTAAAAAATAAATTTTATTAACATCCTACTAGTAGCTTTTGAGTTACGCTTGATAATGCATAAATTTTTCACCTATCATAAGAACCTCATCATTGGCGAAGAAGTAATCGCGTAACAAACATAAAAAAAACAACTGAATTGAGAACCTCCTTTATTGGAGTTGGTTGCAATATTAGATTTATTATAAAACAGCACACAACACAAGACACGGCAAAGCTATAATTTATATTTCAAGTTCTACCCCATGCCGTCCAGGCATGGCAACACCACGTGTCCTATACGGCTACGTCGCGCTCAGTTGAGCAGAAATCCTGCGAGCTGTGCCGACGACACCTTCACTCTACAGGTATAGGCAATATAAATAATTTACTCAATCAGAATATAAGCAATGCAATGAATTAACCATGAAACGTGGCTACTTCAATACTCAGAACTTATTTGTGCTGCATCACTGCTTCTGTTTAATGTTTAACATAACTTAAGATCTGCTATAACTACATCAAGATACATCTGTGCCAGTGAAGCAATAAAGACGAATGTCTTCTAACTACATCAAGATACATCTGAGCCAGTGAACGAATAAAGACGAATGTCTTCTAACTACATCAATATACATCTATGCCAGTGAACGAATAAAGACGAATGTCTTCTAACTACATTAAGCTACATCTGTGCCAAAGAACGAATAAAGATAAATGTCAAAATACTACCAGCATACAAACTAGAGACATACTTAAGATTAAAATGGCTTTTTAGGCGTTAACTGTTAACTTAAAACTCGACAGGAATGCGCACAAGACAATATTTCTTGAGTTTTACTGCCTTTTCGTCAAGATTTACGTAGGGAGTAAAGGCCAAAGTACCTAAATTAAATAAAAATAGTTTTCTCAATTGTTCCACGTTTTATTGTCGTTTATTTGAATCAATGACTATTTTTTATGGCAAGTTAAAGTAGTTTAATAGCTGAGCGACAAATGTAATCGATAAATTAGGTGTGTAACTCACCTCTAACATCTTTTTTTAATATGACTAATGTGTTGCCTCACGGTTTTTACAACTTCACCGGGCTTTATACCTCTACCATCTTGTGCTTTGTCTTATTATCTACAAAAAAGAATAGTCTGTTATCGTCAAAAAAACGTGAAGCAATTGGCTATACCTACCAGAACACTAATTTAATAATCATGTTAAAAATATTCACAGACATACACAATACAGAATATTAAATATATTCTGTAACCCCTGACAAAACTTACCTATCTGTAACCTAGCTAAAAACTATTTGGATCGGTCCATTCATTTAGGAGTTGTGATGCACAGATAGACACTACACACACGAATACGTCAAACTTGTAAAACACCTTTTAATTTTTCATTTAATATATGATATAAGAAATTTTCTTTTTAATATTTAGATAGTGAGATAGGTAAATGTATGTCATCTTCCGAAATTGTTTAATTTTTCGAAATTCACCTAAAAAGCAAGCTTAAAGTTTTTTTTATTTTGATTAATAGCGTGACAAAAAATTTTCTATCGTAACTAAAAACCGGATCCTAACGCTTTACGGAGATATCTAAAACAGACATTATTAAAAGAAAAATTCCCTTGTACCTATTTGTTCCCTTGTTCCATTAATGATACAAACTTGGTGTCAATGTAATTTCTATTTCAAATAAAAAAAAACTATCCAGAAATATCGGAGAAATCGATTAGGTACAAAATACTTAAGTACCAACTCATACATAAAACCACTTAATCACATCACAATGCTAAAATACGTCAGCAGTATAATGTTTTTTTCATACAAAGCAACCATGGATCTTTGTGACAAATATGCACAAGATTAACATGAATATGCTATATAAGACCAGTGTTTCCAAAACACGATTCATTTCACTTTGCTCGATAGAAAAAAATCAAAAAGTTAACCCTTTTTTGAAAGCAAAACCCAACTGTTTATTTCAATTATGAAAATATCGACACCAGATTTAACATAAACATAGATAAATACTATACCTAAAAGATAAGTGTTTTAGTTTTTATACTTTTTTTTTAATTACTTTTATAGTGTCAAAAATAGTGATTTGTCGCTTAAGACATTTACTTTAGAGCGCAATATTTCGTAGTAATCATGGAACGGGGGAGTGCGGCGATTGGCAGTCACCAGATAGTAAAGCGCAATAAGAAGGTCAGGATTCAATCCAAAAATCAAATGTATGCAAGTTCACCGACTAAAAGACACTGAATGACAACCTCACTCTACCCATATCAGATGTGTCGAACCAACATGTTAGGCCAACTTTTAGCCTAATGTATACAGCGCCCGCAAAATCAATAGATAACAAAAGGTCAAATCGTAGAAATATCAGTAATGGCCTCGTGCTTGCCTACGTATGAAAAAAACTGTTTATCTTGGGTTTTATGTAGCGCACGTGTCATGCAAAAACTCCCCTACTGATCATAGTACGGAACGCCAAAGATGAATCGGTGAAAACATTTTAGGGATCCGTTTTATCTTATAGTAAAAAACATGAATCGCTAAATATGTTGGTAAGCGCATAACTTCCGAACAACTGGACCAATTCGGCTAATTCTTTTTTTATTGTATTAATTGTTGTCAGAAGGTTCTTGTGAAGCGGAAAACCGGAAAAATTGCAAGAAAAATGGGAAAAATAATAGTTCATTATTTCTCATTCTGAACGGGTGAAAAGAAATTCGCCGGGTCAGATAGTTACAAATAAAAGCGGACTGTGTAATGTTTTGTAATAAAAATACGTATTTCGCTTTTATAGTTTCAGGTATAGTCAACATCAAATTGATATGAGCACCTAGAGTTGTCGAAATGGCCTCTTGCAGATAATAGCAGTTTCATCCGTAATATTACAGTATAGTACAGTACAGTACAGTATTACAGACAAGGTGTTCAATATATCTTACGAGTACTAATTTTATTGTATTGTATTTCGGCAGTCAGGATTTTTAAAACTATCTTAGCATACACACCTCTGTAAGTTATTTGTGCAAAATGTGCATACCTACTACCTTTAAAACATAATAAAAAAAGAATTCATACATTTATACAGTGCATTTATGAAACAAAATTTCTTTTATTTTGGAACAGACTACCTATATAATAATTCGGTCATAAGTATATATTATTGCTTTTATTGTTCTTCAGATCATTTGGTCTACTTTATGAGCTCGTATGAATTTTATGATGAGCGTACTAATAAGTCTGACTACCTGCGCTACAGAACACGCCAGTAATCTTAAAAATATTCCACTAGCGGATGGTAAGGTCATCACATCCCTATACCTTGAAAGCTATAACTAAATAAATCTACAAAACTAAATAAACAAAAATATAACTTAAACAAAAACGTAAGTTTAACTGGATGATACCGCATTAAAACGCGGATAAAAGTAGAACATGAACAAAATATAACCTACAGAACCCTTCAGTAATATAAGTCCTGTACTGCTTTTCGCCAAGTACTAAAGGTTTATGCCATTTCATAGTACCTTTATCTAACCATTGGCCATGACGACATTTAAGTTTTTCCATATACAGTCCTTTTAAATAAAAAAAGCTAATAAGGTGCCTTTGTAACACGCTTGTGAATATTATCATATACAATTAGAATTTGGTTTTTGTAAGAGATAATTATTTGATTTAAGAATGTGACATTCTCATCGCTTGTTAGCAAAATAATGCATTAACTTATATTGTTGGATTATTTTACTACTTTGTGCAGATTAGGTGAAAAAGTAAATTTCTGTAATAACTCGCTGGATTGGTCAAACTATTATCGGGTGCAGTTTGAAGTCCACAATGGCCAGAAACCTTAGTCTCAAATTAAAAGACACAACGGGAGCATCCGCAAATTTTCTTGCTTGCTTTTTAAGAATATCCATACTAATATTATAAATGCGAAAGTCTGTCTGTCTGCTTAACCGATTTTGATGAAATTTGACGCATAAAGTTGAAAATCCCCTCGTTTTGTAACCCCCTCGATAAGTAAGAGGAAAGGGAGGTAATGTCGCAAGTGGCAAAGCTGTCGCCAACTGGGTAGTTCAACAAAATTTCGGGTAACATTTTTGTTACAAAATTGAAATTACACATTTTAAAGTTGCCCCACCCGGGAATCAAACCTAGTGACCTCATGTCTACTAAACGAGAGAGGCTATTTTTCTTTTTTTATTACTTACTTATTAAAATACATTTCAGTTTATTGTCTCTTGTATTTGTGATTCTCCACAAGGCAAAAGATATATTATGTGCTGTGTGTAAACGAAATATCTGACCTTTACTTAGTTTGTACTTTGAAAGTACGGGGATTAGATATTTCGTTTACTTACTATACGAGTACAACGTAGATATAAAAATTGCCCATGTATATTTTTACAAAATTTTATAAACGTAATAACATCTAAAACATTTTCATAAGATTTACAAAATTAAAGTGTTATAAAATATTATTTGTCTGGCTAGTCTGTGACACAATTTAAGTCGCGGCAGAAACATATTTCTTTAGGGATATCTGAAACTATAAAAATATATTCAATTATTGACCGCCTCGTTAGTCGAGTGGCTAGCGTACGCCGTACACGCCCAACTATATTGACCAACCAAGAGGCTCGGGTTCGATTCCCGACGGGGGCAGGCATTTGTGTGATGAACATTTAGATGTCTGCATTTTCGGGTCTGGGTGTTTATAAAATTTGTTCTGGTATCTATTTAAGTATTTCTATGAATTAGTATCGTTGACTAACACCCGTAACAATTTGCTTACTTTGTGGTTTGATTCAATTTGTGTAACTTGTCCAGGAATATTTATTTTATGCCGATCTTATTATGCGTCTGCTTGTTTGCCTTCCAATATCATAAAAAAAGATAGTAAGAAGGTAATCACACCACTTGAATTCCTGGTAGAAACAAACATTTTTTTATTAATGTATAAGTGTCCCCATTTTGGTCCTGGTTTCTTTTGTAGAACCTTTCTCCCTGGCAACTGATAAGATGCGAACAAAGGCGGATAGGGTCAATACGAGCAAGACTACTGGTGGTAGAGTGCTGTGCTACTACTCGTCTGGGTAGGATCCATAACTTTACCTATACCTGTCGCCATAATCACACGGAGGCATGATAACCGGTAGACTTGCACAATCAGCCTAACATCTCGGTAGAACAGCAACGCATTTGAAACATCTACGGTGTCTATAAGCCACTGTTTGTTTTACCATCAGGAGAGCCGTGCATGCTTGTTTGATGAAATGTCACATAAAACATAATGCGTTGCCAAGCGAAGCGAAGGCAAAAATACCAATAAAGGTGGTAACGTTGAATTGTCAACCGGAAATACATTTTTAAAATTGATTTTAAACGACGCACACACTACAGCATCGATTAGAAAAGTTCCTGGAAATGAACCGGTAAGAAACCCCAGAGATATTCATTTCAAAAGTAACGCTTAAATACTAAGAGATGGTTTACGTAATTGCTAATTATTCCTTATCATTTTGCCCCAATTAATTCACCTGCGGAAACCCGTAAAAACATTGCTATAAAAAGTAGTACAAATCCTTATTAAATTTTTAATCTATTGCTTTCCTTAAATTAGTTTAAATCAATGCAGCCCTTTCGGCATAAAAATGGAATACGAAAATATACATACCTAACATGTTTTACATTTAGAACTCAAACCTGAATGGAAAACTAGTAGGGATAATGCATATTTAATTAACGATTCAGGTATTACTTTGTTAAAATTAATATAGAAATAAATGTTGTTCGGTGGTCTAGAGAGAAAATATAAATAAAATCATATGAAAAAGCTGACCACGGTTTTTCCGTGCCTACTACCTGTGTACTCACCTTCTGTCAAATCATCATTATAATACAGCATAATGTCTGGAATGTGCAAATTTTCTGGGAGAGCCATCTCACTAAAGAGATCTCTTTCATCAGGTATACCATTCTCAGCCAGGGTCTTGTCGTAAGATATAGCCCGACGTAAGTATCGCCAAGTGTAGGACAGCATGTGATTATTGTGAGGTAGGTATCTCATCATTATCTGGTATATTGTTTCTTCAGAACATACTTCGAGGGTTACACTTGAACCTAACAAAAAATGGATATTCACACACGTATTCCGAAAGAGGTAGGCAAAGGTGCAACCAGGTCACTCACGACCACCAGAAATTTCTTTACAATGTGAAAGGTGTCAAGCCTATCGTCAATCAGGGCTACTAATCCCCGGCAACATTTTGGTAATCAAATACGAGACCACATGTAGTTAACTCTAACACCAGACCACTGAGTCACAGAGGCGGTTCTATCAATACCAATAGAATCTGTCAATTAATGAAAATAAAATAATATAAAACATCACTGAAAAAAGGATGAAATAAACTTATTTCAAGTGTATACCTAAGTACTAATACATGGAAACACATTAATAAATAGATACCGAAATTTCAGTCCTTTTCATGTCTAGAAACACAATATACATAAATTCCTTTCCCCGCCCGGAAAAAAGAACCTGTCCCTCGTCGATAATTGCTGTAGTTTCTAACACCAACCCTCGACAAATGAGACAGTAGTAACATTTTGTTAATTTAAAAGAAAATCTTAATAACAATGAGACCTCTCCTTGCCTCACCTGAGCGCTACCTTCTGTTTTCATAGTCAAAACAAGCAGGGATGGAGAGGTGGAAGTTCTGAACAGTAACTTGGGTGGGTAGGGATCCACCGCCTTACCTATTCCTGTCGCCGTTCCGGTTCGGAAGGTAAGCTAGGCGATAAATTTTCACGATAGGCCTAATATCCCGCAATACAACAACGCACCTTTATCATAAAATGTGTGTGTAGGCCATGATTGTCTTACCATCTGAAGAGTAGCGTGCTTGTTCGCTATCTTATCACGTAATAGAAGTCAAAGAAGTGAGCACTAACGTTATATATAGATTACTAGCTGACCCAGCAATCTTCGTATCGCTTGACATTTATGCTTCGATAGTAGCGCAGTCTGTCGGACCCAATGTAAAACTTTCCAAAATCAACGACTACTTCCAAATAAAAAAATAATTAAAAAACATTTTCCAGAGGAGCAAATCGTTGATGTAAACCATTCTCTAATCTTCCTTGAACACGCACAAAAAACCCATCAAAATGGCTTCAGTCGTCTAGGAGGAGTTCAGTGACAAACACACGAACACAAGTATTATATTTATTCAGATAGTCATTATGATACACATATAACTTATAAAACGTCTTACCTGTCAACGAATTAGTGATCCGGATTGGTCTAACCTTTTCTGTTAATTTACCAACTACATTAGTCTCGTCTAGCCACCAAGGGTTATCATGAGGCCGCCACCGAGTAGAGGGCACGACCGGCTGCCGGTTGCCTGCTCCATGTTGATAATGCGTAGTGGTAGACCCGATTATAGGATGGGTGTATTGTACCCAATTATCTCCTTTAAACCAGTGGCTGACATCTTTCCCAGCGTATGCCAGCATAGTCATGGCAAGCTTGTAATAAGAAGTCATTTTAATAGAATCGCCTTTAAGCCCAATTACTTTTTGTCTTGTGATAGCGAAGAAACAGACGGTTTATTTCATGGTAAGGGACAACCGTCGCGGACGTCTATATACATACACCATAGTTATTACCAGTTCGTCGTTATCTTATGACCGTCTCTTAGGCTACGTGCTTATAAGTTCACCTTACCTTTCAGCGGGGAACACGACTATGGTGAGCAATGACTTATGGCAGAAGGAATAAGATTAGTAGTATCGGGCGAGCTGCTCCGAAATCAAAGCTTTAGCGGGCAATGAGGTTAACACACCCCGACTGCAGAACATATCCATTATACCAACTAGTCATGGCAAGCTTGTAGAAGATAGTATATTTCCTATTCCTTTGAAGAATTGTTTAACTGCACTTTCCTACTTACCAGCTTTTAAGAACCGAATTTGCCATTATGACTATGGGAAAGTATTTAGTACGACCGCCTTAATTATTCCTGCCACCGTAGAGTCAGCTGTCGGCAAGCTCGGCACTGTTTCTAGATTAGAAAAGCCTCAGGTTACACACCATCACAAATTTTAGTGATTATACAATGGCTGATCCAAAGGGTCAGGGATACATGGACATTTAAGTGGACAGTATTGACCCTATTTAAATTTTATCTGTCCTAAATAAAACTTGATTATGTGACTCCCTGGATTGGAAACTGGATCCGTTTCCGGGTATAAAATAAGAGTTTTTAAGGTTCGTAAAACCAAATGTATGTTTGCCTACCAATCTTACAAAAAAGCTTTAAAAGTAATTTTACCCTTCTTGCATCACAGAAAAAGAAACCTCGTTTGAAACACGGGCAGTACTCTATACAATCGACACCACAAAGCCAGGTTTTGACGACGCAAGAGCAGTTCTTCTTGCACTTGCACAAACTAAACTGTTTTTGGAGCCAAGGAGTTAGATCTCGGACTTTCCCATTCAAAGACACCCAGCAATCACTTGCTTTGTTATGCACAGCCACCTCTGCCGGTGTGTACCACTCTTGTTTTGTAAATATCATTTTGTTTTAAAGTTTAACAGTAAATTATTTGAAGTTGAGCTTTTTCCATGTTTGTGACAAATATTTTTTTATCACAGACGAAGTGAAGTGGTGACGTTGGATAGTGACAGTCGTATGTGACATTAACAATTCAAATTATTCGACGGATATTAAAACCTTTATACAAAATCATCGTTGAAAAAATCTGAGTTGCCATTTAAATTCATTTTTTCATTCTTTCTTGTTCTGTGTTGAAGGATGACACTTGGACACACAGATTACACCCCTCTTAGACATGTGTCTTAAGATCCCGGCTATAACCTGTAGCTATAATATAACGATGGACTAGTACCGCCGCGCGTCCACGTAGCCCTCTTCGCAGACGATACGGCTCCATATATGACCAGCCATAGCGGACAGTTTATAGGCAAAACCCTTCGCAGCGCGGCGACTCTCCTGGGCGCCTGGTTCAGGAAGTGGCGTATAGAAGTACACCCCGATAAAAGTGCAGCGGCACTCTTTAATCGGAGTAACAAACCCTATAGAAATCCGGGTGGCATCAAAATGTTCGTGACCTACCTACCTCTTCAGAGATGCGGGCGTAAAAATACTTACTGACAGTACTTTAAAAGTAGGCAACGCAACTCCTAGTGTTGCTGTTCTTTGCACGTGGTTCGTGGCCCGGCGAAGTTAGTTTTCCAAATAAACTTATTCGTATCATAAAAAAGCTTGAACAGTTAATCTTAATTTTATTTACATTTTAATGAAAAACACATACTTTGCGTATCACTAATACGTAAACCAATACACGTTTTTTGTAATATTTGGAAGTTTTACAAAGAAAATATGAAATTAATTTTACCTAAATCTATTTGAAATTTTCCATCGTAAAATATTGTTATTTTTTTTAGTTCATATCTGTTTGTTACCTCCTTTCGAGAAAATAACTGTTTCAATTTTGGTGTCTGATAAACGATGCGTTACCAACCTTAGGCCGGGATGTTAGGCCTCGAGCAAAAGTAAGTTTACCGGCTACCTTACCCTTCGAACCAAAATACGTCAACGGCAAGCGTTGACATTATGGCGGCAGGAATCGGTAAGGCGGTGGTATCAACCCGGACTAGTCGTTGCGAGACTCTACCACCTATTCAGATGTCACGGTGTTAGTGACAGTAAGATGATCTATTCTGCAAAGGAGCCCGGACCAACACAGGTATGTATTTACTCTACTTTTATATTTTTTTAATTTACATTTCATTAATTTACAAACTGAGACTGGAGTAGCCTATCCTTTAAACTGGAACAGAGCAGAAACAGGTAAGACATATAGAGATAGGCTTTCTAGAGTTTTGTTGCTAAGATACTTTTGTTAATCAATGAAAAATAACATGGTTGCCCGGTAACTGATCTATATTAGACCTATGGAAATTAGCCTTAAATCAAGATTACGGATTTGGTCACAAGCAAACCAACTAACGTCTCTAACAAGCTACTTGGTAGGAAAGCAATTGTCCTATTTTTAAGGGCGTCCCAGTGACAATATTAGGGAGTAATATAATTCGAAAACCTCTTGTTCTACGTTTGGTTAAAAAAAAAGCATTTCGGTATTAAAAGCTATATAAGTAAAATAGTATAATTTAATAATATGTATAATATAAACATACAATATACAACTGGTTTATCGGAGTACATTTAGCTCTGCATATGTCATGAAGGTTGGTGCGGTGCCTGCGACAAGTGTTTGACTATATCTACCCAGTCCCATCCCCTGGGCTTCTCCCCTCCCCTGCCCATCTCAGCTTTATCCCACGCCCTTCGCTTTTGAGCCTTACTTAGCTGTTCCTTCTTTTCTGGTTTTTTCGTTTGTTCCGTCTGGAAATAAATTTAAATATAATTAAGATATTTTCAATTTAGCACTTTCTCTGTGCTTGACAGGAATGCTACATTTTCCCTAGATGATAACATAAGGTATTTGTGTTAAAAATTAAAAAAAGTATGTTCATGCCCATATCCTGGAAATGGTAGGCAGAGGCACAACCAGAACACCCAAGACTAACCAAAGACACTAAGTATCATAAAATGATAGGTGGCAAGACTATCGCCAATCGGGCACATATTTTTACTAAAAAAAATAAAAAAAATTTACTAGTTTTTTTATTCCCGGGCAAAGTCATCTTTATTAGAAAATTGAAAATATACATTTTTTAATTTTTTTGCTGCCCGATCCAGGGATCACACCTGGGACCTCAAGGAGACAATTCCAACGCCAAACCGCTAGACCACAGAGGCGATTGAAAGTGTTGAAATTACAACAGCTAATATTGGCATATTGATGATGTGTAGCCAAATTTAAAATTTCACTTACCTGATCATTTATTGTAATTTTTTCAACCCTAGCTACAACAGCTTCCTCTATTTGTGCAGCTAATATTTCTGATGCTTTCTCTTTCAAACATTCAAATAATGTATATGTCATAGCACATCCAATCCATTGGTCTGCTTCTGTATTTACTATTGATAATATTCTTTCTTTCACACTGGGTAATCTGAAATGATATGAGTATTGATAAATTTACAGCAACTTTATAAACTTACCAAACTACATTTCATCTGTACAGACTGAAAACTTTCTATTTTCCATCCAACATACTTCTAGTTCTTTTTCACAAATATAATCAATATAGCCAAGGTTTTAAATAAGAATACATTCATTTTTCCTTAACACCATAACAAGTAGAAAAACTTCCAAACTAAATTGCTAAGCATTCCTGTAACCTAACCTCTTATCATTTTTTCTGGATTATTTTTTTATTTTAAATATGCCCAGTTGCTTTATGATTTACAATATTAATGTAAAAATTTGCTTTTTGATTAGATCGCAAGACTAAATGCCTGGTCTAATTATGATAATACTTTTTATTCCAATTGCCTTAGGAATCACTTAGCAAGAGTGAAATAAATTATAAAAATGGACAAAGACTACTCATAGAACATTTTTTGACAACAACATCGATGATAAAACTTTCTTAATTAAAAAATATAAGCAGTTTTATATACTCACAAATTTTGATTATAGAAAATTTCTAAATTAAAACTAGGTTTTTCAGTTGGGTAGGTAGGTCCCCAGATAATTTCTAATATGAATGACTTCTCTCCATCAACATACTGAAAAAAATATTAAAAGTTAATTAGATACAACGAAATAAATAACATGAATGACAATAATAATTGTTTTTAAGATTTTCTTCTGTTTGTTTTATGTTATTCTTATTTTTCTACAATAATTTTTTTCTTAAATTTTAGAAGAGATCTCATAGAATATAACCATCATTATTAAGCAAATGAATTTGTAGTTTTGTTATATTTTTGTATTACAATTGTGACAGCTATTAAGGGTGTTTTCTATTGTTTTCCCGAAGATTATATGCCATGTATTCAAATGCCAGAATTTCATTTGCCCGAATTTTTATTTGCCTAATTATTTATTAATTAATGATCATCAAGCAAGTGACAGATAAATTGCCTCTGTGGTCTAGTCCAGTGTTAGATTTGACTCCAAGAGCTGATTGATCCCCGATTGGACAACCAGAAGAAAATGTGTTTTTTCAAATGTATAAAAAACATCTATTGCCTACGAATTGGTTGGGCTGAGTTTGCGACAGCCTTGCTATCTATTATATATCGGCACTTAGTGTCTTTAGCTAGTCATGGTTGCCATGGTTGTACCTACCTATTTGGAATTACAGATGTAGATACTTTTTTAATAGATGACATTTAACAAAAATATTGGTATGTTAAATTGATTTAGAAATAAGTAGCACGCAATATAAAAGTAATTGTGATACCTTGTATTGATAAGTCTTAGAGTCTACTTGCTTGAAATTTTCGTCACCATCATAAATGGACTTTAATACTTCAATTTCTTCTGCTTGTTGCTCTGCATCATCGGACATCGTGACTACAAAGTGAAATCCTAAAAATATTTGAAATGACTTGGTTTACTTCATTTTCTAGTCAAATCTAAATATAAAATTATGATCATTCGAGGATATAGTATTTGGCGCTCAATTCTTTTATGTCTAATCTGCAATCTAATTACGAGCATACAGAAGAAGAAATGAAGACGTGTATGTCTAAACTCGAAATTACTTCTCTGTAGCTGCTGAACCTACCGAGTGGTTAAAATTACGTGACTGTACATATAACATATGTATATGTACATATAACATATATAACATAACAAATTCTTCATGAAATACATTTAATACTAATTTCACGAATGTGTATTCTATACAAAAATCGTTTTAAATAGTCGACATTAATAAGCAGTACGATGCAACAAAATTGTTTTACCTTTAAGTACAAATAAACATGAAACTAACTCAAAATTACAAGTCAGATTTTTCAAACTTTCACTTTGAAAGAATCAAAACTAAAAAATATTACTCAAAAAATTAAATTTTGTATTACGAATTTTCAGAATTTATGAATCAGCTGTTGACATTTGACAATTTATACATAGATCATGACATGACAGTGACAATAAACATCTGTACACTTTTTTTTAATTTTTGGAGTAGGCATCAGCCTCTGCCTTTTTAGTGATGATCACTGGGTAAAGCATAGATGTAGAACGGGTAAAGTGCCCATCAAATAGCTGTCAAAGGAAGTGTTTTGTGTTTGCTATATCCGTCTTATTTCTGTTGGTTGCTGGAGATATAGCAAATGTAAAACACATCATTTGACAGCTGTTTGATAAGCGATCGTCACTAAAAATATATAGAATCAGGAGGCAGTATGAACTTTATAAAATCAGGCTAAAGTTATTAGGTAGGTATTCAAAATAAAACAAGTCGTAAGTTAAAATCAGAGAAAGAAAAACGGTGACTTTCAATAATTACTCAAGCTGATTCAGTAATATTTGGCATCAATGACAAAACACTGGATGCATTAATTTTTTCATGAACCATACTAAAACTGAACAAAACAACAGAACAAAAATGGACTTACTTTACCAACTCGTGTACAAAATTCAATAATTACAAAAAATTGCAAAACATCTTTGACTTTTCTCTCCATGGTTTCGTTGATCTCGACTTCTTTGATTTTCTATCGACAAAGAAAATATCTGCAACCTTTAATTACCTGAAAAGCCTAACAACAAAAATATTTAAACGCCTATTTAAATTTAGTTAAACACTTTTTAGCTCTTTAGCTAAAATTGACACCCAACCAATGACATGCTACACGTGGATGACGTGTCAGCATGATATTGGATATTGAGCAAGTTTGTTCGTGATAATATTTCGTTAAGAGTTTTGCCGGGAGCGAGAAAAATTTGAACGCAGTTTTTTCGTTATTATTGAATTTTGTACACGAGTTGGTAAAGTAGGTCCATTTCTGTTCTGTTGTTTTGTTCAGTTTTAGTAAAGTTAAATGAAACTAATCAACTTTGAAGGTACATATTTTGTACAATTATTTTTTATATTGTACAATTTTTTATATAAAATGTACAAGTAAAGTAGTTATGAAGAAATTAGTGTCCATGAAATACATTTTTCGATGCTACCAAATACCACTCGATGAACATTATATTGTATTATAACTATGCTACCACTATAATTTAAAACTTTAAAAAAAAAACTAACGATGACTCATTGTTATGTGAAAATATGGAACAGTGTGAATGGAGCGCTGGGTAAGCTATTTCAAAGCGAGATTTTGTTTTAAAAATTGTGTGTGTACTTATGTACACGCGTTAGAAGTTATACTTCTTCGACGTTATAAGATAAAAATCTTTTTAAAAATTTTTTCTTAACATTAACAAATTTTTTTTACATTTGTAGACAAAATGACACTAACCATAGAAAAGGTATTTAATACATTAAAAGTTTTATTATAATGCATTATTTAGTTAAATAAAGTTTATTTAATGTTTAATAAAAACTAAAATGTTATCTATAGCTAACTTCATCATGTCGTGTGCGCGCGCATCGTAAAAATTTACCCTCATTATTTTTTCCTATCCACTTCCATGATATACAAAAGACGTCTCTACAATAAATACTTAAAAACTATTTTACTTACAGGAAAATCATAAGCGTTTATATTTATTATTGCTTGCGTGCGTGTGTACGTTTGTTTGTGTGTGTGTGTGTGTGTGTGTGTGCGTGTGTGTGTGTGTGTGTATTTATTAATTCCAATTGACTATATGACTTGACATAAGTTTTTCAACATCCCAAACATTCTTTCTTTAAAATTTATAGAAATTTTTCAACATCATCATAATCCGGGTCCTTTGCCCAAAGCATGATTTTTAATTTACAGTCTCGAGTATTAACCGAATATATCGAAATAATAAAATTTATTTTATTGTATAGTATGGAACTTGTGAACTGACGCCTTAATACTGACAGACGAGTTCTTTCAATGTTACAGACCTTCTAATTATTTCGTTTGGCCCTCAATATATGTAGTTCATTAGAAAGAAGTTGGTGCTTGCGAATCAGTATTTTACAAATATACGACTTTCTCACAGACATTACATCACTCCTAAAAACCTAAAAATCATTCCTAAAAACGTAGGTTAACTTTCTAATTCGACATATAGTGGTATTAATGTGTTGTGGAAGACAATGTGCTGTCAATTATTACTTCCCAGGTACTTATTACTACATTGACTCAACTCGAGACATAGATTTACAATTACAGGTACTATCAGTTACATGATGACATTGATGCATTAACAAGAAGAAGTCAGTGTCCAGTTGAGTTATCAGCGTGGGTGAAAAGGTAATAAATTGAGTTTTGGAGAGATTTAAAGTCGATTACAATGTAGCCATTTACCGACTAAAAATAAAGCAGATTCGGCATACGAACGGGCTTCTGTCCAACTAAAGTCCATTTCGCGAAACAAGTCCCG